>OX637865.1:14358826-14828170 GCA_951802705.1 Netelia virgata | reverse complement strand
CGTCCGACGGTATGCCGAACGCGAAAGCGTTGTCGACGCGATACGGGGGGGGGGAGAAGGAAAAGCTGGCGGAAGGACGGGGGTTGGAGGATGAGGGATAAATATGAGCGGGAAAACGCGACGATACTAGGTACCGCGGAAAAGCTTGAAAGAGGAGAGAAAGAGAACGAAGAAGCCGACGACGGCGAGGACGACGACGAAGTATCCAATATCCCAAGATAGCTTCTTATCATCTGTATATATATATGTATATATATATAAATTTACGTCTCCTGGTTGCTATTTCCGCGAGGGTGTCGAGTTTTCTATTCTCGGCCCCGTCGAGGTTTCCGGTATCAGACCCCGTATTCCCAATTCCTCCTCGAGGCCATCGATAAACGATAAATAGAAAAACAAACAAAAACCATCGACGACAATACGAATGTGTTAAGAGAGAAAATCAAATGGGATTTAAAAAGAAGTAAAAAAAACGCACGACGTTTTCGGAAAAATCATATTCCTAAATAAATGGTCCGATTTATATCTGTAGATTTATCCACGTTTAGCGTTATCAACGTTATCACGTACGTGCACGTAAACGGGAATGAAAAAAATGCGAAATGCGCGTGAAATTCGGCCCGGCGTCGAGGAAATTTTCATTCGTAAAGTGAACCAAGCGTACGTACGTGAAATAAAAAAAATATATATAAACGAGAGAAATCCCTGGATTGTTGCGTATCGCGTTATCGATATAAAGCATAAGCTGCTTCGCTACTATCGGCAATTATCGGTTTTCTCCGACAAACACACGCCACGCTCCAACGGATGTGTGTATCGGCCTATATAGATATACACAAGGAATATAGGTGTATAGACGAAACACAAAGCTCCTGTATTCGTACTCTGTACGAGAACGAAACAATAATAGCCAGCCGTATGGCTGGCCGAGAGAAAACAAAACCCTGTCTGTGAGTTCGATCTCTCTCTCTCTCTCTCTCTCTCTCTCTCTCTCTCTCTCGGTCTCTCTCTCTCTATAAATATATATATTCATAGTTAGTAGACTTCGGGATCGCACAGTAGCGACGAAATATTATTTAACAGCGTTTTCACGTTTCCCGATGAATTAGCGCAGTTCGATGACGACGCCGAGAGAGAAAGGGAAGGGGGTTGGACGGAGGCGTTAACGAATTATGTCATGGGAAAATGCTCGATAACGTTCGGACGCGAGTTATCGTGATGAAAATCGTATATATGGAATACGCACCCGAAAGTGCAGCAAGTTTATTTCCGGCAAGCTCCCACTCCACCCTCGCATCTCATCCCAGATTGGGGCTTGATGCGTATACATTTTTCGTATTTCAACTCTCGCTACCCCGGCGTTCGCGTTTCCCTTTCTCCTTCTCTCTCTCTCTCTCTCTCTTGTTTCAACGATTCTTCGTTCTGGCTCGACCGAAGCTAATGAATTTTCGCGAAACGATGAAGCGCGAAAGTTTTCGAGGTTTCGGGATTAAAGAGAAAACGGCACGATACGATGTGATTTGTGATCAAACCGTGTATCTTTATTTAACCTTTTTCCTGGGTTCTTTTTTTTATCACTTGTAGTCTTTGTATTTGCAGGGTCGAATAATTTAAGGATATTCGTCTCGTATATTTGATCTTGAAAAATTTCAAACGCGTTATCGTTTTTTTAATTTAATTTTCTTCGATCTTGAAAATGGACTTTATAAGCCATGAATTTCGAGTAAAAATTCGCGCGACAACGTCCACGATATTTGCAAACTTTTAAATATATTTTTGTTTATCTTTTATCGATGAAAATAGGAAAATTGTATTAAGAAATTTATCTTATCTGTTTCGAATTTACGCCGTGTCTCAAAAAAACGTAAAAAATGTAGGAACCGGATGAAGATATAAACGTCGTCATCAGCGAGAACATCTTTCGCGAAAAAAAAGAAAACCAAAGAGTCGCCATTTATACGATGCAATTTTTGTACACTTGTATTAAAATTGCCAAAAATGTCTCACCGCATGTTTGTAATCATTTCACACTTGCAAAAATCCCGACACATTCCTCGAACGTATTTTCAAAAATCGTATTTTCGCGCAATTACTAGAAAAAAAATTCAAATCGCAAGAGTAATTAAAAAAAAACGCTAAATACCAACAAAAAAAGAATCAATCCGATAGAAAACCATCGATATTTTTTTCACAAATCGTGTTCTACAAGAGCTTTTATTTTCAACCGGAATCGAGCGAGTCGAGATTTCTCTGGTCGTACGAGAGAAAAATGCAGATGGAAAATACGTTTGGTAGGAGGAGGAGAGTTAGGGAGAGAGCGAGAGCTTTCACGATCCAGTCCGAAGCGCGAAGAAATGCTATTCTAGCGACAGACTCGGTAAAGCGCCCCTTGGCGCGCGAGGTCGAGAATCGTTCCCATAACTTTGGCGAACTTGTCAGGAAGCCCGATTAAGCTACTGTATATCCGTTTTCTCGCCGGTTCCTTCTCCAGACTTGCTCGCGTGGCGCGTCGAAAAAGCACCCTCCGCCCCTCTTCCTCGCCAAAACTCACGGAGAGCCGCGGGCAACCACCTCGACGTACTCTCTCATCTTCTCTCTCTCTCTCTCTCTCTCTCTGCTGAGATTCTAGCGCTTCTTAGCGAGCTTTCGGATATCTCGAAAGGGACCAACTTTTTCCCATTACTTTCCGTTACAAAGGCATTTTTTTTATAAGCAATTTAACCACGTTATTACGATGATTGATGATAATGATTTTTTTGCGATTGAAGAAGCCTTTTGTTCTCGTCTCTCGCGATTATAATTATTGTTGATGGTTCATTTTTTTCATCGGCTTTTTTTGTTTTTTTATTAAGTTTTTTTGGTTAGACACGTTGATGAAAGTTAATGAAAGTTAAAGTTAATAAGCCGTTCTCTTACCGACTGTCGGTGCCCAATCGTAGTTTCTCTTTCTGTCGAGATCGGATTTTTGTTCCGATTTGTCGACCTCGTTGAGATTCGAGCCGGATTTTCCTGAAAGCATAAGATCAGTGAAAGTTGACAAAAATATTAAAGTTTCGATATAAATATTTCATTGGCGGTTGTGACTCGATTTAAATTTATTATGGGAATTTAGGCGATAAAGTAGATCGAACGATTTTCTTAAAATTGAGAATTCCCTTCTCTGTTTTATTCGTAATAATAACAATCTGTTTATTACTCGGCAGTTCGATCAAGTCGAATCTCAAACCCTGTGACCCAATTGACAATAATTTTTCGGTTTGTGATTCAAGACGACAAAGTAATTTGAATAATTATCCTCAAACTAATAATTCGCTTGTATTTTGTTTTCATTGTATTTTTTTTACCGTCAATAATAAAAAATCCGTTACCTCGCGGCTCGATCAAATCGTTCCTCGAGTTTATATAAACAAATAAAACTCATCCGGCGTATTTCGACGTCGCATCGGTTAGAAGTTTATGAACTTTCGACGGATCGAGATTTTTCGCGTTAGTGGCAGAAAGGGGAGTGTAGGGAGGGGAGGGCAGCAAAGGGCAAATTACGAGTTTTCCGGAGCAGCTTTTCAACAACCGCGTGTTGTTCCCGGAACGGAAGTCCGCAGAGTCAGTGAGACGGTGAGGGGACAGGGATAAGTCGTCGGAGGAAGAGAGAGAGAGAGAGAACGAGCGAGCGAAAGGAGGAAGAGCGAGAGAGATAGGGGTGAAGAAGATTTGCCGTCACATAAAGGATGGAGAGGGGAAGAGAAGCCAGCAAATGGCCCTCGACCGAAGATGTTTACGCCTCCTTTAGCGCGTAAAGCAAGCGACAGCGTTAGCAACTAGTGTGCAAACTTTGGGTAAACACAATTCCCTTATCCCCAAGGGTAAGGGTGGGACAAGGTATTGTAGGCTTGGGGGGCTGGGGCGAGATAGGGGAACGTCGTCGTTGTGTCGTGTGCGAGACGACGGTGGAACGATCTAAACGCGAAGTACGCGAAAGGTATACACCGCGATATAACCCACCCCTTGACTCGGGACACCTTGATGCGAAGCATCAACGTTAAACCACCGGTTTCACACGCGCCTTCCACACCTTGGCTTACCTACGGCCTCGCAGGGTTAAGTTGGATTATCGTTTCGTTTCACCCTTGTCATGCCCCCTCCCCCTTTATCCCCACTTCGTCTCGGTCTTAACTATCTTGTTAAAGTTTCGTCGATAGGAAGTGTACGGGGGTAGATTGACCAACTTCTTGCGACTTGGACCAACCAAAAATTACAAATATAGGTAAGTGTATACGTGAGAAGAATATTTTATCGACGCCAATGCTGTATTCGACTTGTTGGTTGGCCTTCGACGCGCCTTGGAAATATTTGAGAAACGCGAGGGTTGATCGCTCGTGACCATTTGAATGGATCTTCGATCGGGTTTGTCGAGAGGATCGTGAACAGTAGGTACTAGGCGATGGGTAGAGTTGGATTTGGGAAGGATGAGATGATGGACGGTCGTAATTAGTAGATGTCAATATCGTCAAAATTCCTACCTCGAGAGTCAAAATTAGGTTAAGGGCAAACACCACTGTAGCGGACTAAAAAAAAGTGGTTTTTGACAATTTTTTCTGGGCGGAAGGAAAGGTGATGTAGAAATAATAATTGGGATAGTCATTGATCAAATATTTAAGTATATTTAAGGAAAATTTTGTAGGAAAATATTTCAAAATGGTGGCTCTGCGGCAATTTTCCCGACGCATGTTAAATTTGCCGCACGCAGTAGAACTGATGCCAATTTAAATCTGAAAAAATCTATGTGTTCTACATGAGAATAGCTCGTGAAGTACGTAGGGGATTTTAGAAATATTGATTTTTATGTAATTAGCGAGTGTCTGAATAAAATTATTCAATTTTGTTAATAAATATTGTTTAAATTAACTAATCGAAAATTTCCTACGTACTTCACTAGCTACACTCATGTGGATTACATAGATTTTTTTTTCTTTTTTTCAGATTGAAATTAGCACCAGTTATAGTTCGTGCCGCAAATTCATCACATGCCTCGGGAGAAATGCTGCAGTGCCGCCATTTTGTAATATTTTCCTACAAACTTTTTTTGTAATATACTTAAATATATGCTTAATAACTACACCAAGTATTATTTCACTATCATCTTTCCTTCCACCGAAAAAAATATAAAAAGCGCTTTTTTTTAGGCCGCTACAGTGGTGTTAACCCTTAGAGACAATTGTAGATTAACGTCTTTGGAACGTAGTACTCGACTCATTTTGGAAAAAATAGTCTGCCTAGTGTCCGGTGTTCATCTTTATGTCATTGAAGCATCTCTCGTAAAAAATCAGGGCGGCTTATCAACCTTAAACTTTGTTATAATTTTAATACAAAATGAATTTACTTATTTGATTCGGTTGCTGCGGTTATCGTAAGTTCCGCAATTTTATTTCTTCCTCTCGATCCTTGAACGGAAGCCTCCCTGAGAGTGTCTCCCGTTCGATAAATCACTGGTCAAATTTATATTTCTCTAGTATTATGGAATTATTTAGCTCGAGTTATAAAAAAACGATTCAAATTAGTTAGGCTGGCTAAAAGTATAATTGCATTTCTAACATATAAAATGTCTGTGTATGATTCAAATAGAATGAATTTTAAGATAACTACAAATTATTAGATTGATTACTATTTAAATTTTTGTAAACAATTCTAAAGAGTTAGAGAATTCTAAAATCGAGTAGCATTCAAAATTGTAATGTCGTGAAATTATTTAACTCGAAATTGAACAACAAAACACATTGTAAATTATAAATTTGTACATTTTCTTTATAAGTATCGGAACAGTCAGAACGTAATTACATTTTTAATTAGAAAAAAACGCAATTGCTCTTTGGCTAACATAATATTTTATCTCTCATGAAAATATTTCTTTATGCGTGAGCACGGAATTAAAAATGGGGGTGGAGAATTGTGAGTGGGGTCAAACAAAGTGGAAGTTATGGGAAAGATTCTAATTGCACTGTTCTCTGATAGAAAAATATAACCGCAACAAAAATTTGAAAGGTAAAATATATATATTTTTTTACAAAATCCCATCCCCTTTCCAATAACTTATCTTTCTACAAATACCGCGTCCAACATGCGATCTTTATGAACAATCCGTTAAACAATTCGAGTATTTTGGATGATATTTTGCTGACTCAAAGTCGCAGAAAGTCGCACACGTAGATATAAAAAAGATAATAATAATTTTCATTTAGTTACGTTAATCGTGCTCACCACAATATCGATGCTAGCCCGAAGGCTCTCGCGTATCTCCATTGCTTAACGAGCTAATAAATTATATTGTTTCGTGTCTCAACGAATTTGAAAATATTCGATCGGAAAATTCCGATCGCCTCGAGTACGAACGTATTAAATGCACAAATTTCGTTCGTACGATAATGTAACCTTTCCGGGTGTAATACAGTACCACTGGACAACGTCCCTCCGGCACAATACCCACAATAGAGTATTTTGGCGAGGTAATTATTGGTGGTGATCGCACCAAACAACCACCGCTCCAGGCTGGTCCTGCTAGGTTATCGCAACCCCGATGGTCATGTAAACCACATGCCTGTATCGGTGTATGCACACGAGGGGGGGAAAGAGAGAGAGAGAGAGAGAGAGAGAGAGAGAGAGGCTGCGCTCGTGCATGGACCAACACGTTATATCTTACATGGGCATCTTACCGATAGATGTTCGAACGTCGATAAGTCCTCTCATTTACATCTAGCTTTGTACTCGATATTCGTGGCAATATATTCCTCCCTGGAATAAGGGATGGAAATGATGCGTAATATTACTAAAGATCCTCGATTCCGTTCACTTTGCCATGGAAATATAGAGGTGGAAGACCGCCATTCGTCAAAATGGTTCATAATCCATTTTGAACGACATTTTCTTTAAAGTTTTAATTTATTTTGTTCCAATAAACTTTTTGGACGTAAGATTGATCGAATGTTGTAAATGTGTGATTCCAAGTAACTTAAATTGAATAAAAACGAGGAATAGACAAATAAATCGATCAAAGTTTTTAAATGTCTTAAGATATAATCAAGACTTATAATTAGTCGTCTATTTTAGCCACGATAAATTGTTACTAGCACGTACTAGCGTCCGTTACGACATTCAGTCTATCAACTGTCTCTGATACTACTTACGGCTTGCACGTACCGCTAATTCTTAGTATCTCCCTATAACAGCTTATAATACCTTAGTACTTCAAGCGATTGGTACAGTGGCGTTGTTCGGGACCTCAGAAATGCATACAGGGAGATGCGACAGACAGACGTATGCAAATTTTGGTTAAACATTAGCGTTGACACCATACACCTTAGACCTCTGTGTGCCTATAGACACAAAGAGAGACAGAGATAGAGAGAGGGAGAGACGAAGACAGAGCGAGAAAGCTGGAGAGGCAGACTGAGAGAGAGAGAGAGAGAGAGGGGAGAGAAACAATGCCAGAGCCCTCTATTCTGTACTGAGTTTCTCATTGGTCGTAGTATGTCTGCCAGCCGGGGATCTACAATGGCCTATAGGGCGTAACACCAACATATGTTAGATATATATATGTAATATACTATAGATGTATGTATGATCCACCAAGTGGTCGGCTGTGTGTCTATTTCGTGGCTTCGCTCAAGCAGCACGTCTCACCCAGCGCTGGCTTTCATGTATGCGTTTGTGAGACGACAGAGGGCGCTGATGCTTTGAAACCTATAACCGAGGCGGCTATTGCCCTACAGGGGTCACTCACTATAGCTTCATGACAGTGTCTGCATACTGGCTGACTATATAGAGTAGTAAGAGATGGACTCGAAGAGACTTGCTCGGACTCTACCCCTTCTCCTCTACCGTTGGCAAGCTACGAAAGCGAACAAGCTTCACTGTCTCCATGGCAGGATGGCATAAAGTCCGTACCCGGAATGACCGAGAATTCATGTCTCTGTATGTGGGTCTGTGTGGCTGTGTATGTGTGTATATATGGACGAACACGTGTGCGGTAGATAGGAGAGTCTCGTGCTAACCACGTGCATGCAGGAGGCTAATCCAATCTGGCCAGTGCTCTCTAAGTTATAGGCAACCAATCTCGACTTGGGCGCAATCGAGCTGGCTTATATTCCTCATGGCGTCTCGGTTGCTTGACTCACGCGAGATCACCTATATATACGTTCTCGGTACGTATACTAATACATTGGTACACAGTTTGCAAACGCCTATTCTGTTCTGTGTCCATTGTCCGTGGCTGTTTGCGTGTACTTCGGCGAATAAACGTGTATAATGCGAACGCGATATCGTACATTACATTACAGGAGGAGAGTGAACGAAACAAAAAGGTTAGGTTGAGGACGAGAACGATGAAAAATTGAGACGGACGCTCCGGGCGCGAGGATAAGACGGCGGCCGTCGCGCCATCTCGTGACTCGTCCGGTCGACTCAGGTGTAATTTTGCATTTTAAGGTTATAAATCAGGCTCGACTCACGACAACTCCCTTCGACTTCATAAAATGTGATTTCTCCTCGAAATTTTATTCTATGAAGTATCATTACTCTTCGATATTTTCAGGAACTTCGTCGATTCGTGAAATAAATCCTCGTAAGTTTCGAAACACATTAATCGGCCAATGAATTGACAAGATATCAGATTCTCCAATTGTGTAGAAAACATACAATATTTCGAACATCATCGGGGTAAAAAAAAATATAGTGTAACTCCGGTACGGAACAAAGAAAGGACAATATAATGCCTCTCTCCATCGTATTTCCGTTCGTTTTTTATCGAAAGCTTTTTAATTCGGGCACATGTTGCGGCAGCAGTGTTATACCACTGGCGATATAGCCGCATTACTCGCTATCGCTAATTAAAATCGCATTCTCCGCAATACTGGGCTTAAACAGTTATAACCAAGCTCGTTTTCGGATCACCCTTTCCCTCTCTCTCTCTCACTCTCCCACTTTCTCTCTCTCTCTCTCTCTCTTTCTCTCTCTCTCTCTCTCGTATATCTAATACGTGGTATTATATTGGGTTCGTATCGGCCATTCGAGAACGCACTCTGGTCAATAAATGGTGCGCTACACTATTCCGCATTATTGGCCAACGATTGGTTAGGTATATTACGCGGTATACGTATGTAATATATAATACGTGTGGCGTTGGTTGTGCTCTTGCCACTGAGAACCACGCAGAGAGACCAATGAACATATTCCCGTAGCGTCGCAACGTTACCCTGGAATTTCTCTGCACCGCTGTCTAAATTAATTAGACGTTTCTCTCCCTCGCTCTCTCCTCCAAGTTACTCGAAGTATGTAATATCTAGGGTAATAGATTGCAAATTTGAACGGTGACGAAATTACACTATTGAGTCAAACTTCTTGTCAGCGAATTTCTCATAAATGATTCATCTACGTTAGCGTATCGTATCGTTGAAAGATTCTCTCCATTTCGCTATCCCGTTGCTCAAAATTATAATTTTGAATTCACCGACATAAAATAAATGGGTACTTCATTTAACATACAATTATTTCTCTATAAAATTCAAATTCATACTGTTTTTGAAACTTTTTACGAAAAAATTCTTTCGAAAAATTTCAATTTTTGTCTCGAGAGATCGAGAATGGAATTTTCTTCTCGTAATTAATCGACCCAGATTGTAGTATCGCACGCGATTCAAAATTATAATTATAAATCGATAAACATAAAATTATCAGATTATTTCATAAATCCTTGTATTATTCTCGCAAAGAAACAAAATCAAAATATGTATTAAAGCAAATCGTATAATTTGGCGATTTTATCCGTACGATTAAAGAGTGCAGAATTTTTCCAAAAAAAAACATCGCGTGAATAAATTATATTTTTTTTTTACCGAAAGGTCCGTTCTTTTTTTTTCTCGCACGATCGAAAATCAACGAACTTTAAATGTGTCCCAGCTACGACGACGTACAATCCTTTCTCCACCGTACATCGGTGAAAAAAAAATAATCGTATGTAATTGCCCTTTTTTCTTATTTTACTTCCAAAGTAAAATCTAGAGCTCGTACGGTGCTTTAAAGCTCTCTCTCTCTCTCTCCCTCTCTTCCACATTCGTTCACTTTCTCTACCATTCTACGACGTTTCTCGCCAACTCGTTCACTTTTGCACTACGTATGTGTGTTCGTATGTGCGCGCGAACGTACGTAATCGTAACGACGAGGTGGATGGTGGAAGGGTATAATACGAGAGTTTTGGAGGAAGGAGAGGATTGTTACTATCGTTCTGGTGTACCTTCGTGCTATAGTTATACGTTGGAAGCACGAAGAGGAGCATCGCTCTAGGGGTGAGTTCGTGTGGGTATAACGGTGAGGTAGCAAACATTAATGCCACCCCGCAGACCGCAGATGTTGCGCCAATTACAAACCTCATCCCCTTTTACCTCCACGAGGTGCTTTCGTGGAGGATAAGCAAGAGGAGGAAGAGAAGGAGGGCGAGGGGCGTGCGAGAAGGAGGAGGGGGAGCAGGTCTCGCACGCCGCGCCTCAAGCACAAGCCATTTCTCCACGCCGGTACCGCACCGGATACGGACTTGTATATACCGTCGCATTGTTCGGCGTAGAGTCATTCCCTCACGTGACTTCTATACATGTATATATATATACATATATATTTATATATGTATATTTGTATATGTATATGTATGTAATACGTTGTTATGGGATATTTCATGCGAACTCGTTCAACACTCGATATCTTTTCTTTTAATTTATTATTTGTAAGGTATTTATTTACGCTCGAAAATAAGATTGAGTTTTAAAAATGTTCAAGCGTTATTTTAAATGAATTTTTAATTATCGCAATTATCGAAAATTATCGAAAAGAGTTTGAAGGAAAAAAGATGAAGGATTTTTCGAGGGTTTACGATTTTTTTGTTTCTGATCTCAAAACGCAGTTGAATCGATGAGATTATTGGTGTAATTAACATTTCTTTTTTACTGAATCTTTAGTATCGAAAACGAACGAGGTACGTTCGATAAAAATAAAAAAGGAATTAATTGGCCGGAGATGAAATACTTTGTTTTTTTGTGTGTGTGTGTGCGTGATGGAAAATAATTTTGACAAATTTTTTCATCGATGTCGAATCATTCGTGGGTTTTAAACTTTTTTATTTTTAATTTATTCTTAGAATCAAAGAAAAACGTACGTTTAGTGAAAACGTATGCGAAAAATGAGGGGAAAAAGGTTGCAAATTTGTTCTTCTATCATTTGGTCGAGCTATATGGGGTTTCGCGTATAATTTTCGAGCATGTGTATACACGGTGTACCTCCTATACATTGGCCTTGATTATGGGCAACTGGGGGATCGGTAGTGAAATTACGTGACCGCAAACGACCGGTCGGTGTACGAAGAGCTCGAGCTCTGGGAAACTTTATAATTCAGAATCGACTTAGCGCTAATTGCTGCTCTGCATTGGTTACATAAATGTACATATATATATATATGTGTGTGTATATGTGTGTGGGTATACATATCTCTCTCATATTTAAATCGATGTATTTTTCGCTGATCTCGTATAAGCAGGCAATTTTATTTCTTGCGACAAATCGACTATAACATGTTCATTAAAATACACCATTAACTCTGTGCATTCCGAGTATTTTTCAATCTCATTACCAACCACTCTTTGCTATTTAAGCGTATTATTAAAGAGAATAAAAATCTTGCAAAAAAATGGTTCCTACGAAAGTTACGTATTTTTTTTCTCGTAGAACACGAATCTGGAATAAATAATATGGATTTTCATTTAACAAAATCAAAGTCAGCGTCGATTCAACGTTGGTTTTCACGATAGTACAATCCCTTGAAGATTTTTGTCCAATAAGGTTACAAATTAACACGCTGTACGAAAACCCGGTTTATTTACATTCTGTAATTTTAAAGATCCAATGTCTTTGGAAATTAGAAAAAATCTCTTCTTCTTAATAATTGTAGGGATTAATAAAATTCTTTTATCGAAATCTCGCGATCAATATGGACTGTAAATCTCAAATGTTACAATTCCGATTTACAAACATTTTTTTTGCATCGTAAACTCGATCTAGTTTCGAACTAAATAGTCCGATGTAAGCAGAGCGGATGTTTCCGTAAACAAAGAAATCAACGCATACCGAGTCACACTCGAAGTAGGAAGTGCAAAGGATTAAATGGCGGAACGGATAATAAATGAAATAAATCTTTAAACCGACGCGTATTTCGAACGTCTGAAAGATTTTCGGTTTTCATTCTTGGCGTCCATTAATTTCAAACGTGCTGTCTTCAAACGTACATACCTATATATATATATATAATATATATATATGTATATACGATCCAACAGGGAGGAATATGAAGCGAAAGTGAAAAGTGTCAGTGTGCGTGTGGAAGAGTTCACGTAAAGAAGAATGTGAAGAGAAACGCGTGTACATACATATTATGTGTATATAGTAATAGTAAATAAAGGTATACAAGTAAGGGTTGACGTGTGCGGGAGCGCGTGTTAGAGCAGTAGCTTCTCCCGGAGGCTGATATTATTCTTGGGTCTTCCTCTCGCGCTCGAGCATTATTAGTTCTGGCGTGTTAGCATACATGAAATATTGATGTAACAACCCCTACTCCATGCCATCATCCACGTTCTATCTTTCGACGCGCCGAGTCACCTCGGGGAGGGCGAAAGAGGATGAGAGTCACCGAGTATGCCGCAGCAGGAGCTCCACCGTATTCCAACCTATAATATATATATATATATATATATATATGAGAGAAAGAGAGAGAGAGAGAGAGAGGGAGAGAGAGAGAGGGAAAGAGAGGGCAGGGAGAGCGAGGGATTCCCTTCTCTCTCTCTTTGCTTCTCTACGGCAATTCTGCAGCAGTGCAGCATACTCGCGTCGCCCGAGCTCGAACTTTACGTCGCTGTGTCTTTTGGTTAACCCGCCCTCCTCACGACGGTGTTATAAGCGTATATAGAGGATGGGACATCTAAAGTAATGTGGACTTCTCGTACCGAAGATAGTGGTGATCTTGGCAAAAGTTTCAAATAAAAGTTGTACGACACGAAGAAGAGTCCGTCGGACGAAAAAATGTTTATTTGTTTTCCTTTTTCTTTTTTTATCAGAGACGTCTTTTTCGTGTAAGCGTTGAAGGATATTTCTGCAAGCTGACGAGTTACCCCTTCGAATACGTTGAGAAATATCGTTTTTACGTATGTCTCGAGCAACGTCGAGTTCGACCCGAAGGTTCGTCGCTCGACAAATATCGTCATGTTGTTTCGATTTCATTTTTAAGATTCGATGATTTTTAATCTGCGTCCTTTTCAATTTGCATGGCCTTGAATGACCTTGGATTTAATCATCAGGAATTGGGATCGTACTAGCGTAATATCGAACAACATTGAGCGGAACTTTTCGTGACGTCGCCAATAGTTAGGGCACTTCGAGTTTCCGACACTTGAAATGGCTCGGACTGTATTATAGAGACTACGTACTGTGGACTAGCGGTAAATTTTATTCCCTAATAACAGTGACATTTTGAAAATAGCTTAATTTCATTCGTTCATTACTTCGTGGCTTTGATTCGAAACGAATTTATCATTTCTTTTCTCATTCGAATAATTGGGTCTTTTTTAAAGATTTACATTTTAAAAAAAGGCTTTTTTACAAATGTTATTTGAAAAAAAATGTCAAGCCTGGTTTTCTTACCTTGCTTCGAACCTTTGCCATTGTGAAACGTCAGCGAGCTAGGATTACCATCGACGGAGTTGTTCATCTCCGCCAGTTCGTCCCATGCTACAAAAAAATGAATAGGAACAAAGAAAAGAAAAAAAAAACAATACAAATCAAATGAAACACTTCGACCACGAGTACCATCGAATTTTAAAAATCTCTGAACGGTTCTTGTGGCACTTATTTTTATCAAAATTAACTCACCTTTTGTCGCAACGTCGGTCGTGACCGGACTTGGACTGGTGCTCGGAAGTATGGACTCTGTAAAAAGAAAATTCGTTATACTTAACAAATTGAAATAATTAAAATCAAAATGTAAAAAAAAATCGATATTAAAAACATTATTGCAAAATAATAAAAACATCGCGATATAATTTTTATCATATAACAAGACGTTTGTTTCTATCTTTTTGAACATTTAGCTGGTTCCATCATGTTCAAAAAATGATTCCAGAATAATCAAATTTTACGTCTTATCATTTTTATCCTAATTATCATAATTAATCTCAATCAAATAATTACAAGATAATCAAATCGCATCCACTTTTATCACCATTCTACACCAAATATCTTGAACATTCAGACCACTTTTGTTAACAAATCCAATCGTGGCTTCTCTCCCATCCACGTGTGAAAACTGACTATTTGTCAATTATTACAGAATAATCGAATTACGTGGTACGACTTCTACCAAATTAGAAATTCTTCCATTGTTTTTTCAAGCATTTAAAAACCTTGACGTTATAACCCCCATCTATGACGCCTCTCCCTCCAATCTATACATTTACATCCACATTATCAATATTAAAAAAATTATCGCATAATAATCAAACTCCGATGGAATTATTTTCATCATGCCGAATATTTTTTCTTCAACATTCTGAATACTTTTGTTAACAGATCCAATTATGACACCTCTCCCCTCGACGCATATACACCCATACACACATTCATGTATATACATATATATACATATATATGTGTAGTTTAAAGGCAAGCAGGGTCGCTTATGGATGGCGCCACCTGTTACTAACTTCGCCCTCAAACGTATTAGCCACCACAGTGGCATGGCCAGGAGTAGGGGGATGGTCGGACGGAGGGATGAAGGGAGGTGGGTAGTGAGGGAGGAGGGTGCAACCGTCGAGAGTGAACCAGAGTGAACCACTATCGCGAGTAGAGAACCGGCCGCTACCAGCCCGACTACACACTCAACTCCCAGATCATATTTTACCCCAGGGTACACGCGTATCTATCCTGGCTTCGACCTCACTCCCTCACCATTCTCCGACACCACTGCCTACAGTCCTGCCCTCTCGCCCTACCACGAAATCGTCCTGCCCCGCGACCGCACTCGGTCTCTCTCTCTCTCTACCCCAACGAATATACTTGAATAATTATTCCTAATTCCATCATTCGTCCTCGTCCCGGTCACCCTGCTGGGTGCCTTCTGTATATAAAGAGCCGACGCCATGTGATTTCGTACGATCTTCGTCCCTTTCTTCCTCGTGCAAAACGTTGTTCCACAGCCCCCTCATTTATCTCTCCGACTTTGAATTTCAACGAGAAATTCGTTATTACATATATATATATATGTATGTATATAAAAATATGTATATTTATGTGAGCATATGTATATGTAATGACGAGCGAGTGCCGAAACGTTCGCGCTAACATGATTCGTCGAAAGTTTAACGAGCCCTCCGAATCACTCCGTAGAGGGGTTGTAGAATACCCAACTCGGATCGATCCTCGTTACGCGTATATACTCACGTCGTATGTGATTTTCCGAACAATTTCAACCCTCGTATCGATACGGTCGAGGAATTTGGGGGGTGGGGGGGAGAGTCGAATAAAAAACAAATTATTCGTAAGAACAAAAAACAGAGAAATTTTCCTTCGATCTTTTCGTCCTCTTTGGTCGGGGGGAGAATGTCGTCCTATTTTTCATCCCGGTCCCAGTTTCGATTTCGATTTGTTCGACGCACGAAACAAAACAAATAACAGAAATTCCATCGAAACAAATTTCGAGCGCGACTTTACGGTCGCGAACTATTCATGGAATGTCGAGCTAGTTTTTTTTTTTTGTCTTTTTTTTTGTTTTACCATTGTTATCGTCGCGGTATAGTTCCGCACTAAATTGGGTACATCGGGGTGTTTAATTAGAGATTCACGAAGGATAAAGCTTGATCGTCACTCGGCTCGTGTCTGAATAGTCCAATCAGTCTTGAGGAGGATTTCAGACTTAAGACCCCTCGCTTTAACTTGCCACGATTTATGGCACGGTACATCGTGCTGATTATAGTCAAAGAAGGGCAGAGGGAGGTGGGAAGGGAGGGGGCTAAGAGATGATTAGTCTGGTTCCATGCGTGAGTGTGCGTGCGTGTGTATAGGAAAGAGAGGGAGAGAGAGAGAGAGAGAACATTATTCGAAAGCTGTGCGATGAAAACGTTTGACCAAAAATGTAACGAGCCATGAAATATTAATTTGAAGTTTCAAAGTTTTGTCGATTAAAAAAAGCAAGCTGAATAAAAGTTATTTTCCTTTCTCGATCGTTATAATTTATTCCATCAAGAGATTGGCTTGATTAAAGAGGAGCGTTATGTTAACATCTCGAAGAAATTATTGAATAATTATCGATCAAATATAATACGAATATTGCGAAAAAAATAATCAAATTAATTATCCAATGATCGTCGAATAAAAATAGCTAATTGTAGAATTTTACAAAGTTGATTCGTCGCGATGAATCAAACAAATGCAAAATGACGCATTGTTTCGTGTGAAAAATGCTTGTTCTATTTATATTTAAAGTTTCGAAGGAAGGAAAGCGAGAAAAAAAATCATAAATACCCGTCACTACTTGGCGTAAATCGATCACAAAAATGAGGTAGAAGGTGAGACGTCATAATCGAATAAAAAATCGCGTTGAAGCGCTCATTCCATGAGGAAAGATTACCTCTCGATTTTCCAACAGGAAACACAGAGAGAGAGAGAGAGAGAGAGAGAGAGAGAGAGAGAGAGAGAGAGAGAGAGAGAGAAACGAAAACGATCGAAAGAGAAAGAGAGAGGAAAAACGAAGACACCCTCGTCCACCCCCGCGTGGCTTTCGTCGTCGGCGTTTCGTGGACGGGATGGCCACAGATATAAATAGGCGAGTGAAGGAAATTCATTTATCACTTTTGCGCGTCACGGACGGCAGAGAGAAGGGAAGAGTACGAGGAAAGAGGGCGAGAGAGAAGGAGTGAGACAGAGTGAGAGAGAGGGAACGAAAGACGCCTGGACTCATGATAGGAAAGAAGCTAGAATACAGAGAAAATGGAGGACGAGAGACAGAAAATGGCGAAAAGAGTGTGAGAAACGAGAGAACGACAGAGCGATGAGAGCGTGAGAGTGGGGGATGTCGGCTCGTAGAGGGAGAGAGAGAGAGAGAGAGAGAGAGAGAGAGAGCGAGAGAAAAGTTGCCATTTTGTTCAGCTCGGCTGAGTGGCAGCCAGCCCCGGAGAGTTTAGCAGGCGACTTTTCACTTTTGATTTATCGCGCCAACTTTTATTTCTCTCGGGATATATTAAAACCCGTTGTCCCGAGCATTTAACTTCAGTCCGTCTGATTGATGATTGGCTGTTTTATACATATGCAGATATATATATATATATATGTGCACTTGTCGGTTTGTATAGTGCGCACGTATGTGTGTGTGTGTGGGTGGATTATCGTGAAATCGGACTAGTTTTTCGAGGTCCTACTATCGTATAAGCACACACACACACACACATACGCACGTTCCTGAACTTACACCAACGTATGACAGAGCGAGAGATTGGCAGAGACCGATCGACCAACGGACGTGGTGTGAAAATTTATAGGCCCAAAAGGTTTCTTTTTGTTCAAAATTTTTCGGAATTATATATAATAATTAATCTTTTTTTGCTCAATAATAAATTCATCGTTATCCGGAACGAAAAAAAAAGAAAAAAATGATTCTCGTATAATCGTTTCGCGTTGTAAATAATCGATGTAAAGAGAATATAAATTTTCATCGTCGAAGACGCGTTTCCAACGACCTTTAAAGATTCTTATGAAAAACAAAGGAGTAAATTTATTCATCATAATCGAATTATCAAAAAATTGAGAATAATCGAGCCGGAAAATATTTATTTTTATCACGATGTTTAACTATTTTCAAACGATGAATGATGAAACCCGCAAAATACTTCATCATAAAGCCATTCAAATGTTTTTTTATCACAAAAATAAAAAAAACAATATGTTCATATTCGTTTACAAAATTTTAATTCCTGTACAAAAAAAACAAAAAAACAAGGAAGAGGATTTTTTTTCGTGATAAGAACGAGTGTTCCGTCCCCCGCCAGTTCCCGTGTTCCGGAAACGAGGAGAAACCTGCCACGTCATTGAGCTAATATATGGAAAGACTTTGGCGTTGGCTCTTGGCGAAGGAGAAACTCGTTAAAATCTCGAACACCCCTTATAATTACTCTAATGCTCCGCGAGCATCTTTGTCTGTCTTTCTACATCCGTCAACGTTTTACCCGAGTTGTAAGGACCATTTTCTTATTCCTCTTTCCGCGTACCTACGTTGCGAATACTGTACCCGATCTCGTGGGACACTCGCTTTTGTCCCTTTCAGTTTCAACGTTAGCTTTGTTCACTTGGAATATGGAAAATAGGCTATATATAGCCTATTTTCCATATATATATATATATATATATATATATATATAGCTTATCATACATATATATATATCTATATATATGCTGGCAAGTTTCTGTTATATCCAGTCATTTCGCTCGCGGCAAATGTATAGCCTTTGAGAGTTCTAGCGAAAGTGGATATAGTAGTGGAAAGAGCGAGACGGGCAATTTAAACATCGTCGAGGCTTGCTAATTAGAATATTGGTACGACGAGACGGTGTAGGACGACCGAGCTCTCATCTGCCCGGGTAATGTGTATATAGGTACCATCCGTTCATCGGTTTCCTACCTCTCTTGTTTATTTATGCTTTCGAGCAAACAACCGACGTTCATACGTCTGCACTATCCTCGACACGGTCAGACGATAGGTAGATACGCCCCAGAAATTATCCACCCCGAACGAATGAAAATAAACTTTGACTCGAATAAAGGATTCTTCTTTTTTATGTTTTCTTTGTTATTGTTTTGTTTGTCTCGACGATAAGAAATTTGCGACGATGGAACGATACGTTTTGTGGAACGAACGGTCGTTCGAATTGAAGTAGGATTCTTTCGTAATATCGTGTCTATCCCTAGAGATATTTTACTTTGATAAAAGGAATTATTCGATTTACTCGAATTCATTTTTATTCTTGGGTTTTCCCTTCTTTTTAGACGTAAGAAATTGTTCACAATGGAACGAAATGTTTTATCGAACGAATATTCCTCGCGATGAAAGAACATTTCGTTCGTCGTATCGCTACGACCCTTGATAGGTTTTTAGGCGAATCAAATAATTATTCGATTCGTTTAAACTCATTCTTCTTTTTCTTCATTTCTTTTTAATGCGACAATTTTTTCTTTCGTTTCGTTTTTTTTACTACATACCGAAACGTTTTACGAATGGAGTATTCGTTTTAATGAAAAATAACACTCATTCGTCGTATCGTAACTACCCTCTAGCAGGTTTTATTCGAATAAAAAAAACATTTTTTCATTAATTCTCAAAATCATTTTTGATCAAACGCGAATTATTTTTATCGTCGTTACAGCGAAAGGACATACTTTTACTTCATCTTATTCTTCTCCCATACTCATTTTGCTTAACCCTCCCCCCCCCCATTTGGCTCGCCTGTGTTCTTTCCTTCTTCACTAAACTCCGGACGCGGAAAAAGGAAAAGAGGATTAGTATGCGGTGGTTGTCACACTTTCTCCCTTCGCCCGTTTCACCTCTTTCCTACCCCGTGTTCAATCTCCTTGCCGTTCTCACCCCCGTTTCTTCCTTCAACCCTCACTCTCCCCTTCATCTTCTTTGCCAGGGTTTTCCATCTTCACTCTTTCTCTCTCTCTCTCTCTCTCTCTCTCTCTCTCGTTCTCTCAGAACACACCGAACAGCCGAGCTAGACCGTTAATTTTCCATCTCGTGACTCCAATCAATCTTGCAGGGCCGTCAGTAGCCCCCCCCCCCCCCCCCCCCCCCCCCATCACCACCGACCCTCTAGCCACTATGCCACGTTTCACCTTCTCTCACGCTCTCGATTCTGCTCTGTGCCCCTCCCCCCCTCTTTCGAGACGAGAAAGAAATCTCCCTATATATTATACCAAGCTTTATATATATATATATATATATATAATTACATATATCGTACGTTTTTTTTCATTCTTTTTCGTTTTTTTCCATCGCCTTTGGCGTGTCTTCGTCGTCTCCCGATACGTCACTAAGACGAAGTAGTTGCGTCGACGAGTCGTTTAAACGATTCTTCTCGTCGCACCGATCGAATGAAATAGATCCAAGAGCAATATAAGGAGATAGAAATCGTGGGGGGGGAAAAAAACAATAGTACGAGACGAAAATTGCTCGATTCGACGCGTTGCCGATAAAAAAAATGTAATTTTATTTTTTCTCTATTTTTGGTCGTTTCATTAATTTTTATATAAATATTTTCGTCGCAACCGCGTAATTATAATTGATCGATCGTAAAATTTTCGCGAAAAATATAAATTCGTCGTGATTTATATTTTTATTATGATTTTTTTATAATCTTTTGTTTGTCTTTGTTCCTTCGACAGCGAGAAAGTAGCGAGGATAAACGTCGTAGGCGCGAATTACATACGAACGGTGGATTAAAGCTTGCTGACACTTTTCCGATTCGGGGCGTTTCGTTTCTTGCGAAATGTTACACAACGTTGCCGTGTTGCTCGACCATGAAATTTTCGACGCGCGTACTTTCCCTCGTCCGTCTCGAGTGATTAACGACCCGAAACTCGTCGCTGGGGGCTGATTCGTTCACACACGAAATATCCAAAAGATGTTCACCGTCGTCTGTCGCGGACGTCTTTACGTTTGTAATACGCGCATGCGCGTATTGCAAACGTAGACGGATTTAAACGCGTGTGATATGTACGCATCGTTTAGCAAAGAGAAACGGCAAGGAGAGAGGGAGAGAGAGAGAGAGAGAGAGAGAGAGAGAGAGAGAGAGAGAGAGAGAGAGAGAGAGAGAGAGAGAGAGAAAAGCTAGCACCATTGCTGTTTTAGACAGCAGCTTCGGGGCCTCATCCGAGTGTTTCGTTACAGTTGCCGAAGCTTGACGCGCGCTCTTCGTCGCTGAGGTGCGTTTACTACCGGCTTTTCGAGATGTTCGACCTGTATCGTCAGTATAAACACGCGTCGTTTCCCTTACAGGAAATTGGTCCTGGTAAATTGGATAGTCCCGGTACAAGCCAACGTTTACGAAAATTTCGTACAATAATTGACATTGTCTACGTGAAATATGAATTATTCGTAATAAACTTTGCGAATTGTTTCAATCGTTATTGTCGATCGTTATTATTACACGATTATTTATCGTTCGATAAACAATATAATATTGAAAGCGTGGTCAGGTAATTGAAAAACTTTAATTCTTAAATAATATGTTTAACGATACTTTAACGAGATAAGAAATTCATTATAACGTAGGTACGTTGTAAAAAATACAAATTTTGTGTTATTTTTGTATTCACGATCGATATATTGTTATAAAATCGTTAAAGATTTGTTTCGCTCGAACTCGTATCCGGCTCGACGTCTGATTCTACGTCACGTAGTAGCGACGACAGAAAATCTGTTGGAGAAGGGAGAGAGCGAGAGAGAGAGAGAGATGGCACAGAATCGCAACGATCTCGGAGCAAACGTCGTTTGCTGGCTGGATGTCTGGCTCTCCCTTTTTTTTTTACCTTTTCATCGAACAAACGCGAGAAAGAAAAACGAGAACAGCAGCCAGGGGTGGAGAATAGGTTGGCGGTGGTAAACCGAACGCGTGCGCTCGTGAGTTGGCAACCTCTGGAAGTTTAATGAAAAATCGAAAGCTAATGTACGTCGATCGAACCCTCTCACCCTCTCTCTCTCTCGGTCCTTCTCTCTCACCCTCTCTCTCTCTCGGTTCTTCTCTCTCTCTCGATCGGAATATATGTATGCGTTCGGCGTGCTGGAATTGTGGAGCGCCAGGAACAGCAGCAGCCGGAAGGCTAATCTGAATTCTGAGAATATTGCAGTGACATGTCAATCATTCCTCTATAATAATAGCTCTCTCGGTTCTACCTCGTAGCCTGACTCGTTTCAGCAAGCGACAAGCGCAACGTACGCACACGTACCTACCCTCTTTTTCTCGTCTGTCGCACGGGCATACGAGGGCGGACACAAATACACGCACGAGTTGCTTCTGGAGAGGTCCACGGGGTTAGCTATAAAACTTTTACAGTAAGATATTTCGTCTACCGCCTGTTGGATTTCATGTGTTCCCATCATCTTCCACGACCTCTCGTCTCTTTTCGTATTTTTGCGTACTTTGCGAGATCGAGTTTCTCGAATTTTGATTCTTTGCAAGAGTTCATTTTGTTTTCGCGAAAGAGCTTTCGGAGACTTCCGTATATACAAAATGCGATTTACGTACTTTCGTAATGTTATTTTGTATGCGCGAGGATGTGCGCATGCGCCTGCGATTGCTTGCGCCAGTGCACTCAGCCGTGCTAGGGCGCATGCGCGTGTGGAGTCGTAGACGCAGGCGTGAGTAAGGGCGCATGCGCGTGCGAATGATTGCGCGAGTGCGACCATCGCGCGCTTCACGCGTCTAAATATCGACGTTCCGTTTATTATTGATAATAATCTTATTATTGATAATAGTTTTATTATTGATAATAATATTATTGATAATGTTACGGGTTTTTTGTGGCATAAATCGTTAATACGCGTACGATTGTAAACGAAGTCGAACGATCCTAACGATAAGCGGGCTTAGCTCGAAATGTTGAGACTCGGAAGAGTTCTTATACGAAAAAGTTGTCGCAACATCGTTGAATCAAAATTCATCATATATATGACGCTTAGGTACTTCATATTAAGTCATGAGTGATGAGGTAGCTTGGAACGGAATATCAACAGACCGAGGATGCGTTTAGCGGTCTATCAAGGAGCTCACGGTCTCTTCTGTTACCCCTCGCGGTTTCTGCAAACGACATTCTCTCTCTCTCTCTTCGTCTCTCTCTCTCTCTTAGTTCCTGGATGAGAGCGATATTCGTGCGGATGCTTGCAAGGTATTCATTAAAGATCTCGAAACTTGCAAATATACGTATATACGATTGCTTTGCCGCGAAAGCTTCTCAAACGCACGAAAAGTGTGTGTTTACGTGTTTATTCGAGCGAGCTTTCGCGAATTCTACGAAAAGCACCAGTTTGCCATTTCACGCGTCGTCGTATTTTCGTTCGAAACATATTTCTTTTTTCCTTCCCTCGCTCACCTTATAAATCGAACGCTAATTCGCGACGAAATTATTATTTTTTTATTGATTAATGATTGCACTTTTCTTTTTTTTTTTATATAAGTCGATAACTGGGACATTAATTTTTTCTACGAAATTCGATTTTAGAAGATTTCATAGGTGATATTCATTCTTCAAAGAATATTATAACGTTATAGCACGAATTTGGCATTGATTGGGTAACGAATAAATAACGATTATTAAGTTTCCGCGATGCTTCGACAAAGTCGATGAAATTAATCAAATTATCTCGATCGATTGTCACAAATTATTCTTTTTCAAAACAAAGATTATTCTCATTTCTTTGGTATTAAGGTAAAATGCGACTACACAAATATTGAATGAAACGGAGATAGATATTTCTCCCCTCTCACTTCTTTCTCTTTTCCTCCCTGTTCCGTCCGAGTGTCACGTTCTTCATTATAGTCTTTTTTTTGTTCATCTCCTTCGTTCTCTTTTACTTTTCCCAAGCCTGGGAGTAGTCCCGCTTGTATAATTCATAGGACCGTCCGAGGTTCCTTGTCGAGGGAGCGAGTGAGAGATAGACAGATCGTGGGAGGAAGAGAGAGAGAGAGGGAGAGAGAGAGAGAGAGAGAGAGAGAGAGAGAGAGAGAGAGAGAGAGAGAGAGAGGGAGAGAGATAGACAGATCGTGAGAGAAAGAGAGAGAGAGGGGAGAGAGAGAGAGAGAGAGAGAGAGAGAGAGAGAGAGAGAGAGAGAGAGAGAGAGAGAGAGAGGGAGAGGAGGAGGAGGAGAGAGAGGGAGTGAGATAGCAAAAGGGGTGTGCAAGACATAGAGAGGGTCCATCTCCTCTCGACGTTGCCCTTTTCCACTCTGCCACGTTTCGACGGGCTTCCCGCTTGGCGAACCCCGGGAGCATCTCAATGCTGACCGACCGCCAGATTAGCCCCCAGGAAATTGCCAAACTTCTTCGAACCGCGCCAGCAAAGTCGATTCTAAAAGTCGTTCCTCAAGCGTGTGCGAACCCCGGCGTGCTTTACCGTGGCGAAAGGGTGAACCAAAAGGGGAAAAAGGAAGAAAACGCCGGAGAGCCTTCGGACGGCTCGATAAGATTCTACGTGGATCTCGAACGACCACGTTTGCGAACTGTCTCTCTCTTAAATTAATGCGGCGTACTGTCGACCTTACCAGCTCTTTCGCAATTTTTTTTTTCTCATCACAGAACACCTTCCGACCGATCTTTCCGGTTTTCGAAACGCGTGCGCAGACGGAAAGAATATTTTGTTATTCACCGAAAAATTATTTTCGGATAAAAGAAAAGTTTTATATGCGATAAAATTATTAAGCTATTTTTATCGTCCGATTGGATTTCATTGTCTTCTTTTTCGTACTATTTGAATTTTTCGTATAAAATTATCTTCGAAATAATGATTTTTCAAGGAAAACATTTTTTTATCGTCTCTTGAATTTTCCATCCGACAAAGAGGTCGCACCGTTTATTCCCCCTCTATGATTATTCGCGTTCGATAAACGATATTTTATTTTTATTATCGATTTGCTTTTACCAGGAAAAATACATTGTTCTTATAATTTCTTCGGAAACGAAGCGATATTTTATATTCTCCCCTGCAATTACGAGATTCCATCGTGATGTTCATTTTTTTATAAATAGTTCTCCTTTTTTTACAATCCAATTACGAGAGTCTCCGATCGGAGAGTGCCGCGTTCAAAAAGCCACATTTATATGCTCATTAAAAGGATACTATCTTCTCGAACCGCCGAAACGTTATAAGATGCGAACCACGAAGGAAGGGTTTAAGCCGTAACGACCCTTTAACTTATATATAAATATATATATAAGAGGCTGATGGAAACGAGTTAATGAATAACGCTACTGGAACTCGGAGTGAGGCGGATAGAAAAGAGCGAAGTAATAGCAACGTCGCGGGTACGGATCCCTGTCACGCCAGACAAGTCGGGGTGCTCTATAGCATCGTGTCACCCTCCGGCACGAGACCTTTAGCACGACACCTATATAGTTATACGCAACTATTAACCGTAAAGTCCGTAATACTTGCGTCCATTAGTAGGTATTAAAGATACCAAAGTAAATTTATATAGATATGGATGTATAGATGAAAGAAAAAGGTGAAAATGAGAGAGAGAGAGAGAGAGAGAAAAACGTTTCGCACTTTTTAAAACTGTGGCTTAAAAGTTTGATATTTTTCAACGCATCGTTAGTTTTACAAAATTCACTGATTTTCTTGGTTGTTTATTTAGCACAGAGAGAGAGAGAGAGAGAGAGGAAGAAAGGGAAATAAATGCATTAACTTTCATAAATAGAGAATTGCAACGAAAATTCGAAATATTCGTTTCACTGGTAAATATGTTCAGCGATAAAAGCGACGACCGTAATACATATTTAATAAATTTCACATTGCAATTATTAATAACGTGTATAAAATGCCTGAATAATATATAATATATGTCCATGCACATTCAATGTTTTCGTATTTTTGAATTTTCGATTCTTTTATTTTGTCGAGTGAATAGATTTTTATAATTTAACCAAGTTAATGAGAACGAACGATGATCAACGGATTGATTTTCTTTTTTCGGAAATACGAGAATTTATATGAAAGTTTTAAAATATTTTGTTTCACTGCAAAAATATTTTTGGAAAACGACGACAAGAATAAAAAAAAACAAGCGAAGCCATGTTTCAACCATTTTAAAATAGTAGAGAAATCCAATCTGCCAAGTTCCGGAGGCGATCTCTCTCGTTACGCAAAGACCACGGGAGATATCCGGTGTATAGGAAGCTTTTTCTTCAACGCGACTGTCATTGGTAGTCCGACCGGCGGAGATCGTTGCACGCCGTGAAAGTTAAACAGCTCTCGGTCCCACGGCGTATATATACTTCCACGTTATACCTAACCTCTACGTATAACCGCTTACTACATAGCACACATATTCCGCGTTACGACAAACTTTTGCCCTATATACATACGGCACGTGTTTTTGCCCGCAAGATGTTTCGCAAAAAAAAAGAAAAAACAAAAAACAAAGAGAACAAAAAAAAACAAAAATTTCTTCACTTCACTCCCACACCCGTCTGGGCGTTTGTGACGATCACCGGAAACTTGCGTCGACGTTACTTCTTCTTTTATCGTTAAGAAAAAAAGCATCGTTACATTAGGATTCAAGAAAACAAAAAAAAACACCCGTGGCGGACAAATTTGTTCCCCGAGACCATTTTCCAGCTCTCGCATCCACCGGCATATCCCTCGTTAGAAAGAACGAACGTCCTTACGGGGTGGCTTCAGCTGGATTTGTTTCTCTATTAAAAACTCCGCCAAGAAAATGTAGACCGAAGCGATGAAATTTGTGTGTCGAAAAAAATTTGCTCTCGGACCGAACGTCGACGTGGAAACTCTCGGAAGATGGCGTTAGCGTCGGTGTCATAGGAAAGGGGGTTACGCCTTCGCGTACGCGGGACAGGGGTCGCTTCGGTGGTCGAGCGTCCCGCTCATTATGTCTGGCGAGTTCCGTAACTCTGATAAATTTACAATTGAAGTGGGTGAAAGTTGAGGAGGGTAGTTCGAGGGATTAGAGGAAGTCGGGGTGGTTGAAGGGGGTTGAAAGGGGTTGAAACGATGAGAGCGGACGATAGTTCCAGTGGCGATGGTTGAAAAGTTCGATCGTTCGGAGTCGCTGCGAAGCTTTTTCTCACCTACCCCCCCGACCCTTCACCCTTACACACCACCCCCTTCTCGTATCCACCCTGAACAAATTGTTACAAAGAATTTAGCGCTTTTATCGGATTCGACCTATTCGAATTTTTGAACCCTAATTATGACCGCTAAGAATTTCTTTTCGGGAGATGAACTTTTTTCGTCGCGTTCTTTCGAGAACCGGTTACACGACGACGTTGCTACATCACTCGTGGGAAAAGTCGGCGAACCTCGATATGTAATTCAGTTGACGTTATTAAATTTTCAGCTATATATATATAATTCTTCGCAGCACAGGTTAAAAGATTTCTCAGCGAGGAGATCTTGAAAGTTGGCTGTAAAAAAAGAATCCGCTCGCCGCGATTCCCGACAGCAGGATAGTCAAGACAGCAAGAAAAAGACATAGTTCCGGTTACGAATGAAAGCTCGTGGAAGTTGCAATTGGAGCTTGCAACGTTGTCAAATGCTGAGGTCTGCATTAAAAGTTCAATCTATCAATTTTTCATCCCTCGTTCGAGACGAGAGGAATTTTTTATTCCCTCTCGTGTTCTTATGAATTAATTAAAACTGCGTATCAATTATATTCGATGTTACTATAGGTTGTTAAGATAAAAATTGTGATAACAGTCGCGAAGAATAGTCACGAATATCCTTCCGTTTTTATTCATTCTTTTTTAATTTAAGGAAAAGTAAAAAAAGATCGGGTTTTTTGTGCTTCCGCCATTTTTCGACGATACTCCCGGCTGGCACAATATATATGTGAAAAAATTGAGTGATCGGCTTGTACGAGGCAGTAAATCCTGCGCCATGGGTCTGATTGAAAGAACACGTCTGACATTCACGGGAAGACGAGAGCGAAAGAACGTCGAGGAACTAATGCTCGAAGAAATCTCTCTCTCTTTCTTTTTCCCTCCCTTTCGTACAGCTTCTATTACTGATGCGCCCTATATACGTATAAAAACACACACGTATATATGGGCTCGAGGATCGATCTCTTTCGCGCGTATGCGCGACATTTTTCTCATTTGGGCACGCGATAGACGCAAAAAAAGAATCGAAGAAAAAGAAACGTAGGGGAAGGAGAAAAACAATACGCGGAGAGAAGATCGAAATAGTAACAGAAGGGCATATGTAGGTATGATATAAAGGGAAATTCTGTCGTGGACGGGGTTAAAGAACTGTCTCGCCACGTACGACAGACAATTAAATTGGATTATTGCCATCGTTTCTCTCAGTTTTTCATTTCGTTCGTTCACCCACGTGAATCGTGGGTGAACGAACGTCATCAACGCCATCATAAATAGACTGAAACCTGGCGAGTACTTTTCCGCGAGTTATCCCGAGGATAGATATTATTTGCGCGTTCTCTCGTCGCTATTATCAGAATTTTCCGATGACCGTCTCAAAATACGATTAAGAATATTGGATTTCACTTGAAAATTTTCACGTAGGTATGGACGTCATTAGTCGTTGTCGACTGTTTAACTCGAGTAAATCTCAGAATGTTTAGTTTATTTGTAAAACATTATATTTTCCTTGTTTTCCCTCGATTTTGGATGAAATTTTGAAAAAAAACGAAATTCCCCCAGTCAATATCTACGTTTCGCAGAAGAAATTTATCCCCACGATTTTGCCCTTATACGTAAATAAAACAAAAATAAATAAACACATATATCTTTGTCTTTTATTATGTCGAATCGAATATATCTACATCAGACGATTTATATTGGATTTCGGAAGTTCCCAATATTTCCCAGATAGCATGTAGTATACGACGCGTAGAGTAGCAAAAACAAACAAAAAATTCATAACGCTTTTCCGGTACAGACAGTGATGCGGGAATTTTGTCTCTTCGCAAAGAAGAAATAAATTAACTGGTAGCTGGGTAGCCCGGCGGTGCGCCTCGTCCTCGCTTGCGTCCCGAAAAGGTATCATGTAATAAAGTAATAATGGCAGATGCTCCCCAACAGTGGCAAAGGCGTTCTCTCTCTCTCTCTCTCTCTCTCTCGTTCTCTTCGACCGTCCTTATTGCTAAGCCGGGGCTATATAACTATACGTAACGTTTCACAAGCCCAGTTTTTCTGCTTCGTGAGAGATTCAACCCCCTACTGCCCATCCCCCTACTCGCCAGCCTCGAAAATCCGCTTGGTGAACCTACCATGCCAGCGGATATCAAGAAACAGAGGTACTTTGGCCTTTAGGCGGTCCTTAATAATAAATTCATATCTCGACGATCCCTCTGCCTCTCATCCTCCCCTCCTCTTCTTCTTGTCCACCCCGCTGCCGTAGTTACTCGTCCTCTTACCAATCTTCCGCCCGCACTCTCACTGTTTCTCTTTCTCTCTCGACTTTCTATCTACTCTTCGTCCTTGCCTCCTTTCTCCGTCGCTGTCGCTCTCTCTCTTCCCCGTCTGTCTCACATCCTACCTCAACCTTTAACCCTCGCCGTTGCCTCTCGTCCTTTCTTCTCCGCTCTTCCATTCTCGGCCCTCTTTTTCCTTCTGTTCGCAGACCGGTCTCGGTTCCCGACTACAAATCTCTTTTTTATGCCGCTTAATAAAACTCGTCTGACATATCTCTGACTGCTACCACTTAATTTCGGTAGGACAAAGAAAAAGCCGAGAGTAGAGAGAGAGAGAGAGAGAGAGAGAGAGAGAGAGAGAGAGAGAGAGAGAGAGAGAGAGAAGGAACGAGAAAGTGGGGAGGTGGTCGTGAAAATTCCATAGGGTCGAGTTGAACGTCTTTGTCTCGCTCAATCTTACGCGATTTCCGTGTGCTACAGCCATTTCCCCCCTCTCCTCGCTCCTTGCCCCCTCTACCAGTCTCTTGGCTCCGCAACGACGCATTCGTGCCCCCCCCCCCCCCCCCCCCCCCCCACTCCCTCGCTCGGCTTATTTCCCTTTGTGACCGCACGAGGTCGCGCTCGGGGGACCGTCCGCCAGGGGGCTCGACGGAAAGACGAGGAACCTCGACAGAGCGTAGCGATCGTGACCCTGGACGTAACCGAGGCTGCTTGGTGAATAGGATAGAGAAAATGAGACGAAAGAAAACGAGAAAGGCGAGGTCGAGGGGATTTTCTCTCGTATTTTTTTCCTTTTTCTACGCGTCCTTCTCGCGTCTGCCACTTTTCGCTCTCGGGACACCCTGCCAGAGTCCTCTACTGGGAACTGAAAAGTCCGTTTACCTTGTCTCTCTATTCCTCTCGCTCGATCTCACTCTCTCTCTCTCTCTCTTTCTCTCGTTCACTCGCTCACTCTCCTGTCATAGCATCCTGGTCCGCGTTTTTCCCGCCACGAATGCAAGTCACGTGGCAGAAAAGATCACTACGAGAAGGAGAACTGATCCTCGTGAAAGGAGAAAATAAAAGAAATGAGGAGAAAAAAGAAAACGGCAGGGAGGTACGAATGTGGGAGCAGAGATAGAAGAGGGTTTACAGTCACGTCGAGTGTCCCAAAGGGAGACATACTGATACGAATGCCACGTGGAATGTTAGAAGCGAAGAGAAAAAAAAGGATGGAGAACGGGACCCTATTGGATCTCGACATTCGTTTAATTTCACACGTTTTACAAACCTTAGGCCTACTTAATGATTATTTAATGACGAGGTACGGATGTACATTCGTCCATTCTTTTCGGACTAATGTCGCGGGAGTGAAACAAATTCGAACTATACAATCTCGACAGCGATCAAATGTAAATGCCGAGTTGAAAAACAAGGAACAATCGTCCATCGAAGCGCTTCGATCGGGGGATTTTCGTTACGAAACCCCTTTCGTTTTTAAGGGGTCGTTGTCATATTTTCAGGATGAAAAACCCCTGACTACTATGTTGACAGCAAACATGTCAATTAGCAAAAGAAAAAAAGATGTATACACGCATTTTTGAGAAATATGTTATCACCCACCGTTGATATCTTACAAATTTGTTTACGTGTTTCATCGAAGGGAAAAAACGGTACGTTCATTAAAAAAAGAAACACCTATTTTCTTTATTCACAATTTAGGAGAAGCGTTTTTACTCGGTCGAGCTGCTTACCAATCATTCTCAAGATCGACAAATTTTCATTATCAAACTAGGATACAAATCAAATTAAAAAAAGCAATAAAAAGAAAATAAATAAATATCGAAAATAGAAAATAGAAAATCAAAATGTCCGAAAAATTACCGTTGCGAAAACGTTTCATCGACTTTGGAAACTTTGCGCGAGAAAAAGAGAACGAAGAAGAAATAAGAGGAATGAGAGAGAAAGAAAGAGAGAGAGAGAGAGAGAAAGAGAGAGAGAGAAGGAACAACGTTAAAAGTATATTTTCTCTTTTCTTCGCATTCGTAACGATTACGTGCGGCATGCGCGATCCAGTTTCCCGGAATTTTCAACCGTAAAATCTGGTAGGCGAGCCACACACCGAGTTATATTCAAATTCCAATCGGGGGATGATCGCACCGTGAATTTACGACACTTGTCGTCTCTCCGTGTGTGCGAGACGCTACACACGTATACATGGTAAGTGAACACAGTCGCGCAGGGACCGCCCTCTTTGCCGCCTTCTCGTACCGGGATATAGAGGAAACGATCCTCGTCAGTCTCTCGCTCTCGTTTCGGGCTCTTTCCGCTTTTCCTCTTTGCTATATATTTTGCGTGCCCTCCGGCGTCGGGAATAACGCTGAGCCTCGCCTTTACCCCTCTAACCATCCTCTACCACTTCTTCCCTCCCTCCCTCCTTCCCACCAACCCCTATCCTCACTCGCTCTTTTCTCCCACTTTTCCATCCTTACGTACGCGAATACGAACCTGAAACTTTTATGCTAAACGCTTGGTTCATTTGAATGTCGCTAATGCGAAAAACCGATGCATGCTAATGGAGGAACGGCCGTTGGCGACTCCGCGTCTCCTTTTCAGCCACGCATGCATACCTTCACGCATGTATATGTATATATATATATATATTTTTTTTTCATAGGTATATGTATATTTCGAGCGAGATCCAGCTATTTCTCTGTAACCCTTCATGTCATATGCATACGTTACGAGCGTTGGTATTAACCACTCGTCTCTTCCACCCTAGCACTCTCGCTCCTTTGTTTTCGACGATTCGACCAGCCTCCCTTATTCATATGCGCGACGACGAATCCTATGGATTTCACGAGTAAAAAAAGGAATCGTCGCGGATCGTTGCGAATTCGTAATTACTTTTATGATCGGTCCCCTCTGGCTTTCTTTACTTTTGGGCATTTCTTTTTATATTTGTTGGTCTTTTTATCCGTCAGGTATTTTCTTCGTTCGGCGAAAGATCGCGAGAGACTAGCTTTCGAGCTTTTGACGTTGGTCTTTAACGTGGGAATAGATCGTTGAATACTCACTGTATAGACGAATCGTACCATCGGTCTCGCCGCGAGGATTTTTCGCCACGCATTTGTAATTACCCAAATCCGACTCCTGAAACAAACGAACGATATTTATTATCGCAAAATTTTGTGTTTGCGTTGTGTAACATAGTATATGAGTAAGAACGAGTGAAATCGGAGAGTTTTTAGTGCGTATGGTCAAGGGGATGAAATTTTATTTACACCGTAAAAGATTTTATAGGGTCGTCGCGGTATCGGAAAATTCTCATACGATGCGGTTATCACATTATAATTCTCGGTTTGCCATAATTTGTCGGTCGAAATGCAAACAAAAACCGTAAAACTTCACTTTTTTCCATTTTCCATTCGGCTTTTGAACACGTGCGGGTGGTCGCCCAGGTCGGTGCGCTGAACTTTTTCCCTTCTTCCAATGTTTATTTTCTCGTCTACGGTGAGAATGGAGGAAATGAATAAATTCAGAAGCATCGCCAAAAGTGCAAGAAACGAGAATTTATTTTTTTTGAAATTTTAAGACATACCATTTGTTTTTTAGTTTAATTTTATTGTCCTTTTGAATGAAAATGCTACTTGGACAAGTTGTATTCCAGAATTAGAACGTCGTCCAGATTTCAGATTTGTTTTATTCTCCATATGAAAAGTGTCTTCGCACTGTTTTTTTCGGAATGTACGGTAGACACACCGATGCATCGATTCGAAAATATTTTCGATCAACAGTTCGAACACGTGCGTTCTTCTCAAAAAAATGCAATGAAATAAAAATTAAAAGGGTCTCAAAATGGCTAAAAAATTAGTTACCACGAAGTGTACAACATACTCGAATTTCAACAAAATCCGAGATGGTTGTCGAGGAACTCTTGAAATTCATCCGGATTTACTCATATCTAAAACAGAATGCATGTGTATTGCATACACATACACACATGTATGTATATATATATATGCAAATAGTCTGGATGGGGATGAGTGACAAGTGATTGGGGACCGGCTTGTTAAAAATAGCTGGTTAATGAATAAAAGAAGAGAGTACGGATGGCCGGTGATATCGCGATGAAAATTTCAGAAAATGGATGTCACTTCGAAACGTTTTTTTCCGTACGCGTCAATGGATAGTTTTCATTCATAACGATCGCCTCGGATCCTTTTTCAAGAGTTATCGAACGATTCCCGTCGTTTCTTTTTTTCGATAGAGTCTCCTGTTATAATGAGAAACAAAAGAAGAAAAGGAGTGACCGATTGAAAAAGTGATGCTCGCACGTCCCGTTCGAAATTCGCAAAGGCGACTGAGTTTGCGGGACAAAAAAGCAAAACACTCACCTGTACGTCGTATATCGTTAGGGTCATGTGAGTCTTGTACGATGGCTTTTCCGGTGTCAGTGTAGTTTTGTACTTTTTACTGTCGTTGATCATCGGTGCCGTGTCGCCTCTCGTCCAAAAGTTTAGTGACGTCGGATGGGCCTCTGTATGACACTCGAGGGTCACCGAGTATCCCAATGGTACGCCGACTAATTGATGAGGTATCGAGAGCATCGGGGAGACTGTAACAGAAAATCGTAGATTGGATTCTTTTAAACGCGTCCAGTTTTATAGAAGTTGTTATTGGCCAAAAAATATATGAGAGAAAAAAAGCTTTAAAAAAATATATTTCTTCGATGAAATGCACATGAAATTATGTATTTTTCGATAAAATAACGAGGAGCATGTTTACCCACTGCGGGTAAAACGATATCGCTGCAGGTTTATGAAATATCACACATTTGAAAAGCAATTTTTTGTTTATGTCGGTAAAATATAATTGATACGCTACAATATTTACAATGGATTTGTTACGATTTTTGTCTACCAAGTTGGCACCACGGTTTCGGCAGATCCAGTTGAATCTTCAAAAACAAATTCAAAGTTGTTACGTAAAAATGCAGAAAACATTAAAATTTGAAAAAAACAACCCAAATATTTCTCGATAATGTGAAACGGAGGGGATAGACACTCTCAACTTGAGATGAGAAAGTGAACAAAAAATAGGCACGCCATCGAGTCATTGTTCGAAAAAACTTTCCTCGATGGAGAAGAATTCGTGGGGGTTGAATAACAGAGGGGACGAATTCACCAGTAGCTTCTTAAAATGCAAAACATTTCGTCCGAGACTGGTGGAGGAGTGTTATTTGTCAAGGATGTGACGTGAGTAGGGACGGATAGAGGAAGCACGGAAATCATCCCCCAACCAGTCTCCTGTAGTTGGGCCCTATTGCGAGAAAGCGAGCCACGCTCGTTTTTTACCTCATGCGCCTATCTTATCCCGGCCGGTAACATAGCCGAGAGAACGTGTGAACCGAATCGGTCTTTAAAGTCGTTTGCTGGGTGTGTAGGAGAGAAGGGGGTTAGAGCCACGAGTAGCAAAAGGGATAGTACGGGACAAACTATCACGGGAACGCTCTAATACACCTCCGCCCACCCTCCGTACGATAGATAGATCGTCATTAATTCCGGGCTAAAGGGAAGAAGCGGCCTAACAGCGGGAATCGAACGCTTCGAATCTATAGTATCCCTATTACGTGTTCGAGTGGATTTTCCGCGAAGCTTTCCTCTCCCCTTCCTCTTCTCTCCTTCTCTTCTTTTATTTCTTCCTTTCGTAATTTTCTTTCGGCGTTTCGCTCGCAGTCGTACCTACCCAGTTCGCTCCCCACATTTATTCTCCTTAAATTTCTTTTGTGGTAGACAGTACCGCAAAAGAATAAGAGAAGAAAAGAGAACCCACCTGCTTTCTCAATTGCTTCGCCGGAGGGCAATTAAAGGGACGCGTTTTGGAATCTCCCTCTTTAAAATCCCGAGTACGCGTTGCTCGGATCTCTCGTTCTCATTCATCTTCTATAAGTTCCGATGGATATCGCACAAAATCGTTCATAATGAGAAAATAGGAATCACGGATTACAAGGATCGTTCCAGGGAATCGAAGATCCAAACATTTTCCATTCGTAGAAGAAGAAAAACAGTTATGTGAATTTCGTATATCTAAAAAAAACATCCGAGCGCATGCAGGGGACATTCCCCGTTGAGAAAGTCTCGTAATCGACAAGGAGAAACTCGTCGTTGACGACAAAGTTTTCATATTCCTGGTAGGGGTTGGATCGTACGAAAAATTCAGACTATGGGGCCACCCTAACCTTAGTTCATATCCATACCTAAAACATATATTAGACGCATGCACCATGTACCACCTCTGTCGTACCGAAGTAGGGGTTTACCAGAGGTGGTACATGGTGGGGGGAGGGGGATGGGGGGTGGGCAGGGGGTATAGTATAGCCACTGCTAGAGTTTACCTATATTTTGCGGTGAACGACATCACGTTCCCGCGGAGTTTCCCCACTTGTGGGACATTCTCTCTCGCTCTCGCCGGCGGCGAAGGGCTTAAATATTAGCATGGAAGGAACCGGCAGAATGTAAACGTCGCGCGCAACCTCCGCCAGGAGAGCCAGCAGCATGCGATGGCAGTAACTGGATGAAGCTGAAAGTGGAGGATGGAATAACCCAACGACCGCCGGATTGTGCGAAGGAACAATGTCGAGGTATTCAGAGGCTGGCCCCGCCGAATGGAAACTGATTCAGGTGGAAGTTAAACAACATCGGGCCAATTTAGGGCAAAAGAGAAAGAGGAAGAGGGTCCGGGGATCCAGACTGGTTCCTATAGAGGTTTTTCGTGCTTCGAGCCGACAGGGTTTTCTTGTCTCGTTATTCGTTCCCTAGACCTCTCTCTGGTCCATCGCGAACTTCTGCAAACTGGAAAGTAGCCATTTGACGTTGGAAAAGTTGGGGCCAGATCAGAGTGGCCGCATCCCAATTCATATCTCTCGGTCGTCATCATACCGGTTCGTGATTAGACATCCTTCGAGTTTAACCTTGCCCTTCGTTCCCCTTTTTAATAGCCTTGGATAAGAGCTACACCAGATCACCCCGGTAGAACGATAGGGGTTAGGGGCTAGGGGCAACACGCCCAAGGGATTGACTTGCCAAGCTGTTACTCGACTCGGGCCTTTGTTCGGAGGTTGGCAGTACACTAGGCTGAAAGTCCAAAGCCGGCGTTGCCCGTGTTGATGCAACATCCCCGCAGGGCGTTGTGGCTCTGGCGTTACGGTCAAGCGCTTTCAGCAATCCACCGTGCAAACATGCTCAAGTAATTTTGAGGCAGAGACCAATAGTGCTACCGGTTGAATAATACCCCATACTCTGCTTCCACCAAGGGATAATACCTTTTCGGTACTATGCTCTACCCCTCTCTCTCTCTCTCTCTCCCCGAACCTCCGTTTTCCCGGTTCTCGCTGCATTGTAACCCCGTTGAAAGGCGAACTCCCTCATTGCACAATCCGGAACGAGTCCCCGTTACACTCTGATTTTCGGGGCAATATTCGAGTCTTATCATCGTTTCCTCTTCAAGCACGGTGTTCAACACAAATAGAACAAATGGAACGACCTCGGAATATATTCCATCCTGACGATAGCCAGCCCTCATCCCTGTTTTCCATATTGCTTCGCGATCCGTCTTTCTCGAGCCGGGGGATGATTTATCCACTTTTATACAACGACCTCCCTCCTTCTCGTCCACCTTCCATTCGGAATATTCCGGAAGAGAGAAGCTTCGAAGACTGTTTGCCTAATGACCTTATATGTCTTCGTTGCTCGTGAATTAGGTTGAGATAAAGGGGGGTTAAAGATTGGTGTGTTCACTTTCAAGTGAGCCGTAACCCGAGTATAATGACTCCTTTGGTCGTTGGTGGCTTGCCTCGAAGAATCTCTCGAACTCGCATCACTCTGTTCGCGGTTCTCCTAAGGAAGCTTCGATCGTTCGTTATCTATCTATATATATATATATATATATACGCATATAAACGGGGCCGTCTGGCGCAACGAGAAGGAGAGAAGCGAAGAGGGCGAGGTAACGAGGGTTACCCCTGGGCTTGAGATGCTCTCATCGAGGCCCGTTATATGAGCTGCTCGCGTGCGTCTTTTCACGGTCTTGTGCTGTCTCCCATCCCCTTCTCTTTGCCAACCCTCTCTCTCTCTCTCTCTCTCGCTCTCTCGTTTTCTACACCCTGAAGCAGAAGCTTAAGGCATTCCCAGTTTGCTGCTTCTCCCGTACGTACATCACCGGGTCCCTTGTATATATACCGTTCCGAGAAAGCTCTTCCTCAGAGACTCTTGCTTCCTTGTCGTTTATGTGACGTGGAAAGTTAAGACATGTCGTCAGCGCTGCGTGCGAAGCGTTATGCCTTCCATGTTACACCCAGTGCAAGCAATGAAGGATGTTCATCTACACCCTGTTACCGTGTATTCTATAGATAATTATCCCGAGTGCTACATTCTATAATGTAAATATCACGGTAATTGCCATTATCAATAATAGCTCTGAATATTTATTTAATTGATATTAATAATTATAATTACTATCAATCTATCAAACGTGACATAAATATCACATTAATCGGTAATATTAGTGTCGGATCTGAATAATTATCATTATGGTGATGATCATTAATAGGGGAAGGGAGGGCAAGATGGAAGGACCGGGCAAGATGGAAATTACCTACAAACCCAAATCAGGTGACACGACACTCGTGTCGCTGCACACACAGAGATGCACGATCACCTTGAATTTATCATCGGAGTGTAGACCGGCTCGCGCGAACGAAATAATTTGGTATACATGTGTTTTGTTTGTTTTGCGTCTGATTCTTACGAAGCATCTGGTTTTTTGTAGTGTTATTGTTTGTACAAAGTAAGCCATATTGCTATTTATATTTTTTTACTGGAAATGCCTCCTAGGGATAGATCGTAGGAATTGATAGGTAAACCAAACAAAATATTCAAAAGTTAGTAAAAAAGTGGATATCCTATTAGTGGCAACGGGTATGAACAAGATGGAAAATTGCATTTTAAGGTAAGATTGAACAATTTTCACCGTGTCTGCGTATAATTATTTTGATTCTTTTTTCAATTTGTCCCATTAATTGCGATTATTTTTTTTCTAGATGGTGTTCAAGTATGAAAGAAAGAGTAACAGAAGATCTTGGACCGAAGGAACAGTTCATATGGGGAAGAATACGTCCAATGTGTCATGGTTGGGTACATGAGCTAAGTACCGATACAGAAAATGATTGTTTCTTATGTTATAATTGTAAAATGTAAGGTTTTACTATAGATTCCATCTTGCCTGAATGAGCTTTCCATCTTGCCTTCAGGGTGAGAGCAAGATGTAATTTACCATATTCATGCTTCATGAGTCATTACAATTTGGTCACTCAAAATTAATTATTATTAATTACATCATAACGCAATTTTGTAAGGCCTCTCTAAAGATTGATAGAAATAAAACATATATATTTTGTTGTTTTATTTTTTGTACATCATAAAGTTAGCTTTTCCATCTTACCCTCTCCTCCCCTACGTAATAACTAATGTAATAGTAATGATTATTAGCATACCAATGATAATAATAGTTGGTATTATTCCAATAAAAATATCGTCATGGGGGAAAAATGGTTTATTTTACTGTTAATTTCGATTGTTCTTCTTTCTTTTTTCATCTGTCTCGCTCTCTCTCTCTCTCTCTCTCGGTCTCTCTCGCTCTTTAGAGTCTTCAGATTCTTCTCGAAAACTCGAGTAAAACGATGCCGTGTTAAATTCTACGCTTCCTTTGAGCTTGCGGTCATGAACGAGTCTGTCGCTTGTACGCAAGAAGGTCGTATGAACCTATAACGTTCTAGAGTTCACGCTCCCTGTCGTATATGCGTCGCATATATGCGAACCTACGTTTATCACATGAAATTCCTATCTATCTTCTCCCGTGTGCTCGAACCCGTTATGCCATACGCATTATCGGGTTTCTCACCTGGTTTCTCCTCCCTAGCCGAAAGTGTAGGTACGAGAAAGGGAGTAACGGGACACCAGGTCCGATTGAAAATTCACTCGAGATTTATAGACGTCTCTCGAAGATTGTCTGAGCTTCCGTTCCTCTAGATGGTATAACAATATGCGAGCAAATAGTTCTGAAAACTCAAGGTCGGATCTACGACAATGTGCTGGTTTTATTGCACTCAAAAGCTCGTCTAAATGGTCATTGATTTTGTACGATTATTAGGTCGTTTGGATAATGTCGAGAATGTCGTATATGTAGAAAATCGCGATACACTGTCAGCGACCCCAGAATCTCAATAATTCGGAAATATATAATTACTACCGAAATCAATAATTATTTTGACGAAATTTCCATTATGAATTTTCAATTTCTAATTTTATTTTTTAGTGGTACCAGACCTTTTCAATTTTTTAATGTAAACGTTTGCATAAAAACAATTGTATTTGTTTTCACCTCAAACATGTACAAATCACTTTGTCAGGCGAAAGTAAGCGAGTACCGATTAACCCTTTGCACTCCGAATGATGTATAGGTATTTCAATTTTGTTACCAGCAGTTCTCAACGCTTATAAATGGTTTATTTCAAATATACGCTAATTAAAAATAGGGCAATTTAAACGAATAAAGGATGAAAGAAATTCAATTAAATATCTGTTCTATTGTTGTATTTTGTATTTTTCTAATGTATGATATCCCTTGAAACAATTTACAGGATGGAATCCTGGCTTCCTTTCTACATATATGTTAGGTAAGTAACTGTAAATCAGTTCGATTAGAATGAATAAATGAATTTATTGAATATATACAAAAATAATATAAAACGAGAAATTAGGTATGGTATTTGTAGTTACTATATTGTTAGAATATTACACTAATCCAGTAAGTTCTCTCGAGTAGGGTAAATCAGCGATTAAAATTAACTGGAGGAAGTTGAAATGTGAGGATTTTGGATGAAAAGATTATGTGTCGATAATCATATTATGCTCCAATAGGACATAGGAAGGAAAAAGGGTTGACAGAGAAAGTATTTTTTAAAAATATCTATATACTTCACCTCCAAAATATTATTGCGTTCGATTTAAACATCTATCTTTCCAGTTTAAAGATACGCTAATTACGAGATTAACCTGAAATTATCTTTTTTTTCGGTAATTATACTTCGATAGTTTCATCTAGCGGTGATTCGAAGATACTGCAAAAAGGGTAACTAGCTAAGAGTCTCGATCGTTACTCGAGGTGACCTAGCGATTAATCGATTGTACCGAAGGACCCAATATCGAAGTAAAAATAGAGAGGGAGAGAGAGAGAGAGAGCGGATGGACAAACGAGACCGCGAGAGAAAACAAGCAAGGAGGAAAAAGGTCCGGAGTCTCGGTACAAGGGTCCTGCTCCTTATTCACCCCCGCGCTCGTCCAGGCGTTGCAGCTCTTCGTGGGCTGCATGGACGATGCCCCGGCAAGCACATCACGTAGCGCTAGCGGGAAAGCCTGAAAGCTCTCGCTATATGCTGGACTATAATGTGCGGTTCGAGCTGCACGAGGGAAGGAAAAAGACATGGTCCAGGGTCAGCAAAAATCATTCGACCACCTTTTGTGGGCTAGCGATCGACTTGGGTCGAACCGGCGGACGTTACTCTTCCCGCATAATATTATAGGAAAGGAGGTTGGTCCAGTCTGTGAAAGAATGAGAGGGAGAGGGAGAAGGAGAGAGAGAGAGAGAGAGAGAGAGAGAGAGAGAGAGAAATAGGAAGTGGGAAAGGGAGGGAGAGGGAAGATTTTCTCTCAGTTAGGGGGTTGCGGTACCGCGAGCCGAACGTGGGGCGGCGTTTCGCCGTACCGTAACTTCGTGCTTTGATTCGTTGAAGAACAAACTTTTGCCCTCGAGACCGAGCCCGCGCATCGCCTTAGGCTACAGAATCTTTCGTCTGAGAAAAACGGTAGAACGACGCGAAGGAACTAACGAAAAAAAAGGAACGGAGCAAAAAATACGTGGAAAAAGAAGCGAGGAGGAGAAGAAGAAGAAGAAGAAGAAAAAGAAGAAAAAATGAAGAAAGCAGGGGAGAGGTTAAAGAAGTAAGAACAAGAAAGGGAACGCAGTCACCGATGGATGAGATATAGAGATAAAGAGGAATGAGAGAGATTGGACAAGATACACCACGGAATTCTGAAAGTATTTCGAAAGTACCGATGGACATTTCTCTCTCCGTCTCCTTTCGTGCCACTTTTCCATTTTCGTAATATCGTACACAGTCGACGTCGAAAAAATGTCGTTGGACGTTATAGAGATAGAAAAATAATATCGATGTGTCTCTTGAACATAAATCACGTTTCGTGTCTCGTTAAATTCCATGAAATAAAAGTGCAGGAATAATCATTCGCGTCGAAATAAATCATAAAAAAAAACAATCGTTCTAAAAATGAAACACTCTTTCCTTGATACGTCGTTAAACCGTTAATAAAAAATGTTAATCGTCGATTTTTCCGATTTTATGCTCTCAATTTTTGTTATCAAAGTTGATTCGATTAATCGAATGTATTTGCGCTTTTCATACGTTAACATCATTTTTATTGTTAAGCGAAACACGCATAAACAAAGCGCGCAAAAATAATTATTGTCGTAATAGAAGAGCGAAAATAAATTATTGAAAAAATCGATTGTACCTTATAATCGAACATCACTCTTATCGCATATTCTTTTATGATTTTCCACCTTACCGAACATACAATTTATTTTATGAAAAACGGAACCCTCGAATTTTCACATTTATATTTCATCCAATTATGTAGTCACCTCCATTCGATTAATTTGATTTCCACTTATCATTTGATCATAAATTATACCGATCAAAGAGCAGCTATTGAATTAATCATAGATCTAAAGACACAATCGATACAAAAATATCGTGGAATATATAAATGAGAATTATCATAATGATTGCTAGGACGACGGGAGAGCAGGGGTTGGACACTCTCAAGGGATTCGTACGGTCTGTTCCCTTCTAGAGTTCCATTCTATTGAACAGCTTATTATACAGTCTATATACATATATATATATATATATGTATATAGAGACGGTGTAATATATATATGAGGTATTCCATGGGAAAGCGACCATCAGATTGCCGACCCCTCTTCGTTGTTGACCAAATTTGCTTACGTTTTCGAAATTTCGATTTTCCCATCATATTCAAAATATTGAAAAAAAAATAGTAAATATCGAGATCCCACTATGAAACTAGTCTACATTTTTTAAAATCGCAAGAGGAATTCGAAAAAAATTGAAAAAAAATCGGTAACGTCATACCTGATATTTTTTAATTTTATAAAAAAAAAACACAACGAGAAATTTGTAAATAATTTTTGCGTTATTCTTTTCTCAAAAAAGCAGTTCAGGACGTATAATTCGATGAACTTATAACATTACTAAAAATATCTTGTTCTGGACTTATTTGTATATGAATTTTTTTTTCTGAATTTTCAAAAATTCATAACTGGAAAAAAATGACGAAAAAAATGTAAAAATTTCATGACTTGCTCTTTTCATTAACTACTATGACGTAAGCAAATTTGGTCAAAATCGAAGAGGGTTCGGCAGTTTGATGGCCGATTTCCCGTGGAATACCTCATATATATATATATATATATATATACATCGAGATCGAGACGATTTACCACTGGGCTCTCATCGCTCTCGCGAGAGGCAGCACCAAAGCCCAGGAACCGGCAGTGGGACGTCAGAAAAGCTCGCGCCACAGCTTCAGAAACGCTCCGAACTGAGTAGAAGCCACTTGTCGACCCAGGGGATGGTGCGGAGTGGAGAATGGGGGTGGCTGCAAGGGGGTTCCGGGGAATGGGGGTGGGCTAGAGTCGGGGGAGGATTCCACCAGAGGTGAGTCAGAACAGAGGCATTGTCGCATTAACATTCCTTTCGTGTGAAGAGGGTGCAGAGCGGGGATGGTGGAGCGGTTACGGTGGGATTTGATTATAGAGGGTTCCCCTCTCTCGTACGGGCGTTCCACTCCTGTATAGAGGGTTGGTTAGGGTTATCCACACACCCCGGCAATGTTAGGACAAGTGTAGAGGCGGATTTCACTCTCTCCCTTTAACTCGGATAGCTTCGAGCTTTTCCCTTTGGGGCGATCTTCAAGAGATATATCGATCTGTATACATGTAGATATATAACTATATACACACATATATGTGTCTATAGATAGTTCAATGGCAAATTGACTATCGTCTGAATTAAAAAATTGAATCAATGATTTTTTACGCAGTTTCGGTTTTTAAACGAAAACCAATTTTTCTCCCTTCGTTTATCGACACTTCCGATAATCAGAATGGCAAAATCGTTGAATATTTATAACGACTTTTTCTTGTTAAATAAATGATAATGTTTTTTGGAAAACTCTCGTGATATTGTCGAGCCTCGATTGATATATAGAGGAACGTCGGTAAATTATCGATCGTTCAGTGAGTTTTCAGATGAAATATTTTCGGATAGCTGTCTGTAATCTTGCTGGGAACATTTGCAAGTTTAACGTTATTCGTAATTAATTAATGAAATCAGTTTTAACGTCGATTCTGGACTAACGTTTATATCCCGCGACCCCGTCATTTAATTATGTATCGCGTTCACATCGGAACTATTTTCAGGACACTTCGTTATTCAACAGAAAATCGAGATCTCGCGCGGCTTCGATGGACGATTCATCACCAATTTTATTCTGTAACAAATGACGAGTTATTTGGAGAAACGTATGAAGATTACATTATTTTTTAAACTAATATGAATTTGACCTATATTTTGAAATTCCTAATTGCCTTCCATAATGAATTCCATAATAAATTGCTAATATATATTTTTTTCAATAATTCACATCTCTTCGATTCGACAAGTTTCAATGTCCAGAAATATACTTTTCATCCCTTTGTGAAATCATATACTTGCCACCAGAGACCGCAAAGAGTTCGATAGGTCGAGTGAGCGAGGGAGAAAGAAAGAGACGGTGAGGGAGAAACAGAGAGACCTTTTCACGAGATATACTCGTGTACGTATATGGCGAAGAAAATAAGTTCGATCTGAACAAAATAGAGAAAAAGAATAAGGTGAGAGAACGAGGGAGAGAAAAAGAACTTCCGGGATGGAAAAGTTTCGGAATGTCCTTCGACGTACGGTCCGGCCTCGAGCCATTTCGCGTTGTGAATATTAACGATCTTCCAACGACCGCGGTCCATACCGAGATGCGCGGCTCTTCGTTATTCTTCGATCCTCTGGACCGATGCCGAACTGGCCTTATCTTCCGTACAACGTTTTATTTTTATTTTTTTACATTTTTTTTCTCTTCTTTTTTTACACACTTTTATTCTTTCGTGGCCATTGGCTTCGGGCGGGAGGAAAAGGAAGCGCCATTTTTTCCATCTCGCTTGGTCTTTCATTGGAAAACCCATTCATTACGGTTACGAATTGTTGTGGCGTACGTGTTTATTTTATTTTTATTTTTCTATAAGTACGTTATTTATTCAAGGGATATGCTTCGTGGCCTTGCCGACCTTTGGCTTCAGGGTGTCGAAGGCCTTGGGGTATGTCGGACGCCTTGAGGGTCTGAAGCGAATTGGTCGGTAAATACTCGGGATAATTCGGTCTGATGTAATTTTTCACTCTCCATCGTTTTATCGAAATTCGTTCGAACATGATGGTAATCGATCGAGACTTTTTAAAACTTTAGTAAAAAGACTGATCGAATCGCAAAGTCGTAAAAAATGGTCATTAGACGTTCAATGACAATCGCAACGTGATTTATTTTTTTATATCATCTCAACTCATCGCTCAAACTTTTTTAATAATATCGAGTCAATTTTTTCCATCCATGGAGAAAAATTTTGTCGACATAATTTTTGTATGCAAGGACAAACTTTGTACAGTAATTATTATTTTTTAATTATCAGACCATCTCTTTAATTAAACATCTTCGAAGTTTCTAACGTGTAATACAATACAATTTCGCCATAAGCATCGCACAGTTCCTTAGCTTCGTTCGAGCGTCGAATATTTGTGAACAATGTTTGTAGACCGGATTGTTCGAGTGTCGAGAAATACGTTTCGGTCGTTATAAGCCCAGGGTGGAGAATTATAGTGCTCGGTTGAGAGAGGGAGACAGAGACAGAGACAGAAAGTGAGAGAAAGAGGGAGAGAATGAGAGATATCGCGATGATGCCCGTCAGCGTCGAAACGAGAGAACGTGTTTCACACATTTTGGTAGAAAGGCCAAACGTCCGAGGAGAGGGCCCGGTAAGGTGAACGCAGGAAATTGAGAGATCGAGATTGTCGTCGTTTCCCACTTGGCCACGATATATATATATATATTTATATATAAATGAAAGGTCCTTCTACACTGAAACGTAGGTACATGTACATTCATTACGATATATATTGTGGGATTGGCATACCTACAACACTTAGTAGTATATAAAGCATATATATAATTATATAAGTATATATATATATATAAATAGTATATAAAGAGATACATAACGACGAAGAATAAACACTAATATATTTACTCGAATGAAAATACGTGATATGCGTTTTTCGTCTATCTTGTTCGACGCTTGTCCGAAGCTGCCATTTTGTGGATCGACGATCGTTTACGTCTCCAAAGTGTCAAAATTTTTGTAAACCGTTTCGTCAATGGATGCTTTGTTTTTTTCGGAAACTCGCTGTATTCATCGACACTTGCTAATGACAAAATATCGCTTCCTACAATATATATTCTATTATAATATTGTGAAGTATTTTTAGTCTTTTACTCTCTCTCTCTCTCTCTTTTTCTTTTTCGACCCAGTTACGTGCGTTATCGTAATCGTGCCAAAGATTTGTACAAATATGTGAAAATTTCGCCTTTTTCCACTGCAAATATATTTTTTTTTAAATTGAAATGACACAAGGTGAAAATTTGAAAAATTTTCTTTCTTTCCTCGATGCGATCGTCGCCTAAACCCTCAAAAATAACCAGTGAAATTCTCATCGAGTATCCCTAAACAAGTAACAGCCAAGAATAACTCTCCGAAACTTCGGGGATGCGGAATGCTTCGTAGTCCATTTAATGAAAATATGAGTTTTCGTTCACGACGAAAAAAATGAAAAGAGAAAGAAGAATTCCGACATTTATAAAGACCATATTTGATATACACGTGTTTTTCAACGTCTCTCTGATGGTACATGCACGAAGAACCGAAAGACACGCCGGGCTGTCGCGAGGCAACTTGCGAGTGGGGAGTGTCCGTGAGTAGGCGGGAGGGGGTTGGGGTTCGGGGTTGGCACCAGCCAGAGAGGAATCCGCGATCCTTCTGGCGGGCGAAAAGAAAAGAAGAGACAGGGCTCTTTCCGGAAAGCGTCGGGTCTCGACGGAGCTTCCACACTCCGGTAATCCACTTCGCTTTCGTTCCAGCACTCCCAGATCGTACACACATATATGCATATATATATATATATATTTATATATATATACATATAAGCATATACGTATACATATATACATGTTACACGCTATATATTCGTTTTACTCACAGAGAGACTCGGTGTGGCTCTCACCGGTAAAACGTAGAGGCATTTTATGCGTCCGGAATATAGAACGCGGGAGAACATGCGATGGAGGGGAAGAGAGAAAGAGCGAGAGAGGGACGGAGGGGGAGAGAAGAATGGAGAGAGAGGGAGAGAGAGAGAGAGAGAGAGAGAGAGAGAGAGAGAGAGAGAGAGAGAGAGAGAGAGAGAGAGGGCGATAGGACAGAGTAACGCGAAGACAAATTCGAGCATTAAATTATCGCAGGTTCCACGTCAAGATCCCCTTGCCTCTTTGCTTCTCTCTCCCTCTCTCTCACCCCTCTCTTAGTCATTCGCTCTATTCATTTTCCGTACCTGTGCTTCCCACTCTCTTTTTTTTCTCACTCTCTCTCTCTCTCTCTCTCTCACTCTCTATCTTTTTGCCGTGATATGACAAACATTTTTCACTGACTCGCGAGGTCACTCAAGAACAGGGAAGAAGAGAGGGAGAGGCCAGAAGCCGCTTGGTCTCGCACAACTCGTCCCCCTCTCCCTCTTTTCACACCACCCACCCTCTCTACACTCGATGTCGCGACCAAATTCCGCAAAACTACCCGTCCGTTAAGTATAGCGCCTATATATGTGACTTTATGTATGAACGGTATATATAGTCCCTTTATATATTTATATATACATATACAGCGTACGTAGATACCCATTTATTGTGTACACATACCTGTATATATATATATATATATATATATATATATATAGCAAGTTCGTACAATTCGCAATGTCGTGCACATACGATGTGCGAGGATTGTCTTTTGTAACGAGAGAATTCAGACAACGCAATTACACCGGTGACTCATACTCTCTTAGATATAACTCTCAGCTAGTACGAAAAAAGAAACACAGATTACCATCTTTCCTTATCTGGAGATTGAACTTACCATTCGTTTCATCGATCTTTAATTTATCGGTGTTCAATGGGATTGTACTTGTATAAGGAAATTCGTCAGCAAAAAAACAAAAACGAATTTTCATGTTTTTAATTTTGTCGCTAAATGTGGAAGCTCGATTTTCAAATTTTTTTTTTACCTTTCTCTGATTCTGGTTTTTTCAAATTTGGCGAACATAGCACGTTCTCATCCGCGTTCCGAGCACCAGTGTGTCATAGAACGACAAATAGAGAGAGAGAGAGAGAGAGAGAGAGAGAAAAGATAAGAGAGGGTCATATCCAAGGCTACCTAAAATGCAAATTGGACGTCCTCTTCGGGCACCCCGCTCGCAATATTTTTTTTTCCTCTCTTTTCTCGTTCCTTTTTTCTCTTTTATCAGAAAGTTGAGATTTCCCTCTTGTTCGCCTCCTACTCTAGATATCGAGCCAAGGAGGACCTTGTATATCTATTTCCGGGCCAATTCTATACACGAATTCTCGAAACGTACGCACGTTATTCCGGACTGCCGATGGCGAGGGGGGTGGGCTAGGGCGTTGGGTCCATGGAGCTGCGGTGGGTACGAGTATGCTTGTTATCTACGAAGGGATCTCCATTCAAGCTACAAAATTTCAAAAGTCTAGTCGGCAAGATTTTATCATGAAAATTGTGTATTATAACGTTCGAGGGTCGATTTATTTTAACAACAACGTGATTTATATAATTTTTCAAATGCGTCCGTAACGAATGTTAATTCTATCGGCGTGATAACGAAAAAAATCAAAATCATGAAAAAAAAATAACGCGGTGGATCGAAAAAAAAACAAAAATTGAATGAAATAAAACGTCTAAGATAGAGATAAATCGAATTTCAAGAATTTTTAATTCACCGTTCCACGAATGATCGACGACTTTCGTTTGGAGCATGCGCGCGAAAGAAATCTTTCGTAAAATCGCGAACTAGTGGTGGATTGACAAATTGGGAAAATAATAGGGGTAAAAATCGAGAGGGTATTTTTTATTTTCATTCAGGGGAGGTGACTAGAAGCGTTCGGTTCGCGGTACAAAGGGTTCGTGGCTAGGAATTGGTAAATAGTGGAAGCTCGTATGGCGAACACAGACACACACATTCACATACACGTATCACAATGTATATATGGAGAGAACGGATATAATAGAGGACACGGTATCGGTATGCCCCGAGGGCATATAAAGAAAGGGCTTGCGTTCTGCCCCGCTTACAGTGCATTTTATATTTATAACGCGTACGCTACGTATAACACCGCGCGAGAAAAATTCCCATCTCACTCATCCGCGCGGTGTTGAATTATATTTCTTCTTCTCGCTTTCCCGTTCTCGTCGCAGATTAGTCTGTCAGTCAGCCTGAAATTAACAGCAACGAAAAAAAGAAGATAGAAAATGGAGCGCAAAGAGAGAGAGAGGGAGAGAGAGAAAGGGAGTGAACGAAACAAAGAGAGAGAGAGAGAGGGAGAGAGAGTGAGAGAGACAAAGGGGGGTAAGAATGTAAAGATGATAAAGAACAAAACAATGAGGAAAGAAATGAGAGAGGAGGTAACGTGCGCCAAAAAAGAATTACAACGCGAAAATAAAAAAAAAAGTGCGGTAACGCGGCGTACGGAAATATATGTAATAAATGCGGAAAAATAGGAGAACGCGAGTTTTCCATGATTCACTCGTGTGTATGTGTGTCTGTGTGTTTGCATGCGTATGTGTACGATGCGTGTTTGAGTGTGTATTGTAAAAAGTAGAACAGTTTGCGAAAAACCTTTTCGCAGCCTTTGCGTACGGTTGAGCTCGCGAGCCTGGCGCCCTTCATCCACCATCGCCATCTAGCGGCGCTCGAGGGTACTGCGTGTACTCTGTGTTTACTTCGAGCCCACGGAACATGGTAATTTTCCGCGCTGTATGCTCGGGGATCTCTTTTTCTCCGGGTTAACCGATGTTCCTTCCCAACCAGGGGCTAGGGAAAGGGCCACGGGGTAAATGAGTGCGAGAGAGAGAAAGAGAGAGAGAGAGAGAGAGGGACAGAAATGGCTAAAGAGGAAAGTAGAAATGGTCGGAAAAATACACAGAATCGAGAGAGGGTAGAAAGAAGGGAAACGCGAGGACCGCTCCAGGGCAACCAGGCCGAGGAAGCCAGGGCATCATCCACCGGAACGTTTCAACGGTTAACATGCTGCTAAGCCCGAGAAGCCAATCTTTCTCTCTTGCTCTCTCGCTCGCTTTCCTTTCTCTTCGGAGACGCGGATATATATCTATGTATGTAGACGGTAGCGCTAGGAGAGTACCGAGAAAATAAAGTATGTATATGCATGACGCATAACTGGGTGAGCCAGAGGGTGATCCGACTCCGTTGAGCAAAAAAAAATGCACGGGGCGAAGATGCTGAGTAAGAGGATCGTTGGTGGGGAGGGGAAGAAAAAGAGATGATAAAGACTCGAGACATTCGCGATTACGTGCTCGTCATAATTTATCAGCGAGGGGCACGAGGGGTTTCCCTCGGAAATTTGATAACCACGTGGATGACGATGGTCTCATATAAGACGCGTACTACGTATAAAATCTTAAAATTGACTACGAGGTCAGACATTCGTGACTTTTACGCAACTTTCGAAGGACATTAATAAACGATCGAATTATTTTACTATTCGTCTCCAATGAGGAAAAATCTAATACTTCGATAAATTATACGTGCTTCGTACTTTTCTCTCGTTTCGTTAAATTAGGATTATTTTCAGATTTTAAGAAAGATAAATACAAAAATACAAAATTGTTTATTTTAAAATTGAAATTTTCTATCCCGATTACGCAGCCATTTCACAATTCTCCCTGCGAATACCTCGAACCGATTAAAAATCTCCGGAACTATAATTTCATCTCACTTATCCCAACAATGTTATCTCGAGCAACTAAATTCGCTTCACTTCCACATCCAATTAATTAAAAAATGATACCATCTCATTTTCGCATGAAATAGTGGAAAGAAAATAGCCGCGGGACGCGGTTACAACGTTGTAGAGAAAACAAAAATAGTCGCTGCATCACGCAATTCCCCTGTATTCGCCATTCCAGCCCAAAGAGAAATGCTATATGTGTATGTGTGTGTGTGTGTGTGAGAGAGAGAGAGAGAGAGGGGGACGCAGAGGCAAGATTTTCGCCAACCTCGCAATAAGAACAATAAGGTTAATGGTGATGGTCTTTGCTGAGAGAAGCCCCGGTACAGTTCACCGTAGCGCCGCTCTCGTATACACATAGGTGGCGCTGTTACCCGTTGTTCTCATCCACACGGTAACACGTCGGAGAGATGAGAATCTTGCGTCTTGTCTCACACACATTTACGTTTACGATGTCGAGGATGCGAGTACTGCCGAGTAATACTCGTGTTAGTACACGCAGAGTCGCTTCGGGATTAACGAGGAATTAGCAGCGAGTATAGGGCTGGCTTTTGGCTTCGCGCGCCCGTGCTCGAGGCGAGCGCCCTCTATGGCGATGCTATTGCATTGCGGGTTGTGCTGCGGATCGCTCGAGGCGATGAGCGAGCGCGAGACGGAAAAGAGAGTAAGTGAGTGAGTGAGTGAGTGATAGAGAGAGATAAAGAGAGAGAGAGAGAGAGAGAGGAAAGCCTCAAGGCGAAGCTTAATATTTTCTAAAATCGCTATAAAGGGCTCCTTTTCTCTTCGAATCATAAGGACAGTGACGTTGACGAGTTTGAGTGCAGCAGATACAACCTTCCGGTTTCATATTCGCTCGAAAGTGGGCCATGGTGCATCGATAGGGCGCGTAGGTTGAAACAGAGAGAGAGAGAGAGAGAGCGAGAGAGCGAAAGAGAGAGAGCGAAAGAGAGAGAGAGAGAGAGAGAGAGGGCTATACAAATGGGTTGCTAAAACACACATTGGGATATCATGACGTCCGCGATGTATCGTGTACTGACATGATTATTACGGCATGGTACGGTGTGCAACTAGCAAGAGAGAGAGAGAGAGAGAGAGAGAAGGAGGGAGAGAGAGAGAGAGTGAGAAAGGGGCTTTAGACATGGTCACGTTGTAAACTGGTATACGATGTTACAATACACTCGAGTATGAGGCCATGCGTCATGCGAGAGAGCAACGTGTGTCTAGACCACACAGTTCTACCTCGCTTCGCGAGCCATTGCAAAGCTCGCGCTTTGTGCAGGTGAGAACGCAACGGGGGAATTAGAGTCAACGCGGGATTCGGCGATGGTATAACGCGCATATATACACGAGTAGTAGGTACCGTGGGACAAGATAGCCAAGTGTCGCATAGGGTAGTACGAGCGCGAAGGAGGGAAGGTACCCGACCTCGCGCGTTATGTGGTGCTATAAATGAGCCGGACACTGTCCGAACACGAGAAGTGGCATGGTCAAATACGTAAACCTTCGTGTATGGTGTTATAGCGAATTCTGAATAGATGTACGATACACGCAGCGAACCGTACAGCTGTACGAACGAGGTTTGTATATACGGTATGCAAGGGCGAATAGATTGACGGAGTGGAATTGGGGATGAATTTCCAAAGTCAGCGTGAAACAGACATATACCCGGGATAGTCTGGGCATACAGTACGAAAATCCTGTGTTTGCTAAATGTCTCCGTAAAATTGTTCGAGGAGGGTTGTGACGTGGCAAAAAAATGAAATTGCGAAGGATCTTTTGGAATGTGGTGTTTCTGTGTATATATATATTTGTATATATAGGATAAGTCCGGGTATTATGGCCTCCCATAAGTATTTTTGGCAATAAAACTCAAACTATACAAGATCCAGGAATTTTTATTGGTCATATCACTTGTTGAATTTATTGGTAATTAGTGATTAAAAGGTTAAGGCAATATATTTTGAAATAATAACTGAAAACGGAAATTTTCGAAAAAAGTGCAGAATCGTTGAATTCATTTTTCGCTTTTATCCATAGTAGATTTATTATTTTTTTCGTTTTACTTCTTTAACGAGTTTTGAAATTCTTTTTTGTACGGGGATGAAGTCAGTAATATCGATTTAGCAGCTTTTCTGCCTCGTTTACTAGGTTTTTTAGTCGCTATTCGTGGTATCGGAGACAATTGGAATGATGTTATAAAGTTTTTATCTATGGAAATAAACAGCTGTGGAGACATCGAGACGGGAACCATACTTTGGTCAGACCCTACAGCTGAAGTTTTTACTTGGTCTCTCAACACAGGGATCTCCTGATCAGACGCCACACGACTCGTAAGGGGTTCCTATAATATAGGAACCCATATAGACCGGTTTTTGAGAAAGAAAGTATAAACTAAAAACCAGTAAACAATTTGTATACAAAATTTCCACCAGACTATAGCTTAACGGTTTGCTTATAAAACTGCGAAGAAATAATGTATACAAATTCACAACTCGACTAACTGTGATGGTCGAAAGTTTTCAAAAAAATAACATTGAAATACCCAATTTTGGATCACTGCTTGTAATAAACACACATGATCTCGCCGCGCTACACACATTCACTGAGGAGGTGAAGGATAGGGTTACTAAAACATGGTTGGTCTGTTTTACGCTAATATTGGTTAGTTTCGGAGAAATAGCAGTGGGCCATATTCCCTACCTAGGCCATAATACCCGGACTTACCCTACATTTTATATATATATATAAAGTACGTTCGGGCATTATGTCCTGGTTGGCCAATATGGTCTACTGCTATTTTTTCGAAACTAACCAACATTAGCGTTAAACATACCTGCCATGTTTGTCCAACCCTACGCTTCACCGCAGTGAATGTGTGCGGCACGGCGAGATCACAGGTGTGTTTTATGGGTAGCGATAAAAAATCGTGTATTTCGATGTTATTTTTTGGAAAATTTCAACCATTACATTTATCCGAATTGGGAATTTGCTTATACTATTACTGCACAGTTTTGTAGACAAACCCTTAATCCCTTAACCCTTAGTGTGGTGACAATTTTGCATACATATTGTTCACTGGTTTTTAGTTTAAATCATGGGTGGCCAACCCGTGACCCGCTGGGGGACATATTGTGGCCCGCGGAGCTGGATCAAATGAACACAAATGTTATCTTTTTTTATACATACCACCAAAACAACATTACATCCTGAGGCATTCGTATGATATAACATTACGATGGAAGTATCTCAGTTACATTGATGGAACTGTCGTTACAATTTCTTCTATTTCCGTATTTACTCCTTGCCGTACCATTAAGATCGACGAAATCCGGGCCGAAGCGGTGCAATAATATTTTTTACTTGTTACAAAATTCTGTTTGATTGTCAGTTATGTTTTATTTTATTTAAACAAATAAATATACCTATTTCTTATTTTTTTTTACATTAGACCGGGCAAAAAAAGAAGGAAAATTAGGTGCGCAGCCCGGTGGGAAATACTATTTATGAAATTTAGCCCAGCCGCTGAAAACGTTGGTGGTTCGTGGTTTAGATCTTACTTGTCAAAAACGTGTTTATGGTCAATATGGCCCACCAGGTAGAGGGCCATCTTTAATAATGCCTATGTTGTAAGCTCGCGAAGAATTGCGCAGGAGTGGAAACTGAATTTTGTTTCTGCGAATTTTATTCCGTAAAATAACGTGCGATTTATTTTTTGTATTGTTTGCTCCGGTGGCTAATATGGCTCGCGGCATTCGCGGTCAATCTGCCCCTAGCCCGTAATACCCAACCATGTTTCGATTTCCAGGATTGTTCAATTTCACTGAAACTTCTATTTTCAATTATTCTTTGGAGATGTATTGCCTTAAACTTCTAATTATTGTTTAAACTTTCAAACTTTGTGAATTAATATCCCGGCCAATTTTCATCTACCTGGGTATTTTCTGTGTGTATATACATATATATATATATATACTTGAGATTGCTACGGCTCGCTCTTCTACGGCCATTTGAGATAGAGCGGGGTGAAATGAAGCACTCGGACAAAGGTGTTTTATCTGACCCTGAATGCCTCTATGGAAAAAACCTGTATTCGAAACATATGAAAAAATATGTCACTTATATGTATCATATGTCGCAGATTTAAGTTAATTATTTTTTACAACACCGTGGAAAAAATATTGAAATTGAAATATAACTATAAATGCATACAAATTGTACACATTAATATTGTTATATATATGTGGGTGTATGTTTGTATGAATGGGGCTTTAGAATAAGATTTCGTCGGCGTCTAGAATTATCGAGGGGGAGAAGGTATACAGGACGCATAATTTCAAAGGGATGAAGCGTATTCTGGGCGTATGAGAGGCCTAGCAGCTCTCTCTCTCTCTCTCTCTCTCTCTCTCTCTCACACACACAAACCCTCTCTCTCTTTCTCTTTACGTATATATTGCTTTACTATCGTCCTATCTATGTCTCACTTTTCACTCCCCTTGCAAGTTCCCATCCCGGCACTCTCGTAATTCCCAACAGCGTCGACTCTTGCGATTTTATGTTTTCTCACGACGTCTTCGATATTTTTTCTACAACGATGTTACTTTTCAGAAAATCTTGAAAATCTACGTGTCGTAAAGAGGTAACGACTTGTACGAATTTTGATAACGATGTTTCAATGCCGGACAACGAACATATTTTCCGTTCGTCGTTATCGTTTGAAATTCTATCTTGCCCGGTGATTTAACTAGAAGAGCGAGATAAATCGAGAATCACGTTCGGTATGGAAATTTTACATTTTTTCCTTTCTAAAGTTTCATGACATCCCCTGTTGAATCCTTTTGATACGAGACACGTAATTTTTTTCCCGCCCTAGCCGACACCGCGAAATTCTTTTTCCGCGCGCGGCTGAATTCTCTTTCGTAAAATCTGTTCAGTAAGAGCGGGCAGAAACTACGAGAGCGTTTTCACTCACTGAGGAACGCGCGTGTTTGGTGAAGATAGGCGAGCGGATCAGTGTCGCGAGCGTTGTGACGCGTTACGGCGGCGTGCTAACCACGTACAATGTTTCTGCTTTATCCTGACTATACCTTGTGCAAATGTGAATACATACATATATCTATATAATATATAAAAAATTCCCGCATATGCATGTACCGGGTGTCCTAGACGAACCATACACCCTTTTTTAAACACGAGGGAAACGGTTGTTTCCTTTTAATGCTCGATATAAAAATGGTTGGGTTGAGATAAAAGTAACGCATCGCATCCCAAATATGCTGTTCATTCATTTATTTTAAGCAGGACTAGCTCGCGTTGAATAAAGACAGTTCGAGTGACGTGAGTCTTACTGTGCGACCTCCAAGTCGTACATCTCGAGTGATGCAAATGTCTCATGACTCAGAAGGATTTGAATTAAAAAGCATTTGTCATCGGTGTTTCAAAAATGCCTTAACATCGGTTATAAGAATATGCAATGAAAAATATGGGTTCGTGTTTAAAAAATTCGAGTCGACCTTCGCGTGACCTTCACCATGCGGCCCATGATCAATCGCATATGATCAAGGAATGCATTGCTTTTGTTTTTCAACAACTTTTGACTGAAATATTTTTCAGAATAACCACGTCCCTCGTATTTAAAATAGGGTGAAAGGGTGGTTTGAAACACCCGGTATATAGCTGCGCTTGTGCATGGAATTTTTTTTACGAGCATTGAATGGGCCCATGAAAACACAGATGGATAAAGTTATACGTGTCCATCGTACTGTATACGATTTAAGAGATACCAATTTTTCAAAAGTCGTTCGAGCGTTTTTTACAGCCTGATCTGACTTTATGACGAACGAATGAAACAAAAAAAGAGACAAGTGCAATTTCAATCTAATACAATGTAACCATTTTTTTCACGCATAAATTTTCGAACATTTGCGAATTTAAATTTATCCATTTCTGGGTCTCGATGTCGCCCGCTTCCCTTAAAAATTCACTACTCTACCTCAAATTCGATTAATTTGCTTTATTATTGTCTCAGCCTAATACGAACTTTGGATGAGTAGCTGCAACGGTATAAATATAAGAACAATAACACCCTTTTTTGTTAAGCTAAAGTCTTCAAAGTATTCGTAATCCCTGAGTCGTGAAACAGAATTTATAAATGGTCGAAAAGTACGTGGAAGAGCAGCCTTCAATTTGCGGCTTCCCTAAGTACTTCGTCATGAAAATTTCGTAATTTCTTGCGTTCGCGCGAACTTCTTTTTCGAGGAGGCATCATAAATTTATTTTTATTTAGAAATTATGAATTTTACGTTCGCATGATTATCTGATTATAAATTATATCTGCATATACATATGTGTTTTTGGGTACGTTTTGGCTACGTAAAAAGGCGAAGACAAGCTCGTCCATCGCGTTGTATACATACACCTTTTCTCTATATAATATATGTATATATTTATATATATATATCTATCTATATATATATATATATATATCCATATCCATATAATATATGTATGTACATGAACAATCGCTGGCTAATTCGCGGTACGCGAGCTCATAAAAATTCAACGCCTCTTGGAATTCATACGCGCCGTCGGGCGTCCGCATTTAAAAACGGAAAACAAAAGCGTTGTCGTAGTCAGACACAGAGAAAGAGTGAGCGAGAGGGTGGAAGGGCGGGGCGGGGGGAGAGAGAGAGAGAGAGACAGGCGAAGCCCGTAATAGTCGTAGTGAGTGCATGCGTGTATGAATGGAGAGTGTTCGAGGAAACACGCTAGAACGGTCTGACTACAGTACGCCGTTACTACTTGCCTTGTGAAACGCCCATTCTACTTGCCAGAGCGGTGCGCTTCGAGGTGCTCGGCGCTCCCTCCTATACTTTTTATCCACCGGTTGATTCAAAATATACACAGTATTTTTTAGTTACCACGGTGAAAATTTTATATCGTTTATAAAAATATTGTTTAATAATAAATAATTGTTATCCTAAGAACAAAATTCTCTTCGGAATGAAGGAACAATTTTTTATTTTTTAAATTGTACTTGGAACATTTTTATTTAATAAATATCGCATTAAATCATATTTTATTCCTACGAATCTTGTTGAATATAAATAACTGTATTCTCCAGGATAGAGCTGTGTCGAAGCAAATTAATTTTATATAGCGTACATTCGCAGAGTTATTTTACATTAAGGTATTTTATTTATTTAAATTAAACGTAGTTTTACTGGAGAATATTGATTTGACTAATATCGCGCTAAATTTTGTGTTTTTCGTATAAATCTTCGTCGATGTAAATAATTAATTGTTTAAAAAATACAAATTTGGAGAATTGTTTTTTTTTTGGTTCAACGTGTAATAAATATATATGGATATATATTGGATAGGTAGAATTTATGAAATTATCGAGAAGTCAAGAAAGAGAAGGATCCTCTGTTTATTTTGAATCATCCTGTATATGTACGGAAAAGCTAACCGTGACGTCTACCGGCGTTTGTTTTGACTTTGCTATCTCCGCTTGTGTTCTCTCGGTATAGGCCAGGAGAGCTACGCCAGGAATGCGAAGTTCGCGCGTGCCACGAGAGATATTTCCACCACCGTTGCATCGTTTGGCTCTCGTGCCTCCCAGCTTTTTTTTCGCCTCGTCCTCTTTCGCTCACGCTCTCGTCTCACCTCCTATATATTTAACAGCGATATAACAGCCACCAGTGATGAATATCTTTGAGCCGTTAGGATGACTCGGTCGCGGGAATGGCGCGAAGAAAAAAAAATCATCCACTTTGTTTTTTTCCTTTTTTGTTCCTTTTCTCGCGAAATATATTTTTCTTCGTACGGGCGTGTATGTAAATTATTCGTGGCGAAGAATCTCACGAAGATGGAGAGTGGATGGATCCACGTGGACGCACGTTCACAGTGGGTACATTACTCGTGGTGTGTAGGACGTTTTACGGGACGCGGACTGAAATATTTCGTCGAGACGTTAATCTCGTTCTTGAAATCGTCTTACATGCTTCGTTGCTCTTCGTTTGTGTGAAATATATATTTTGGCGACGGAGCATTTTCCGAGGCTGGTAAATTTGAATTTGCTTCGAAATCACGTGGAGATAATAAAGTGGCTTGTCATCTTGAAATAATTCCGAGATATTGTTTTTTAAATTAAAAACTGGGTTTTTTGGTTCAAATTAATTTTGATAGGAGATTGTGAGATAGGAAACTTCCCGTAAATAACGAATATCGTGGCCTCAATACCAAATTTTCGGATTTTGTGAACCAAAACCGGAACAAGACTAGATTTGCACGTTTTTTCTTTCTTTCGATTGACAAAATTTGAAAAATTGGGCCATCGCTTTGATATTCTTAATATGTGGGAAGATTCTGATTCCACAAACATCCAATAAAGTTAATACGATTAAAACAAAAATTGGACCCTTCGACCCTTCCTAAGTTTTCAGATCTTCGAAATTCAACTTGGACTTCAGGGCCAGCGGAAAGGTTGAAATTTGTTTTCGTTAAAATTTACTTTAATCGGAGGTTGCGGAGTTGAAAATTTTCCGTATATTACAAATATCGTAGGCTCATTCTCGAGATTTACGATTTTTTAGGCCAATATAAAAAAACATGATTTTGCACTTTTAATCTCTTTTTGGCTGATTCAGCAACCAACGATTAAAGTTATTTTTGACAAAAAGAAATGTTGACCCTCCTGTCGACATTGAAGTCGATGGTCATCTAAGGACCCCGGCCTATTAGAGGGCGCGAGTAAATTGTAAGACGCTAATAAATTCAAGTGCAATTTTTAAAGCTAGGAAACTTATTATCATACCTTGATTGTCTATATGATATAAATTTCAAAATTTTTAAAAAAATCTCCAAAATTGAGTCGACCTTAAAAAAGAACCTCGTATCAAGAAATTCCCTAAAAAATACATCAAAATCTGTAAATCAAAATCATACAAAAGAGTCACAGAGCATCTTATCTCACGATATTCCCAAAACATTGATTTTTCACATAACCTCAAAGAATTCTTACGCATTAAATGTTTTAATGTATAATTTCCAAAGTAAAAATAAACTATTTCGGCACCATAAGTACATGTCCGTTTAAAAAATTCCAAAATCTCCAAAAGCCCGCAAAATAAAGATTTCACTAAAAGAACACAAAAAAGATTTCGCAAAAAAAAAAAGAAGAAATTCTATAAAACACATAACTTTGTATATACTTGCAAATACGCAATACGGTATGCATTGTTGACGCTGTCTGGGCGGTAACGCAGATGCGGAGACGCGAAAGGAGTATAAGAGAAGAGGGTTGAGACACAGTGCGCCGCGGAGTCCTCTAACTTATGGTCTGAAAGCGCTGTAAGACACGTTGCGGTCGCGGGCATCGAGGATTTACTCGCTAGGCGCCACTCGTCCTTTCTTTTCCCTTTTCACGGTGCACTGTAGAGGGGTAGGTAGAGGTTTTCACCGAGGTTTATAAACATGCCTGGCGTTCGCGACGACAACGGGTAGCGAGGCTGTGCAAGGGTGGAAAAGGGGACGTAGAGCGAGCCAATATTTTACCTTAAGGCGCGCGACACCCGTTTATGAAAGTTTCATGGCGTGTAGTTTCGTGCCGGCCGGGCACACGAGCCAAACAGGAAAAAAGCTCTCACCCCTGGATCCCTATACAGCTTCTTCCCTCCCTTTCCGTGATTTTTCCTTGATTTTTCCTCGGTTTTTCAATAACAATAACATTGTTTTTCACGAATATCGAATCCATTTCAAAGTAATTCGACGTTTTTTTTTGTTATATTCTAACGAATTATTAAATACTTCTTCCGTAACACGAGTCTAACTCGTCGAAGAATTTTTCAATGTTAACCATTGCGAAATATTGTCGTAACAATTTTAAGATTTATGTTATTTTTCGAGCTCTTCTAAAGAGTCACAAAATTATTATTCTAAAAGATGTGGGCACGCACGAGGCTCTATGGGTAAGCAAATAGAGTGATATTATTAATTCTCATAAACAAAGTATGAGTTTCGACGTCATAAGGAACAAGACGGTGTGTATTATACATATATATATATATATATATATATATATATATATATATATATATATATATACGATCCTTATACCGAATAGTTTTCGGTGTTGAAAGTTAACTTCGAAAGCAAGGAAACCGTCTGTATCACCGTGAGTTTAATTGCGAGGTCGCGAACTTTGCTCGGTATGCGCGTGGAATACAGAGGGAAAGAGGGAGAGGGTGAGACGGAGACAGAAACGAAGGAGAGAGAAAGAGAGCGAGAGAGGGAGAAATAGAAAGAGAAAGGAAAAGCATACACCGGGCGGGCGTTTCATTTTACCAAAGGACTTCTTGGCGAGTCACGGACGCGCGTGCTATCTCTTTTGCGCTCCCTCCCTCCCTCTCTCTCTCTCTCTCTCTCTCTCTCTCTCTCTCTCTCTCTCTCTCTCTCTCTCTCTCTGACTCTGCTGTATCTCTAAAGTAGAGAGAAGACGAAAGGAAAGCATCAAGGAGACGCTATAACCCGCGTCTTCGTCCTCTAACGTCATGTATATATAGCGAAGTACGTGTTATATATCTTTTTTTCCCTGCAACCTTCCAAACTCCTTCAGTCTATCTCTCTCTCGCTCTCCCCCCTATCTCTCTGGAGACGAAGATCTTTTCTAGCTGTTTCATATAGCGCGCTACGCTTCTTCAGGAGAGTGCCCTGAGGAAAAGGGCTTCTCTCGTACGGACAGAGAAGAACAGGAACGTTGAATCCCCACCCGCGATTTTCGCAAGAGGCCACGACGGGAAAAATACTGAACGAGAGAGAGAGAAAGGGAGAGAGAGAGAGAGAGAGAGCGAGAAAGAGAGAGAGAGAGAGAGAGAGAGAGAGAGAGAGAGAGAGAGAAACTGAGTGAGAGGGACGAAGTTAGGGGATGAGGACGAGGTGAGGTACGTCGGAGAAAGCCGGGCGACACGTTAATGAGTTTTTCGGGGGACGTGCCAAGGAGGACGTTCGACAAGAGCCTGGAATTAGAGAGCAGAGAAAGAAGGAGAGAGAGCGAGCAAGAGAGAGAGAGAGAGAGAGAGAGAGAGGGAGAGAGTTTGGGGAAGTATAAGAGCGCATATACGCTTTCCTCTTCCTCATGACTCGAACTATACACGGTTGGTCGACGGTGAAATGGTGAAAGGCGTAAAAGCGAGCGAGAAATCGAGGCTAACTGATCAGATAGCTGGGATATACGTATAGTCACGATTGCGTGTGAGAAAATAGAGAACGACGGAGGAGATGAGGAGAGAACTATAGTGAGCATATGTGTGCGCTAGTGTGGGACGAGAAGATGAGGATGAAGAGTAATGAGAACGATGGAAGGTGGATGGAAAGATCAATCTACAGTTTTTAATTTAAATAAACGCCTATGTTATCTACTACACTAACAATCAGTATTAAATGAGAGAGAAAGAGAGAGAGAGAGAGAGAGAGAGAGAGAGAAGGGAGTTCTCTTAATTGCAATTTCTGCAATTTTCCTTCATTTTCATTTCTGTAGGTGAGCAATACGATTTTCTACTGTAAAAATATTTCTATTACAAGACCTCGGAAAACCTTCTCAATCTAGAACAATATTGATGTGCCTTGAACAATTTCTATCATAATTTGTGTGCGTGGGTGTGTGTGTTTTTTTAATAACGACATTAATTTTGTAACCTTTCTTTCTCATACATTTGAAAATACTTTGAAAATAGACCGACGGGAAATACGACAATTACGCTTATTGCACAATTACGACTAATTTTCTATTCGTGGACGCGTTAATATTTAACGGGCTTTTTGACAAATTATGTGAGTTAATGAAAATTCGCCGAGTGTTTCTAAAATTATTTCTCGAGATTCGATCCCAGGCCAACGATGAACTCGTCGACGTTGCGACGTATCTGTAACGAAAGATGACGAGAGTATAAAAAGATTCATCCAAATATTTGTACTAATCGATTTATACCTACTCTCATCAATTCGTATTGTACGATATAAATATATATATATATATATATAGAGAGAGAGAGAGATAGAGATATCGCACAATACGAAATTCGGTTGTAATATCAATTTCATTGACGCTTTCATAGCGCACGTACATATAGTTTGCGGTTCGAACTTCAATTTCCTTCGAATTTATCAATTAAATTACAATCTGCAGCCCTCCCATCCTCTCTGGCGCTCCGATCGGCGAGGGTATCGTCGACACGTGCGTTCATCTGGAAAGTCGTTACTGCGCGCCAGAGCGAGCAGTGGAGGGGGGCGGGCGTCAAGAGGGTGAGGGAGAGGTTGGGGGTTGGACAGAGGCAGCTCGCGCGATTCAACGATTTAAATAATCGCTCTCTCTCTCTCTCTCTCTCTCCTTCTATCTCTCTCGCTGGCGCGCAGAGCCGGCTAAATGAGAATGCCGAGCTTTTGCGTATTTTGTGGAATTAAAAAAAAACCGTAAACTGCACGCTGTGCAGATCCGCTGAAACTGTTTTTTTCCCCGAGGGTATACGTGTCTGCCAATAGAGAAATTTTCCATATCGGTAAAATAAATCGAAGGGCGATCAATCGTCGATTAATTCGTCTTCGATTATTGGCCGTGGCGAAGGTTCGGTTTTCCGTCGGGATGCTACGTGTTTTTCTGTTTTTCGAAAATTTTCTGAAAATAACAATAACCGTTCGTTAGACGTTAGAAAATTGTGAGTAATCGAGATCAAAAGTACGAGGATAAGCGAGAATTATCGCGCGAACGATGTTCAGTAACGAAAGTTGTCGCAAGTTTTTACAAAGGAGCTCGGATTCCGACGTTAAATTCTCAAACTCGATATGGGCCTGCGCCCAATTGCTTTTCCTCCGTTTTCAAAGGATCACTTTTACGAAGCTTCCTTAGCGCGCAAGCATAAATAATTAAGAACTATTTTTCATGGCAAATTGTTTCCTACTCGAAGTAAAAGGTATCGAGGAAGAAATTTGGAATTCTTTATATTTTCGAAGTGTCTCGAGATTAAAGTTTCGTTCGAACGTTTCAATTACGTCATTCTCGATACAAATTATCTTTGACTCGAACGAATATTAATAATTTACGAAGCGAGTAAAGAAAGAAAGATTTTTTTGTTTTTCGTTTTTGTAAGGAAGTAAAAAAGAAATCTCGTTTGCCTTAAAGCTACTCCGGGGTCTCGAAGAAAAAAGAAAGTTCCGAAAAAAGGCTCGCTCGAATAAATAGATGCAAACTTCCCTCTGCCACGCGAATACAAGATGGATAGATATACGATACAAGCGTTATCGCGATTTTTCCTTCGAAAGGCCATAAAAAAAAGGCGCTCTTAAGTGTGTTCGACGAAGAAAAAACGTAAAAGCGAAAAGCACGGTTAGACGAGAGAAGGAGAGGAGGAAGATTGCGCGGCCTCTGGGTAACACGGGGAAGTAAAGATTGCGAAGGCCACACAGCGGGTGAACGTTCGTCGGCATTGGAGAGTAAAGATTAGCAAAAAAAGCGTCACCCGCGGTGCGCCGAAGAGCAGTTGCGGCAACCTTAGCCACCTCGCTTCCCTCTTCCCTTCCCTACCAACCCTCTGACCCTTCGGCACTCGCTGTGTGGTGCTCGGTAATTTCGTTTCGAGTTTGCAGGTGGCTTAATTTTTGCCGTAACACGTCTGTCGACCTTGCGCTTGTGGGGGTAGTCCCGCACGTTGTAGAAAACATTGAAGATGGCGAGAGAGAGAGAGAGAGAGAGAGAGAATAAGAGAAAAAGAGGAGCGAGAGAGAGAGAGAGAGAGAGAGAGAGAGAGAGAGAGTACGTAGGCAAGCAGGCAGTTCGACGAAGCCAGAGGGGTATCGCGAGGGGGATGAGAGTTAGAGGGGTGCAGGGGCCGGGCACGAGCAGATACGGCACGGATTTTTCTCGTTGCTGATTTTAATAACAGATTGCTCCACACCGGGTGAGAAGGCTCTCCGGGACAAGGGAAGAGGGGGTACTTTCGGCCAGCCCGTGTGGCTTGAAGGGTTGGCGGGGGAGAGGGAGGGTTGAATCACCGCCTATACGTGACTCGGGGTTGCCTTGAACGTACGTACGGTACGCTCGTACCCTTCCTTTTGGGTTTTCCACGCTGTACACTCGTTCATATATATATATATATATATATGTGTGTCTGTGTGTCTATGTATATATATACGATGTTCCTGCTGGACCACGTTCGTGCAGACCTGTTTCTTTCTTCTCGCACTACCGATATCGCAGACACCCACGCCTCCCCCCCCCTCTCTCGACCACCCTCCGCGACTTTACCAGCAGACTCTCCTCGTTCGAATAAATTAGATCTTCATCCCTCTCTTTCTCTACCCCCTCTCTCTCTCTCTCTCTCTCTCTCTCGCTCTCTCTTTTCTCTAGTACGCTCGCCCGTCCTCTCCAATCTCGCGAGAAGAAACTCTTGTATCCCTGCCACTCTTCATACTTTGGCAAAACGGCGACTGCGGAGGGCAGGAGAGTAAAGTATGCTACTGTATTATGCATATACATGGGGTATTCAACGCGAAGGGATGATTTTCGAAAGAGCGAATTATTTCGAGCCGCTGAACTCTTTCGTTGTGACGTCTTTTATCCGCGTAATAAATAATCGTCGTTTTTTCCTATCGTTGATAAAAATGACGTGGGTCGAGGATGAATTTTGTTCCGTGCGAAGAAATTCGAAAGGGCGCGAAACAAATATTTTTCGAATTTTTTGTTTTTTAACAGACGTTTGAATAAAATTTGACAAATTATTTATACCTTTTTGTCAAGTTGGGCGATCGAACGAATCTTATATCGTTCGACCGTCGTGAATCACCCGCAACCCCATGTGCGGCACTCATATGCGTGGGGTAAATTTAAAAATGAAGCCAGCAAAAAAAAAAAAAATTGACAGTGGATTTTATATATTTTTGTGGTAAACCAACCTACGTTAGATTTGTAGTTTCCCGAATCACCCCTCGTAAGCTCGAACGATATTTTTCGTAAACGACAAAGTCATCTCAATTCACACGGAACGACCCATACGTGTGTGTATATAATCCAGTTGATGTATATGGACCTCTCTCTCTCTCTCTCTCTCTCTCTCTCTCTCTCTTTCTCTGTTCGACGTAGAGTTTAGAGAGAACGAGCTATGGAGAGATGAATTGAGTGATAGGCGAGATAAATCTTTATTACGCCTGCGAGAAAAGCTCTCAAAGTATCGAGAAGAAGCACGAAAACCTTGATGCATGTACAGAAAGAAGGAGTGGGTCGTGGATAAAGAGGAGGGGCTGTGGCGAGGCGAGGGGACAGACAGATGGATAGAGGAGCGCAAGACCCTCGAGGATATGTTGGGATGACAGACAAGACGTAAAAAAAGTGGAAATCTACAAATTGCTTCCGCGTAAATTTCGTCATTCACGAAGAGTCCACCGTGAAGCAAGTAAATAATCTGAAATTTGAACTTATCCATAAAGTAAGTATTTTGAAATTCACGTGGCACCAATTTGTGAATTTCAACTGGCGAACTTACATAGTTTTTCGCTCTTTCGCGTATGTTAAAACTTGAAAAATGTTTCAGTAATTTTACGACGCCGAGACGATCTCGTATTGTAATGGGTATTTTTCATTACCTGATATCGCCGTTTGATCGAAATATTCCGATCAGTTATGAGAAGTTTGGAAAAGTTTCGATATTGGTCTAAATATTCGACGTGAGTCGATGACATACGCGGAATTGTTTCGATATAAATATTCTTTAAATTCGGGATCACTTTAATAACGGTAATCGTAATTAATATAGAAAATATATATTTGTAACTTTGGGCTTAATTCACTGTTTTTTTAATGAATAATTAATGAATAATTTCAATAGAAATTCAATTTTTTGTCCAAAAGAAAAATTGAAAATTTGAAAATCGAATATGCAACACAATTAATTCCCGCTTCATTAATATAAAAAGTATTAGACCGAGGAGTTAATAAATAAAGAAAGTTCGTGCGTCCGGAGATATTTTTCGCGAAACTAAAATTCCTAGAAAATCTTCGTTCCATGGGGTAATTTTGACAAAAATAAAGAAGCGGCGATCGAAGAGAGTGCTACATACCTAGAATCATTCACTAAATTTTGTCACGAGTCCGTATCGATACATTGTATTCCCATCGACGAAGCAGGAAAATCGGGAGAAAAACTGAAGAAAGGGAAGAGAGTAATTCAATCTTGTATCTCAATATCCTCGAACGTGACGAGCGACGTTTCATAGTATTTTTATTATCGGCCAATTTTTATTATTTCACCGAAAAATTGTCGCTGTAATGCGGAAAGCTCGTGCTTTACGACGCAACTGTCGAGACTCGGGCGTAAATTCGATGAGCGTGAAGATCGAGTACGGTGAGAGAGCGAGAACGCGAGAGAGAGAGAGAGAGAGAGAGAGTGAAAAAGAAGGGGTGGGGGTGGAGATATAATAATGGGTTTATAGAAAGACGTATATATAAACCGTTGTTTCGGTTGCCTCGCGAGTCACAACAAGACGCATTGGGGACGTTTTTTTTTCTTTTTTTCTTTTGTTCGGGTCGTAAACTTCGTAATGTCATCAGACCGTCAGAGCTTTTGCGGCATACGCAAGTACACCATCAACCATTGAGGGTTTCGAGTAGGGTAGGGGCTTGTAGTCTGTCCAAGCGTTTAATTAATCTTGCGGGTATCCTCGGCAATCTCATAAAAGATAGAACCCGTGGCGAATACCGGTTGTACACGTCTCGTTCTCTCTCTCTCTCTCTCTCTCTCTCTCTCAGCGCCGACACGAAACTCGCACGAAATAATCCGCTGCAATTTGTTAATCTGTACTTTATCGTCGACCATGTGCGCATCTCTCGCAGTAGTAGATCTCACACCGCTATGTTTCCACTCCCCAACCCTCGATGCCCATAAAAGCCGTATGACTATGTGCGCGATTGTGTGTCGGTCTCAACCTGAAAGCGAGGCTGTTAAGCAGACTGGCCGGATCGTCGCAAATTTTCTGAACGAGAGCTCGTATGGGCGATCCGATCGTAAAAATTGCGTGTTATCTCGTAATCCGCGTTTAGAAAATGGGATTATTTCGATACACTCGAAAAAGAGGGTCCGAGGGGGGTTGTGATTGAATGAAAATCGATATTGAAAAGTCCGATACTGGATGAAACGAACGTAATGTCATTATATTTTAATCTATGTTTAAATATTTATTGAAATAATCGATCGTTATTTAATATTTAATATTCGATTATCGACGACAAGGGGTTATTTAATCGATTCAAATTACGAACGCAACGCTACGATGCCTATCTTGCCTCCTTCTTCTCTGCTCCCGTCTCTCTCCCCGTCTCTCTCTCTCTCTCTTCCTCCCACTCATTTTTTTATTGTTTTAGTGCTTAATCGAGTTCGAGGGGTAGTTCGGCAAAATTTGAAATGAAATACAAGGCTGTTGAGATTAAGCGACCGATCATACAGCGATTCCGGGTAGTAATGAGAAGTGAGCGTGGTCGGAACGTCGAGGGACCAATGGCGTCTGACAAAAGCTCTCTCGGGGTGGTTCTTCGTCGCGGCGTAAAACACGGGAAACCGCGTCGAGATCGTGTGTAGTATTTTCTATACGTGCGTACGTAAGGCCAAATCTCTCACTCTCTCTCCCTTTTGCAAAACCGAAACGTGAAATTGGCGTGTAAACAAGCAAACGCTCTCTCTCTCTCTCTTGCGCGGGCCGAATTTCGAGGACTGCTTAGCTCCATTTTCCGAGTACTCCGAGCTATATTCAAATACGAGCATTCGGTGCAAGCCCATAAGAATATTTTTTAATTGTTGTACGGCATCGCAGCGAAATCCACCGTCGCTTAAAAAACTAAGCTAGCTCGATATAGGACGAAGTCGTTGGCGACGAGTGCATTAGTTTTTTTTGTATGGTTTTTGAGGCTCGTTAATCCTTGGATTAAATTACGATCGAATTTATAAGGTGATTTATCGAATTTTATGTGTACTTGATTAATCAAATTGATTCATGGACACGTTGAGTTCAAGGTTGACTAATTGGTTCGTGAGATTGATTGGCTCGATACACTAGTTGACTCGTTGAAGTTGTCAGCCAACCCCGAAATCACATGCTCGACCAATTAATTTATCCGGTGAATTAATGAACTTACAAGGTTAATTAGTTCATTCGATTAGTCAACCAATTGGACGAATGAATAAGGAATTGCTTCGTTAAGTCGACGAAATAAACTTCGCAATGAACCTCTATAATAATTAATGGACATAATCCCGTTAAAAGATAATTAAATTCATCGGGTGATTAATTATGCAAATTACATGATTAATTGAACAAATTGTTTTATTAATAGATCGACTTGAAGGTTAACTATAATTGATTCATGTGATTAACCAATTTACGTACGTAACCAATTCCGTCCATGAGTCAACTAAAATCGAATAACTTAATTAAATCAACGAAACGACTGTTACAATTAACATCATCGATAATTAATAGATATAAAGACGTAAGCTACGGTCATTAGGAAATTACTCGAATTACGCGGTCGACTAATCAACTTCTTTCCTTGATGCATTCAATTCAAGGTCAACTAATAAGTTCGCAGGTTTAACCAGTTTAATTAACCGCTTAACTTATCGAACTCGTTGGCTGGCTAGGTAAATCGCATCGCTATAATAACCAATTTATTTCTATGGTTAACTAATTAACTTACTCGTTCAACCAACTTGATCACCGGCTTACCTAATTGCACAACTAACTTAACTAACTCAATGAAACAATATCCAGGATTAATGCCATCGATAATTAATCTATATACTCACAGTCGACCGATACTTTGATTTGCTTCATCACCGCTGGCGGAATGCCGTTGCTCGCTATGCACAAGTAAACGCCCATTCCGAGCCTCGAGATTCGCGTCATCTCCAGTGTCTCACCTTCCCACTCCATAACTGAAACAATTTATCCTCATAAATAAATACATTCAACAAGAAAAAAAATAACAACAACCCCAACAACGAAAAGTCTATAATTAAATAATTAATCGTCACTCGATAAATATTTCTTTCGATTTCCGTACACGAATCAAACGTTTAGACTTGGACGGAGATTTAGTCCCTAAATGAACGCGCGAGTACATAAACCGTTCTCTACCTTGAACCGGCCGAGAAATCTTCTCTCGATTCTCAAAGACGAGAGGAGTCTTTGGTCCGCGCCCTCGATTCTACTCAACCCCCGTATAGTCACGGATCATTAAACACGGGTTAAACTTCGGAATTGGCCTTCGTAGATTGTTTCGAGTTGGCGTGCGCTACTGCGATACTGCACTCCAAAATTAGCCGAACGATTCTCGGGAGTCGCACGCGCAAAACCCCGCGTCCAGTCCGTCTCCCCACACTTTCCAAAAGTCGTCTTGTACTTGGGGAGCTTTGCTACATAACAGTATATATATATATATATATATGTATACTGTTGTATTGGTATGTTATAGAGGTGTTGTATATATATATATATATATAAATATATACAATACCTCTCGAATAACAGAGCGAATTTCACGTAAAGAAGGTAAGCGCGTATTCGTGAAAAGAGCTGGTGAGTGAAAACGAGACGAACACGCGTTCGTATGCCCGGAGAAAGTGCTCTCTCTCTTTTTCTGGCCGTGAAGGGGGCGAAAAACGAGAAATTCGATTTCTCCCGACTCTCGTACCGTTTTTTTTCTTCACTTCCATTTTCTCACTCGTCGTAAAACTTTAACACCTGACTTTGTGAAGATTTCTTTTTTATCCAACCCCATCTCTCTCTCTCTCTGCTCGAGTCGGGCCTTGCCTCAACCATGTACTTTGTAGTTTTTCGTAACGTAAAACATCTTTATTTTTCTTTCTTTTCTATCGCGTTTGTCGATTCTTTCGAAATCACTTACCTTCGAAAGTCTTGTTGATGGTGATATTTGCGTTGTCGTCCCTCTTCCAGCGTATACTCGGTTTCGGACTACCCGTCGCTATGCACGTTAACGTCACGTCCGCTGTCTCGCGCACTATCGCATCCGAGGAGCTCAAAGAGTCGTCGATGTCGGGCGGTACTGGAACAAGAGAGATACACGCATATTTGACAGTAGTTTTTATTTTATTTTATTTCTATTTTTTTTATTTTCTTTAATTTTCTCACTTCGTCAATGCGAGAATGACGTTTTGGTACGCGGAATGTCACTCGGGCGATTCCATATATCACGCGTAAGAGACGGAAACTCGAGAGGGAAAAGGGTGCGACAAAAAAAAAATTCCGTTTCAAAGTTAGATGCGTAGTTCACCGAAAACGCAATATGGGATGTGTGTTGCGAAAGCGAAATAGGGGTGAAACGAGACACGCGGGAAGCGAGACAAAAAACCCGCTCGAGGGGCTGTTTGATGTAAATTTTGGATTCGAGGAAAAAAACTGTGGGGCTAATTTGTGATCAGGAAGAAAAATAGACTCGTGTATATAAAAAGCTCGTGTCCAATTGTAAATAAAAAACGAAAATAACATTTTTACGTAGTTATATTATTTTATAATATTTTGACGGATAATCGAGACGCAAATTATTGTTTGTGGACAAAAATATTTTTTGTGAATTCGCGAGTATGAATGAAAATGCTTCTATCGATATAAAATTTTGTACCCAATACGAAAAAAAAAGAAGTGCGAATTTGATGCCGTATCGTTTTCCTGAAAAAAAAATCGGGATATTGTGAGATTCTTTTTTAACGGGAATATTCGACGCACATTTTTGGTTTTCGGATAATAAAGATTACTTTTATTTTCCAACAGAATATAAAAATATGAAATATTGGAGGTAAAGGTAAAATATATTCGGGACATATAAAGCCGATATGCAATTGTAAAGAAAAGAAAGAAAATGCAAAATTTGTATATCTTATCCTTTCGTAACATTGGAACGTTTTGGCTTTGTTACTTCCTACGTAGGTACGTATATAACCGAGCGTAGACAGCCAGTCGAGCATTAAGATCAGCATCGAAAGAGAAGCGTTGAGAAGCGAAGAGTGAGTTTCGATAGGCGCACGCTGCCGACATTCTTTCACACGCAAATCGATTCTCGCTTCCGCTGCTACCGGTGCCTGCGGATGTATTACTACTACGACCACGTGCAAAGCTACGAAGGGACAAGATAGATTTACGTCGAGAGACGCAAGCGTGGGGAGAACGAGAGAACGAGAGAACGAGAGAGAGAAAGAGAAAGAGAGAGAGAGAGAGAGAGGGATAGAGAGAGAGAGAGAGATAGAGCATGCAAAAAGAAGAACGAGGGTGAGAAGCGCCAAAGCAAAAAAGAAAAGTCTCGAGGTAAGGGTATGAGATTCGGGTACAGTTTCGGAGGAAACGTCGGGAAGTCGTTCGCGAGAGCATTACTATAAGGCGCGGCTCGCCGAGGCATTCGTGCAGATAAGATGCCGTCGGAAACCCTCTCCCGTCCGGTGAAAATTGGTAATCTCGGATGATAAGACACGGTGGAAACGACGAACCAAAGTCGTACTGTTTATCGTTTTTACTTTAGATATTCGTTGGTACGAACGATAAGTAACGATAATTCTGGGAGTTAACCGATTGAAAAGCTGTTTTTGGAGGAATTTTTGTATCGATGTTATTATCGGTAATTAAAGGGAGGCTTTTGTTTTTCAATTATGTTTTTTCGAGGGTTGAACAATATCTGCTCTTCGTATTGTTATGATACAAAATGGAATATCGCCGTGCTTTAAAATGTGAAATTATTTCCAGATTTACGAAGAGATGAGTTTTCTGGGAAATAAAAATTTAATTAATTAGATAAATATTAATAATTCATTTTGTAGGTTGAATTTTTTTTTTAAGAGACGAAAAAGCAGACACCCGGGGGGGGGGGGGGGGTTTATATACTTAACTTTATTTCAGATCGAATTCCGCGCTGAATATTATTTTTAATAAGTAATGCTATAATGTGGAACGCGAGAGGAAATTCGTAGAAGCTTTATCGTTTTTACAAAATTCATAAATTACGAAACACGCTTTCTCTCTCTCTCTCATTCTCTCTTTCACTGCATATTCGATATTTATCGCAACCTTTAACAAGGATCAGTTGTACATTAGAACCTTCTGTCTGCTTATAGAATTATTTTCTATTATCATTTATAAATTTCGTTATACGCGATTTACGAAAACTTTTCAACATCCACACGATTCTCCCCAATATTAGACACAGGTAATATATGTCAGCTTTTTCATAATTATATAATTCCAGGATACAGAATTTAAGACAGTTATAAATATATAAATTCATTTATTTTCCAACTCGTTCCAAACTCATTCAACCCTCATTTTCGAGTAAAAATTGTTATCCCCGAACATATTTCTCAATGGGTCAATTAAAAAATATAAACGAAGACTTTACGGTTCTGAAAGATTAAAAAATCATGTAGGTACAGCAACGTGTCCTATAGAATACGCTCCCGTAAGATTTCACTGGTTCGGATGTGTAGCTACGTGTTGATCGCACACTCGTTTCGTCAATCAATCCCACGAATGATCGACGTCAATTTGCCTCTGCTCGAAATACACATATATATATATATATATATATATATATCGATCCGATGTTAAAGCTTAATACGGCTTGTTACCGAATTGTTAAGCAAGCGCCGATTGAACAGCTATCCCATACAGAGAAGGGTACAACCGAGACAGCAACATCTTCTCACACGCACGACTCACAAAGCAACACAAGTAAACCGTCCTACATACGAATATACGTATGTCGTACACGACCAAGCACGAACCGTCGATGCATTATTCAGACCGGACGACGCCACATGTTGTGCTCAGTTGTGGGTTGCGTTAACTCGCCTTAAACTCGGATATACAAGCCGAAAGGTTGGACTGGCTGCGGCTGTGAGCGTTCGCTTCGGGCCATTGTATTCGGCATAGCAAAAGCTTGTATGCAAGAGACTACAAAATATATCTATATATATATATATATCTATATCGACATATATATATATATATATATATATATATATATATGTGCGTGTGAAAAGGTGTACATGTGTATAAAAAGCAAGGAGAGAAAAGAAAAGCTGTGTATCGAGTCTAGATGACGCGTGGCCAGCGGTGTGAGACCGTTCTCGTGTGCGAGGAAAGAAAAGAAACGAAAAAAAAAAACAGGAAGAAAGCACGGAAGGATACACGATGTGGAAAATTGTATCGAGACTTCGAGAACCTCCCCTTTTCTGCCTGCGGAAAGTTCGACTTTTTTCTTTTTCTTCTTATTATGTGCATATGGACGAGAGAACGAATGAAGGATGAGACGTAAGGAGAGAATAAACGGGGTGAAAGTTACATGGAAAGGGCTTTGAGAAATATCAAATTCCATTCGTCTCATTCTAAGCCGATATCGTTCCAATATTTATATACTTCCTTACGTGTATATTTTCTTTGTATGTATATTTCATTTTTGTGACGTTTGTAATTGGCGTAGATCGGGAGACGTGGTGTTATTACGATAAGGATGGGAGAAATTAATTTGAAATGGCCACTTAAGAATATCTGTTTAATAAATGGAATATCTGATATACTTTTGAAGATGGTGGATGGAAGAAAGATTTTTTCTTTGTATTTGTCGAACGGATTTAGAAATATACGACGTTGAATTCTTATCGCTTGCTACTTCTATCACATCGCGGTAAGAAACATTGTCTTGGTCGATGAATCGCGTATGCAAATGCAACGAAGTTTAGTCTCAAAGATTATCGTTCATTTTCATTCGAGACTGAAATTTTATTGGATCGAATAAATTCGCATGTTGGTTCGCATAAATTTTTCGTTAAAAATCGAGACAGATTAATCAAGGGCGTTCGATCTTCGAGGCGGATAAAATTGTTGTGCTTTACAAAACGAAACGACGAGATTTTCTTTACTCCTTATGATCAATTTTTTTGTTTTTTTTTTTGTTATAAGAATTTCAGCTGAAAAACTGAGACGAAAAAAGGTAAGAAATCGGAAACTCTTTGTAATGCATCGAGTCCTCGCGTTGTCGCTTCTTCTGGTATAGAGGAAACCCTTACGCGCCGTTGAATTTGAAGGGAAAGACGAGAAGAGCCGAGCCAGACGAGAGAAAGGGAGTTTCGTTTTTCGCTTTTATCTTTTATCTTTTCTCCCTCCCACGGGCATAAAGCTCGTAACGTTTCTGACTACCTCCCACATCCAGTACGTATCCTTGTCTCTTTCACTCTTACCTTCTCCTATATACACGTAACGCATAGAAGAATTTTCTCGGGACTCCACGGCGGAAAGCAGAGCGAGACGCTTCGACGTCGTCATCGCCGTCGTTTGGGAACGGGCGTACGGTAGAACGAAAAGCTACGCATCCGTCGACGCCGGAAATAAGAATATAACCGTTCGGGCTAGAGAGTCGTGGATGATGTTTACGAGGATGAGATCTTCGCGATTGCCCGGGGAAAGAGTGGGCGAGAGAGGGAGAGAGAGAGAGAGAGAGAGAGAAAGGGAGACGGAGCGACGTACACACGTTCGACGAAAGGGTAGAGGGCGAACGGAGAGCTCGGTGTCCCCTGGGTGAACGGAAAGACCAAAAATGATTGGAAACAGCGAACCGCCATGAAGAATTATCCACCGTTCCGATATTCGTCTCCTTCCACCATCGACCATTTTTGGAACAACCGTCACGGAACAATTTCTTGGCGTCTCGTTTCGAGCTTCCACGCTTCGATAGAAAAATACGTAATTTTTCCAACGGCATTGGTGAAAGACAATAATTTTTAAAGAGAGCAATACATTTTCGAGCAGATCCGAACGAGCTGGTGAATGTCATCATCGCATTTTCGCTCGAGTTGACGGTATCAATTCGGTCGTTGGCGCATCGTAGCCCAAAATGCCTTTTACTCGCGTACGCCTGGATCGTACGATAAAGGTGAGAACGAGATAAAGAAGTAATAGGTAGACGAGATGGAGGGAGTTAGCTCGAGTTCCTGGCTTCTCGATTCTTCTTCGCCAGCGTTGTAAGCCGCGCTCGGTCAACATCTTTCTCCGTCTCGCTTATAACGTGAAAAGTGGAAACGCGAGAGATGGAAAACAAAGGGTGAGAGACAAACAGAGGAGAAAGGAACCAAGGAGTGGCTATACGGTGGAAGGAAAGCGAACGAGGAAATAGAAAGGGATCGGAGCGTACCCAAGAGTCCTTCTATCCGTGGAAACAATTAATCTAGCCCTCTGATTACTCCTCCGCCACGGCTAGGGGAGGGTGGCGGACGTCGTCTCGCCGGTTCTTCTTCCTGGCATAGCAGCGAGAGAGCGAGGTAGGGACGAGGATTCTACTCGCAGATGTCAAAACTCGAGGTATTAATATGTTCTACGACATGGCAGAACGGCGCGGGGTTCGTTGGTTCGCCCTCTTCACTTTCTGCTCTCCCAACCTCTCTCTCTCTCTCTCTCTCTGACTCTCGCCGAGACCCTCGCACCACATGCCCCGAAGTGAATGGAGAGAGGGAGGAATTGTTGTGAGGGTTGCAGCGGTTCTCTCGTTTCCCAATCCTCTCGTTCGTCCCAAGATCGTGTGGAAACAGTAGGTACAGAGCCAGGGAGCGAGGATTCAAAGGACGAATCCTCTCTTTCTATTAAATTATTATCGTTCCGGCGATACTCGAGGATTAGAGAACGAGGGAATAGATCAGCTTTGGCCACCGGGCGAAAACTCGTGTCCTCTATCGGTTGTATATCGCGTCGAACGGGACATCCTCGAGGGGATTATGCGGTCGAGGTACGGAAAAGGACTTATACTCAAACGAGCTCGCGCGAATATGCATAAGCGCGCGCGCATGCGCGCATACGATGCTCGAGATTAGCGAAGAGAACTGAGACGCGCGTGCGCACACGCGTACTTAAACGCGTCCAGCCAATCGGACGAGTTCGGTTCCACGCCGGAGAGGGACAGAGACGGAGATGGATAAAGGAGAGAGCGCTATATCACTCGGAACCACGATAGCTCTTCCCTCTTGGTCGCTCTCTCGTTTCGCCGGCTTCAACAGCCAAATGAAAATCCCATCGGTGGGAGTTTGACCCTGGGATGCTTTCTCTCGTTGGGTGTCCTTTTTACCTTGTTCGCGACGCGTTGCTCAACGGAACGAAGAGGAGAGACGATGTATATACGGAACAGAATACAAGTGTGTCCGGGACTAGACGAGGGAATACAATATAGCACGTCCCACTTGTCACCGTTATACCTTCTCGGTATCTTCTGTGATGGTTATTTCGCAATATAAGGGACGTAATTGACAATAACCGTGATAACAAAGGCAATAAGTATCATCGCGGACCGCCTCTCTCGCTTCTTATAAAACGCTTCTAGCATCAAATGGTGGAGGTACTTTGATTTTAATTCTCTCGAGTGGCTCATGCGCGATAAATTCGCGGTAGACTTGCGAGAATGAAAAAACAACAAACAAACATGAATCTTGATAGAACGAAGAGAAAATCATGCTCGAACGTTTTATTTTCTACTTAATATAGAACTAATAAACGTAGATCATCGCTCGTTTTCTTACCAACAACGTTCAGATAGCCGTATTGCGTTTTTGCCGTCGCTGTATTTATCTGGCACATGTATTTTCCTTTGTCGTCCTCCTGCACATTGTTGATATGTAGAATCCACGTTCTGTGCTTATCGTGACTCACCGATATCCTTGGATTTCTCGTTATAACGTGATTGTGAACCGTGAGAATGGCGCTCTTGTCGAAAAGCATCCAAGCGACCTGAAACACATAAAGAGCGATGCAAAATTTAGCGAACCGAAGTGCAAAGGGTTGAAAGTTAACGAGACACGTGGCCATGCGTTTTCTTTGAATGAAAACGCTTGATAGCAGTAACGGCAGGATGCAGAAGAAATAAACCACAGCGAGCGGAAGAGAGAGAGAGAGAGAGAGACAGAGACAGACAGAAGGACTGCCGATTCTGCAAACTTTTCATTTCACCACGAAAAATATTCGCAAAAAGTAATTCGATTTTATTTCGATTATGGTATATCCTTCCAAGATTTTCCAACGAACCGTAGTCGCTCGTGTTTAAAACTTTTTGACGAGAAAAAACTAAACAAAAACACTAAAAGTACGTGTTCGTTCGACCTGCCGGGAAAACTATCAAAACATGCATATCTGGTTGCATACAGCATCAAAGTCTATGTATTGCCTTACATCGCAGCTGGGCATGTACGTATCTACAAAACAAGTAAGACACGTACGGATAAACGCAAAAATCGGTGGACAAGAGGAATATAAATCTTTCCCGCTGCTACCGCCAACAATAAGTATCAATCCTTCACGAGCGTTGTCCGTGCCGTTGATATACGTATATAGCTAGAGCGAGTGTTTTGCCGAAACTTTTCGGTATTCTCTTTTCTCTTGCCCGGTCGCGGCGTCGAGAATTTTTCGACTATCGTCCCGCATCGTACGGTACACCGAAAAAACAATCGTAAAAGTCAACGAGCGCGACATCGGTGCGAAGTTTCGTCGGTACGAAAGAATTGACGTAGGTACACTGTATAGTAGACGTGCATAGTTAGATCCTGGAAGAGATTGTATTCGGTGAGTACGCTTCGTTTTAGTACCGAAATCTCCCGCTGCCGGTCGACAATCGATGCTCTTCGAAGCGACTCGCTTCTAACATGGAGAAACACGCATAAAAAGTCGCTCGAGGACTGGTAGCTATGAAATATTTATGCGTTTTTCCGGGATCGTGTCGCGTCGATGTCCTTTCGGCGTCGAACGATACGTTCAAGCGAGATCCGATCTTGCTTTTGCTCCGTCGGTAACTTATCCAGGGAGCTAGTCGAGAAGGGATCAGGGCATAATGAGTGATGTATGTAAGTATTGTGGCCGGTTATTTAATAGAAAAGTAGACAGAACCTCACAAATTTTCAGTCAAATTTTATATCGTGAATCATTACAACATTTTGGAACTAATAACAGAGAAATTAAAGCTTCATTTTCCCATCAACCATTGATAATGAAGAAAAAGAAGGATATAGCCGAAAAATTTGTGCAGCGTTATCGCACGTACGCATCACTTCTTACAATTTCCCCTTTGCCGTAAAACTTAAGGCTTGACTAAAAAAAATCCATCGATCCTAGAATCTCAAAATTAAGCGATAAAGCAAAGGGGTAACGTTAAAATTATCCCGTAAATTTAGACCGGCGGAAAGACTTTGAGAGAGGAAGTTTGGGAGAAAACGAAGGGCCATTTTTCGGTATATTCCCCAGTGCGATTCTTGCAAAAGCGACTGGACACCCGCGGAAAAGAGTTATTGCAATGGTTCTCGTGATAAAAGGTTGAACTTGGTTCGGACGATCGAGCCCGAGAGCGAGCGGTTCGGTTTACCGCCTGGGAATCCCCTGAAAGATTTGCGTTCGAGTCTTTCTCGCGGTGCTCGATGGTATGCGGTGGGATCTATTCCACAGTAGCTTTCGAGTCAGGGGTTTTAGTTGGCGAACGGTTGGCTGGAGCGCGTGCAACCCCGCGTGAAAGATTCGAGGGTGGATCGCCCCCTTCATCTCCTTGACGGGGTAGCCGACGGGGGTGAAAAGGAACGAAATAGCTCTTCATACACGCATAGACCAAACTGTATTCGCTCCCCTCTTCCCACCACCCCATACTTCTCCGTACCGCTTTATATTCTCGTGAGATTTTCGCGAAAGCTACAGTCCAGTGGCCACTGTATAACTTAGAGCAGGGTGGCGAAGCTTTCACCGATCGAGTCGGTTTGCGTAGGTAAAGTTCGCCAGTGAAGTAGGAGTCAACTGCATTTATTTCACTGACTACATGCGCGATGAACAAAAGAAAGAGAAAAAAGAATGTCTGCCCGACGAGTTACACGCTCTCGTTAAAACTACACGCCGACGTAATTATTCTTGCCGATGATAAACAACTGCTTGGGAGTATATTGCGGTGTGGTGAGCATTCTGTACGATGAGAGAGAGAGAAAGAGAGAGAGACAGACAGACAGAGACAGAGAGGCAGAGGGTCGGAGGATGTTGTACGAGCTTTCGAGTTCCGCGATGATAATAAGCGGAAGTGAGCGAACACGGAGCAAGATCGAACGCCCGCCAGAAGGATGGGATGGCCTGGATTTTTCGGCCGAGTGCCATTCCTAAATGAATGAACGGGATAAAGTTGATAGTCCGCTAGTAACGGCTGAAGAATATCAAAAATAAAGAAAAATCTTTACAGATTTGGGTGCCAAATAGTTATTGTAGCATAAGATTTACGTTTACTGACGTTTGAATGATTTGATTTTAAAAAACGCCATCATTCGTTCTAAGAGCAGAAAATATACGACCCGATGAGTATTCGTACATCGTTGCATGTGTAATATTTCAGGAGAGGAATTTGGTCGGAAATTTTATGGTCAAGTGTCAATAACAGTAGCTGGCATAGTAGACCGTGGCAGGCATGTATTCCGCTACTTCTTCGTAGTCTCCAGCGCCAGTAGTGTCTTCTTGTTCACACCGATAAAAACAATGTGCTACACCGGCCTATATATATATATATATTGAACTCTACGCCACGTGCGCGAGCGCGAGAGAGATAGAAAGAATACACGACGCTGTCCTTCACTAACGCTACAGCCAAACAACATAGTAATATAAACACGGTAAAAAGTTAGTATGCCTACGGTCTGAACACCGATAGGGGATTCGGCGCAAGGACAGTTATGTGCGAGCGATCTAGCGATCGTTGACGTCTGTAGTTAGACATTTTGTTGTCTCTGTTCTTTGTTTGGCTTGGTCACGTGGTTCAAGCTACAATTTCGTTTCGATTGTTAAACTTCAAGTGTTTCGGTGTTGTACTTTTTATTTATAATAAGCAATGTAGCAAATACTATTGTACGAAGATTCCTCCCAACAACGCAACATATCGAGGAAGGAAGCGCTTCAAGTCACAAGTAAACAATGTTGAACGGTAATAAATGACATGCGAAAGAAAAGAAAGAAAAATACTCGGAAACAAATTTGACGAACGAAAAAGAATTTATGAAGTGAAAAGAATGTGGAACGAAAAGAAAAGTATTTTTGTAGCGATTGTTATATTTTTTTATCGTTACTTTTATAAATTCTTCGTCGTTGAACAATCGCTTTTCGTTTCAGATTTTCTTCCCTCGTAGTTTTGTGGTCTATTTATCATACTTGTTGATCCACAACACAACTCTTGCTGTCCACAATTATCTTTTTCCAGCATTTCCTTCTCGGTAAGTTTTGTTGCAATTATAAATCTATTTCAGTTATAAACAAAAATCATGCTAATTTTTCAAGTCATTAAAACGCAATCAAAACATAAAACATATTTAGTGCTGAATTTGCCAAATGTGGTCGATGGGTTTACATTGTATTACATTTGTACGTTCTGGCGTATGCCCTTCACTGGCGAGAATCGTCCGTCGCCCAGATTGCACGTTCCCGACTGAGATTGGCCACAGTTGATCGACGATCACTCTTTAGAAGCATCGTTCGACGACTGCAGTGAGTCGAGTCGAGTCTCGATCGAGAATCTTCAATTCTCCGTTTTCAAACCCGAATTATAGCATTTGGTCGATTTCTCGATGAATTACTTGGAATCGGCCCGAGAAAGTCGTTCGTCGCCCGGACTACACGTTCTCGAGTGGCATTGGCCACTCTCGTGCTCCAGCCATTAGTGTAGACCGCCATCTAACGGTGGTTCGTAGTGAGCGCAGGGTAAGTGCGCGCGCGTGCTTCGCTCGCTACCATGCTGATCCCGTTGGAGCTCGTTCGGGGTTTTCACATCGCCTCAAGGCGTTACGAGACAACGAATCTCGAAGCAAAGTTACGTAGTTTTCTTTCCCTCTGTGAAATACACTCGATGATCGTTATGGTCGTATCGAGCTCATTCTTTGTAAGTAGGATTATAAGCACAACTTCGATAAGAAGGCCAGTGAGTAGCGACTCGCAAAACCTGATATTCGAAAGTTATATGTGCACCGAAAAAAATAGGGACACTTGTTTCTGTTTGATATCAAAGCTGATAGTTTCTTGCCATTAAGAAGCGTTTGGTGATTCGATAAGAATCACAGAACTTCGCACAATCAATCGCACAACTTCGATAAGAAGGCCAGTGAGTAGCGACTCGCAAAACCTGATATTCAAAACTTATATGTGCACCGAAAAAAATAGGGACACTTGTTTCTGTTTGATATCAAAGCTGATAGATTATTGCCATTAAGAAACGTTTGGTGATTCGATAAGAATCACACAACTTCGCACAATCAATCGCACAACTTCGATAAGAAGGCCAGTGAGTAGCGACTCGCAAAACCTGATATTCGAAAGTTATATGTGCACCGAAAAAAAGGGACACTTGTTTCTGTGTGATATCAAAGCTGATAGATTCTTGCCATTAAGAAGCGTTTGGTGATGAACCCCGTGTACCATCCGATAGATCGTTGATCCGTTTCATTTTATCCCTATCTTATATCTATCGATTCATCGAACCTTTCTTATTTTTCTTATGTTAATATTTCTGATTGTCCAAGCATCGTGAGAGTGATAAATTTTTGTTGGATTTAAAACATTATAAATATGGACAAAAATGCGAAACTGGGAAAATCGTATTTAGATATAAAATGTTGTGATTGATGTGTATGCCTTGTAAATAACCAGAAGAATATAAACAGAATCCTCAAGTCGAATTTTACCCAGAACCCTGATAAACCCAAAACTCTGCAGGCTATACATTTGCATATCACCTTGAAATTACTTTTCTTCATTCTTAAGGCACGCCTTATCAGCAGTTGAATGGGTTGAAAATAGAGGAGCTTGGTAGACCAGGGAATATAATAAGAAAATACATTTAGGATAGACGTCATTTTATTTCTTATTCGTTAATAACTAACAAGAACAATAATAACTCATAATCCATTTATTCCGCGAACTTTAACAAATTTTCTCTAATCTGAATTTCAATGGAATTGATTTACGATCGTAATGCGAGAGAATCTCGATCGCCCGGCCATATTCGAGCGGGTACGAATTTCGAGGCTCGCGTTCGATCGGCAGGGATCCCCCACTCCGCTAGATGAAAGTTACGATAGTCAAGGCCGCAACCCGAGAGTACTATAAGCCAGACCTCTCAACGTCCCGATGGAGCCTAACTCATCGAATCCGTTCCACCGAGCGTTAGCCTCTTTCTCACGAGCTTCGCTCATCCTCGTCCATCCTTCTCGCTTGTCCTTTTCGCCGCCGCTCCCTGCTCTGTGCTCACCCTCCGAGACATGCATCAGTATGCATGCGAGAGAGTCGGAAAGTAAGATGGATGCGTCGAGAGCCCCGTTCGGCATCCCGAGTTTGTTTCCAACGAGTAGCGCGGCGCGGAAGGAAAAGCAAAAGCACCGAAACAGCAAAAGCAAAAGCACGCGAAGAGAGTCCAAGGGGGCAAGAGGGGGCTAACTTACCCCCGACGTGAAGCTCCCTGGGACCGAGAGGTATAGGACGGTACGTAGATATGTACGAGGGATATGCTATATATATATATATACTGTACGAAACGTATATAGTACAGCATGGCAGAGAGAGCATTGATTCTTTGGTGCTAGGAGAGTTACAGCTTTGTTTACTACGAGCGCGACGAGCTTCCAGCGCCGTCCAGTCTGCTCGCCCCCCCCCCCCTCCCCCCGAACTTCTGTCTGTGTAGTACAGTATGTATCCACTACGATCCTTCGTTTTCGGTAGACTGCAAGCCTCCGGCTGCATTGCTCTCTATGCACGAATACGGATTCCCTCCTCGCTTGCGCTATTTTCTATCGTACTACCCATCTCTTCCGCCTTTTCCCAACCTCTACGACCACCCCGGTCCCCGATCTTCCAGTTTCTCCTCTACCTCTGTTTTCCAGCTGTCCACCGAGACTCAGTTCCTCGTTCTCTTTTTCTCTTTACACACTTTATCATCCCTTTCTCCCTTCATTTTCGTCATGGTAGTTATTGCGTTACTTCGCATGGTAGCTACGAACTGTGGTGGTCGAGAGGTCACACGGACGGTCGATGAACGTGAGAGTGACCGCACCGGCGCATCCGGAGACTGCTTCCTGTAATAGTAGGATAACATCCTCTCTCTCTCTCTCTCTCTCTCTCTCTCTCTCTCTTTCTCTTCAACAAACCTTCCATCGTCGACCTTCCCTCATGTGAGGAAGTTGGACGACATTCGGGGCTAAACGTATTAGGACCACTTAGGGCCCCAGAGGCGTACCACTACCCTCGCTAGTCCTTCGCAAAACTGAACGTTCTATCGTAATTGGCGTCCTACGACGCTCTGTAGTACATTTCCACAGCATAGAGTTTCTAAGTTCTTGATCGAAACAGCGGGGTTGCGAGCAAACGTGTCTCGTCGTTATCGCGTCTCGTCCTTGTTCGGCAACCACCGAACATACCGTCGTCATGTGGAAACTTAGCCTGATGTGAATCTGCTTTCGGGCTGCCGAAAGGGATCAAGTCCATTTCGACAGTCCGGTACAGTTTAGATATCGTCGATACGATGCTATAACAAGGTTGAAACTCGTTATAAATTTGAATATGCAGAGCGATGATGTTTTGAGGAATACGCATTGTATAATGGGTGTGGTGGTAGAACGAGGGAAAATTCTTCATCGAAAAAGTTTCGTGAGCAATTTCAGGAAGCTCGGAGAGTGGCGTGTGTATATTATGAGAAATTAATGATATTGTTTCAGAAAAGTTAGCGGCCACGAAAGCAACGAGGTCAGACAAGGGACGGACCTCGTTTTGGTCCGACGCCTACGATATACCGGCTTTTCTCCATCGTCCGTGTCTCGTCGTTTCACTATTCTTTCACGCTTCTACCATCAACACCGTGTTATCAACACGCTTTTTCTGTTCCTTTTACCAACATCTTCCATTCGTTTTTTTCCATTTTCTTTCGTTGTCTTCGGTCATTTACCGAAATGGCTCCTGATTCGATTAAGAAATGATTCGCGAAAGTGCTCTCGGTTAGTTTTGGAATACCTATTCTTAGATCTGAGAACTTCGTTCGGCTAATCCGTCTCCTCCTCTGTCTCTTGAGGTAATGTTCCCACTGACACGAGATCTAATTTTTACATACATTTTTTTTCTTCTAATGATAGTTCTCATAACTGTCCACCATTATGTAGAAATAGACAAGTCGAATGAGAGAAAATGTATAAGCAGCCATAGCGCAGTGATTAGCGCGTACATTTATATTTTTCTCTTGTCATCTCTTTTGATGCTTATAGAAATAACAAAATATTTTTTCAAATATTATTCATTTATCCCGATTGAGAATAGGACAAGGTTTTATCATAATTTCAAAGCTATCATTTGCCAATAGTAAAACTATCGAAAAGGTTTCCATTTATGGATCGTTACCGAGCAATAAAACACGAGGACCAACGATCGGAACATAAAAATATGATTGAGCGCTCCATATTCCAGCATAACGATCGCGTTGTTGGCCATCTTTATCACGTCGTATCATTGAGTGTACGTTGAAAAACATACCGGGCAGTATTTTACACGTTACTTTTACTTTAGCTATTCTAGATTCTTTATATTCTCTTGATTACAGTAAAATACCGATTATCCTTCAAGCATTCATCGGCATCTTTTATCTCGCACTACACATCCCTCTTGGTTGTTCGTGCATACCTGTATCCTGATGCGGGCATGTGACACTTGGCTTGCTACATCTACTTTCGTGAACATTGGCCATCATGACGTCGTGCATGTGTATTCTCGTTTAGTTTAGTTCCAGAGCATCTGGCACAATGCGAAAGACGCGATGGAGAGCACGCAGCATTAAGAAGACAAGCAGCCGAGAGGAAGAGAGGATAAGAAAATGAAGAAGGGTGGAATGAGCGAACCGAGAAGCGAGTACGGAGGAGGAGAGGGAAGAAACTCCGGGAAGGTTGAAGGGTCGCTCGTGTAGCAGCAGGTGAGGGAGAAGCGAAGGAATAATGGTGCGGGAACAGAAACCAGAGGGTTGGAGAACCGGGAGGAAAGAAGACGGAGAGATCGTGAACGGGTTCGTAACGTTACCAGCAACGGAAGGACGGAAAAGAGGGGGAGGGACGTTGGGGTAGCTGGGAGAAGCCAGTAGCTACATAGGAAGCCGGAGGGTAGCAGGTAGTTGTGGTATATGTTTTTCCAGTCAGGACACGCGCAACGTAATTGTGAAGGAGGATGGAGGATGGAGGTTTGCGAGAGGGAGCGGGATGGAGCCCCGGCCGGGTAAACTCAACGTCGGACGAAGGGTGCGAGGATGCATAGGGCGGGCAACTCTGACAGAGCGGCTGAGTCGTGGGACGGCGCCGAGAGAGGGATGGAGCGTGGGAGGGTGGCTCATTAAACCGGCCCGAGCATCCACACCGCATACGCAATCGGCAATAAAACGAGGATCCCTGGGGCCAATCCTCCGACCCGATCATCAACGTGATAATCGTATAATATGCCGGACACATGGCAATTCCTATTTTGTAAATGCAACTAGAGATTTAAATAGAGCGCGAGTATCATCTAGCTGATTTTCTCGCTTATGGAAAGTGAAACGGTTTTAATGGGATACGTCGTGAAGTTGTTGACGTTTTTTTTAAGTTTTAACCTTGATAAGCTATCCCTGGATCTATGTGGGGAAGTTAACTTATCCCTGCAGGCCACGCGAGGTTGAGGGACTTCGAGCTGGCGGAATCGTCGCTGTCACCGATCGTCAACTTTGAGCAAGCCAGGGCACAGGACAGTCAGAACGCGGTTTTCTCTCATGACAAGTGACAAACGACTTGGAAGCACAGAAGGAAAAGAGTGAGCAACCGTGCGATGCTCGGTTGACCCGGCAAGGTGAGAGACTCGGGCGACTGGCACGCGTTTCGAATAATTCAAGTTGCCATGCATGATTTTTGCGACGAGAAAGATAGCTAAAACGAGTCAAGGACGCGAGACGAACTTAAAGTTGCATATTTCCGTAGGCGAAGTTGAGAAATGGAACGAGCGCGATAAAGTTTTCAACCGTGTGTTTACTTTGCCACGAACCCACCGCTGAGCGAACCAATAAAGTTGCACATGGGTTCATCATTATCCCTGGTCGATCGTAAGGATAATCCATTTATCGGACTACATATGAGCCGACGTCCTTCTTCGACAATTATTGAGTCGGACTCCTGGCGTACATTTGGGACAGCTTAGAAGTGGGCCATGAATTCGGAACCCCCTTTGGAAGGAAACCAGAAGATGGAAAGACGGGGAAAGCGCGAGAGAGTGGAGAACGTGATAAGAATGGTTAGTAGGAAGAAGATGCGAACAGTGGAAACAAATAACGAGAAAGAAGGGCGGGAAGGTCGGGAAGAAAGGATAACCCCACAAAGAAAAAGAGGCTGCGAGAGAGAGAGAGAGAGAGAGAGAGGAAAGGATACGAAAAATGTGAGAATCCTTGTACGATAGTAAAACAAAATGGACAGAGATGGTGTAGGGGAAAGACAGAGGAAAACCATAGGGGTTACAATGTTCCTCCTGGCAATACGAAACACAGTGGATGCACACGACCGAGGCGTCTAGGTATTTATATTGGCTTCTCGACAGGCGACAGTGATCTACTGGAAATTCCACCCGCTGTCCAACCCTTCTCCTTTCGCCACCCCCATTTTCTCCGTTTCTCAACAGGATACTCCATCCCATTCTCAGATAAGGATCTACGTGTGGCGATCCACGAACCTTCGAGCCTGGAGTTGTCGTATTGTCACCAATATACGCCAACCCTTCGAAAGATATGAGAGTCCCCGGATTGGCTGGGTACTGACATTAGTGTCTATCGCTTTGTCTTTCTTTGCTAGTTTGATTTCACATATCGTATTACTATCGCAATTTCTAATGCCTTTATTTGATGTGTCAAAATCGATAGGACACCATATTTATTTATATTATGGTTACGTGCGATTTTTCAAGACATCGGAGGCTGCCAACAGTAGGTCGACCTCCCGAACGACAAATTTATGGAAACTTGCGACTTCGTAGAAACGAGAAGATGAAATGGAAAACCGATACGATTTCCTTTGAATCGCTGGGCGAACGTTCGTCTTCCGTAAAGTACAAGCAATCATAATATCGGTTTATCACAAGAGCAGCGTGTTGGAATTCTCTTTCTCCCTTCGCCTTCCTGTCTCTCTCTCTCTCTCTCTCTCTCTCTCTCTCTGGTGATCTCCAGCTCTCTCCCCATCCACGCACTCACCCAACCTTTTTCTTCTTCTCCTTCGCCTCTTCGTGTTCCCGCGAACCATCGCTTTATTTTACTCCCAAGACTTCGAGGTAAGTTCTTTCGTGAAAGTTGAGAGACCGCATTGGGGTTGCGGGCGCAAGCTTTCCAATGGGCAGGGGGGGTGCAAAGAGAGCAAGGGAGGGTGCGGGAGAAAGAAGAAGAAGGGTGAGACAGCTTTCGATTCCAGAGTCCGTGGAAAGAGGGATGGAGGGAGACAGTAGGTGGGGAAGTGGATAAAGAGGCTGCAGGTTCGGTCGGTGGTTCGTCCGTTGTCCTCACCGACCGAGGGGTGCGGAAATTCAGTGGGCATTCTTGCCAGGAACTATATAGTTCCACACACCTTCCGTAAACCCCTTCTCCACCGCAGCAGCTACTTCTCTACAATCGGAGAGCTGGGGTTGGGAAGGGATAACGCGACAGCGTTATGGAGTATAAGGCTGGTCCGAAAGCTCCGTCGTAGGGGTTGGCGGGGGAGTGGTGACACGATGATGGTGGTTTGAGGTCGTTCGGTCGGGCAGGATGCCGCGTACAACTTTACCAATATCCAACGCGAACTTGTATATGGAATATGCTGCTGGTATACACAGAGTGGCGTTGTGTCGAGGGTGTAGTGTCAGGTCTGCTAGATACAATACTTGTGGCGATACTACGTTATATGCGAGAAAATCTCGGAGTGTGGAACAGGGAGAGAGAGAGAGAGAGAGAGATCGCGAAGCCATCCCTCTCCGGTTCTCCTCTTGGCCCGTCGTTGTGGATCGACACCCCTTTGCTCTTCAGCACATGCGGCGCGAACACACACAGACACTCGTACACAGACTCAGGGATAGAATACCCCCCCCCCCCCCCCCCCCCCCCTCCCATAATACTACGGAAAGTGCGAGGGTGATGCCACAGGCTGAATAGAGCAGTGTGGCAGCAGTAACCCACCGACTCATCCCATGTTCATCGCATCCGCAGAAGCGCCGGTAGCATCACCAACCGTTATTCGCGTTCGAACGTGCCCGGCCACGACTCACCCATTCGGTCTCGTCGCTCTCTCTCTCTCTTTCCCTCTCATTCTCTCTTACTCTCCGCACCACGTTGGCTTCACCCTCTCGCACCCTTTCCTATCCGTTACTATACACTTTGGGGCGTTTACACGACCGCAGTGAAATGTGTAAAGTATATGTGTATATATGGAGGCAACGGCACAGCTTCTCATCCCTTACATGGTCGTGTCCTTCTCGCTGGGCCAGGACACACACACATATACGGCGCGTCCTCTGGCAAAGCGCCCTCTCAAAACCTCGAGTCGACATGGTCACCGACCAACCCTCTCTCTCTCTCTCTTCCTCCTCTACTTTGTGTAACGTGTAACAACAACGGTTCTATGTCACTGCAACGCCCATTCCAAAGTCCTCGAATGCTTCTCTATAGCTTTCGTGCTTCCCAAACCGTTTCTCGTGTATGGATGTCTCTCTTTCACGCTACCCCTCACTATTTTGGTCTCTCTCTCTCTCTCTCTCTCTCATTCTTTCAACACTGTGATGTGAGCTTCAACGGTGAATGTCATTCCTAAATAAGAGAACCGCCCGGCTTGCACGTCTATAGCCGAGTATGTTGCACGGACGAGCGTGTCACAGCCCTCGCTCGCTGGAAATTCGAGTTGCCTCTTGGAAAGCCACGAGTGTTTTCTCAGCGTTTTCTCCCCTTTCTCTCGCATGCCTACCATTCAGTCCACGAAAGTATCTACGGTTATGTACTACGATGGTGCGAAGGAATTCGCGGAACGCGACGAAACTCGCGCAAGATCATAGGCTAGGGCGTAGCGGTGAGGTATGACGATCGGAACCACGGCCTGTTTTTTATTTTTTGTATTTGTCAACTCGAAGTATAGTGACAGGCATAATTAGAATTTCGATCATGGCTGAACTACAGTTTGGGTGAAAGTCCGCTCCTCTTCCGACTTTCCTAGACGACATATATTTATAATTTTTATTTGTTTTATGAATATGCGCTCGAATCTCTATGAAAATAATTTCCCAAGTGTTCATTTGGATCAATTGGACAACGTTAACCCATTCGTAAGAGTCTTATGGTTCTAGTGTGTTTTTTCAATTTTCTGCGATGCGCGTAGGGGTACGTTTCGTCCACGCATTCAAGCGTTCCACCGCGAAGGGGAATACCGGGGATGCTGGGGGCAGCGACAGATCGAGTATTGGGATAACGATAACGAGTTTGAAAGGGTTTGGTGATTTGGGGGTCTATGCGGATTTGATCGGGTGTCCATGTGAGAGAAAAATACGAATGGAGTCTACGTTCGTGTGCGTTCGTCTACGTGCAAAACGATACAACTTCATAGATTTCTATCCTCTCGTTACACCAGTCAATAAAGCTGCCATACGATTCACGTCGACACATTATTATGGTGATAGGGAGAAGGAGAAAAGCGGGATTACTCGCAATGGGGATAGATAGGACAACGAGAGGGTTAAATACGTGCTAAATAACTGGTCCGCCGAAAAGCTCATCGGGCTCTCGTTATTATTCCGTGGTAAAAGTGGTGAACCGCGCTAAGCGGTGTAGCGAACTGACACCAGCCGCGATGGGACTATCGATAAGAACGTTCTAAAAATACACCACATTGATGAATGCGATCTGCGTCACTACAGTCATCCAATTTCGGGAAACATGTTGAATTAATCCGAGCACGTATATATCGGACGTTCCAGACCAGTCGTACTTCCCATTTGAATTCGAGGGAGGTCGTTATTTTGACAAATGTTTCAGAAAATAGTTGTCGAGGACAAAGTGATGTGTCGCATGAGCATATACGTTTGATTCTGAATGGTGTCGTAAATGGGAACCTATATTTTTCTATGCTCATTGTTATAGCCGATGTCAAGGCGTTTCCAAACATTGGCTACAAATCCTTTTTATCGCCGGTGTATTGCCGAAGATGTATCGCGCGAGGATCGCACCTTTCAAATATGCTGATGACCCATTTCCCTTAACCAGCGAGGATTAACTCGCGATCGATAACGACATTTCACGAGGTGTGGAGCCAACCGTGCGGATTCCACGCAAGGCATTTTGAGATTTTCAGGACTTTCAGAAAGATCTCAACTAAAAAGACCTTATAACGAGTGTTTCGAAAACGTATTGTCGTCATCGATGAGAATGTACATTGAAAAATATGGGTTTCTTCCCATTTAAGAAATTCAAGTCGACCTCGATTCGACCTTTACGACGTCATCCATAATTAATCACGTATACCCATGTGATGCATTTCTGTCTTCAAAATTTCTTGTCCGAAATATTGTTCTAAATAATCACTTCCCTCGAATTAAAATGGGGTGTACGATTGATCTGGAACGCCCGGTATACACGTGCATCGGTTGGAGAGCGATTCACGGTCTACCGGGAAAATCGAACTGCGCCAATTAAATTTATTCGGGATTTTGAGCTATCGCGTTTTATCGATGATTGTATTTATAATTATCATACACCGTTCATGCGTTCGATTCCAATCGATTTGAACGTTGAAATTTGTTGACAATTTCAAAAATTGCATAATTCGAAATCGAGTTTTATGAGACGAATTTGAATACGTATTATTCTGATTTTTTTAGTCAGCTTTCGAATTTTCTTGGCGCGTTCCTACTATGTTTCCCCGTTAAAAAGAAGGCTTCGAATTATAGACGAATCCTCATGACAAACAAAAATTGGAACGAAGCGGAGTCGCAAAAAAAAGCTTTGTAGATTGAAGTCGGCGAAGAAAACTCTTGTAAACATATATATATAACGACAATGGCCAGTCGTAGTAATTCATCAGATTTTTTCCTTATTTTTCTTCCGGATTTCGATTACTCGTCGAGTGGCACGATATACATAGAAAACATGGACGATTCGGCAATCCTTGTTTCCAAAGCGAAATCGAGCTTTTTCATCCTTTTCAACTTTTTCTCTCATTTATCGCACATGCATATCGGTATATACATATATGTACATTACGTACTTTATTTTTTCTCGCTCTCCTACCAGCTCGATCTTTCGCTAGATCGCGCTCCGGTTCTTCTTCTATAACTATCAATAGAAATCCTCTCGTTCTGTGTCGAGAACGATCGAGGCTTTTATAGCTCTCGTATTCGTCGAGAGGGCGGCAAAACATACACACTCGACTCGGCAAACTCCGACGAGCCATCGTCCAATCCAGTCGCGTTCTTCACCGTCCGGTGTTCTCTGCTATCCTTCTCTCTCTCTCTCTCTCTCTCTCTCTTTCTCTCTTTCGTTTCTCGCAGATCCGACTGTCGTTCACTTTCTCTCCTCTCATCATCCCTCTCTCACTCTATTTCTCTGTATAAACAGAGAGACCAGCGCAACAATCAAGAACTGTGATTGACTTCGGTCGAACAGGAGCTTGAAATGAGTTCCTAAAAAAAGAGCGAAAAGAAATGAGACAAAAAAATGCTCCCGGCGTTCGACGAACGGAAAGGGGGGGGGGGGGGTGAATCCCCCGTGTGCCTAAAAAACAAAAGTGTCGACATGGTATCTACGACGTTAACCAGGAGAGCCGAGCTTTCGCGATCTTTGTTTTCGACGATTGAAAAAGTAAAAAAAAAGAATTAATACACGAAATTGACACGCTATTAATGGATTATTTTATTCGCTTTTACGCTTTTACTTTTTCATATTTGATATTTATTGAAGAAAGGAGTTATTGGAAAAATGTCATCTGGCTCGAGGGTGCTCGAGAACGAGAGAGGGGCGGAAGATGTTACGAAATTTTTGCGAAAAAAAATTCCACCACGTTAAACGCATCATCGTCGAGCCTCGTCGTACGATATAGAACGCGGATGGAAAATGCCGTTTTTAGCCACGACGAAGCATCAGTTTACTGACAGCTTCGAAAAATGATGGCTATGAGGACGTTTATCGTTGCTATAGAAAATTTCCAGAATACTATGGTAATCTTGCCCAATGGTACGTACAAATACTAGAATGCCTTCGATGTTCATGAAAATTCATACAGTGGTCTCGTCGTGGTTCCTATATATACGGCCTGTGGTCTATAACGTTTGGCATGTGAAGGTCTGGCAGCTGAACGAAACCCTATTTCCGGGGGCAGTAGAATCGGCAGTGATGGACGGAACATTGATTGGACTCGATATAGCGGGAGAAGAACTTTTCGCAGGCGTTGACGGGGCCGCCCAGCGTCGAAACGATCCTTTCGCTCTGCTGTCAACGAGATCTCATGCATTATCGCCTTTTAGCTTCCGGGTCTCGCATCGAACGCAAGCTCGCGTCATTCTTCCTGATAAAGGGTTAAGCGTATCGACAAAGAAAATAACGATTTTGTTTACAAACGTACCGATTCCGCGTAACTAAGCGATCGCCAGCATGGACTGGTGCGTGAAATTAGCCTTTTCGACTAATTCCTACGACGCGCGCACTTAAACACGAAACACCCGCGCATGCGCGCGAAAAATGGGTTTTTTAGAGAAAAGGTCGATCTTGCGACTTTAGCCAATTGGCTAATGTCACGGAGTTTTTTGAGAAATCTTTATTTTGGTCTCCGTGACATTAGCGTTATGCTAAAATAAACGGAAAAGACGATTTTTCGAGAAAAAAATTGGACTCCGTGACTTTAGCTAATTTACTAACGGCACGGAATTAATGAAGAAATCGTCAATTTTGCTACGTTGCGTTAGCGATTTGGCCAAGTTTATGAAAAAACTGGATTTATCGAGAAATAAACAACTCCGTGACTTTAGCTAATTGGCCAAAGCCACGGAATAAATACAAAAATTATTGATTTTTCTCCGTGACGTTAGCGATTTGGCCACGAAAATGGAAATTTGATGAGAAATAAAAAAATACAACACCGTGACTTTAACCGATGAGCTGAAATAACGATTTTCCATAGTGACGTTTAGAACATAAGATCGCTTCCCTCGGTTCTATCCGCGGTAATCATGCTTGTCGTTGCTTTTCAGTTTCGTCCAACCATGTCGCGTACGCCTCTAGACGGCAGCGCACTTTAGCATTGGAATATAATTCACGCTTGAAAAATATTTAATCGCGGAGTGACGGGATGTTCGCTCGTTTCGTTCGTAATTAAGCAAAGGATGCGAGAATCCATTCGTTTCCTGTTGTACATACGTGAGTGCATGTCTGGCTGTGTGTATGTGTGTAGGCAGGACCGGAACTGAGAGATTCCAATCCTGAATGAGCTTTGATCGCGTACTAAATGCTTTCACGCCGCGCACCGGGCGAACGGGTAACTCAGAAACTTTGAGACCAATGGGCGCTCGCGCTTATACGTAGGTAGGTATATGGAATATAATATATGGATCTATATTATGTATAAATGTATATACATAGATATATAGAGGTACGTGTAGATATACGCCGGGAACCTCTGCCGTCGAAAATGCCCGGCTGTTTAGCGAGCGAAATGGGGTGGCTCGCTCAGGGTTAATGCAATCAGCATTCCCGGTTTAATGAGCCCTATGTTCCAGTCTCTCCACCCTATCTTCCTTCCTTCATATACGTATCTTCGTACACGCGTGCATCCCTGCGTTTTACCTTCGTCCTTTGTTAATGTCCTCCCCCTTTCCCTATTTTCATTTTCCCTATGGTCGAGGGAGAGAGACGCGATCGAACGGACCACTTTGGTTTCACTTGCTTCCATCCCTACGAGCAATTATTCCTCTTTTCACACATATTTTCCCGAATAATTGTCTCTCTTTTTTTTTCGTTCGTTGTCGCAACTCGTCTCGACACCTCTTTTTCCAATCGTTTACATCGTTCCTTCGAACGTTCACAGAATTTATCTCTCGTTGATTTACGCTCGTGTTTTTTGCTTCGAGCTTCGAAACAACTTTTTGGCCTCTTTCAACTGGAAAACACACATTTCAGTGCTCAGAGATAAATTGTGAAGTGTGAACGAAAGGAAAAAAAGAAGCGGGATAAAAAAAAGAGAGAGAGAGAGAGAGAGAGAGACTTTAGGCACTGCGAGAAAACACGTCTGAAGCGAAATGTGTAGGATGGACTCACGTTTGGTCGGGATTTCCTGCCAGCAAAGTGCCGAAAAGTGTCTCAATGCGTTTGAATTAATCGAGGCGTCGAAGCTCGATCCTTCTCGTACATATATACAAAACTCTGGCAAAGAGCTTTTTCCTTTCGGCCCTGGCTCGGACACACACACGGGTCACAGAGCTCGATCCGACAATCGCTGTGTACGAGGAAGAGAAGTCGAGCCAACGAGAGAGAGAGAGAGAGAGAGAGAGAGAAAGAGAGAGAAATCCGGGAAAACAGAAAACGTGATGATTTGGATGTGAGAGGACGAGAAAAAACCGGCTTCGTTGCAAAAAGGGTCGGGCGAGAGAGGTCGCGGGAAGGGAATCGAGGGGTCGAAACGTTTATCCGCGGGAAATCGGAAAGCTCCCAATAGCCTCACCTATACGCAAAATACCGCTATGTACTCCGAGAGAAGCTTAACGTACGGGCCACAGATTGTCTAAAAACCGTTTTGCTGTATCGATTGCAAATGGATTTAAAAAAACACACACACACCCAAAACAAAAAAAGAATAAAATAATAAAATAAAAAAAGATATCGACGAAATGTTTGAGTTTCTTGGGCGATTGAAAAATCCCATTAGCCCGGGGTGGGGGGTCATCCCAGAATTATAAAGAGCTTTTATCCAATTACTTTTGCACGTTCGTATAATTGGCCGCTTTCTGGCGCCCGAGTTCTAACAAATTCCTATTTATTTTTGACGTTGCTACTTGCCCGAGGTTCTCTTTCAGACAAAAGACGCACAGACTCGAAAACTTGCTTATGACGAAAGCTGCGTGTACCTTCACAAATACTCATATATATATCAATATTTGTGACGGTATATATATATATATATATTAGCCGTGACATCGACGAGAGAATGGAGAAGAGGAGAGTGCGAATCTCGGTCGTCCTTTATCACTTCGCGTAGGGCAACGACGGGGAACTTGACGGCTGAGGGCACAACTCGCGACGAACGCAAGAGAGCGAAAGAGAGAGAGAGAGAAAGAGAGAGAGAGAGAGAGAGAGCGTCGTGCTTGGCTTAGAGGAAAATCCAGAAAAGCGTATTACTGGTTCGCCTTGTTCGATGGTAATGGGATTCGTTGTCAGTCGGAATAAGACTTCGTCGCCAGATCTTCTTGCTCCTCTTCGTCGAACGAACAAGATGAAATATGCCGACGAAAGAGAGGGCGTCTGAGAAAGAGAGAAAGAGAGAGAGAGAGAGAGAGAGAGAGAGAGAGAGAGAGAGAAGAAGTTGAAGGCTTCGACGACGATGACACCCGGAAGACTTCGTTCCCAGAAGACGTGCATACCTCCATATCTCCCCCTCTTTCCTCGTCCCTTTCTTCCACCTCTTCCCCTAACCCATATCGACAAACCCTTACTCGCTACCACCATTATTCGTTCTCCTTCTTCACCTCTCTCCTTTCCATTCTTCCATCTCGTTTTATCTTTAACTTTCTTACGGATGCAAACGTTGTAAACGCGTCTCACGAATCTCTCTACAGCCACCTGTGGTGAATGAGACAAAAACAACGACGTGGGGGATCGCTGCGCGAGTTGACGTCGCGCGAGAACGCGACGTCAACAAACGCGAGAATGACAGGACGGGCTGGAAGTGAAAGAGGAAGAGTGAGAGAGAGAGAGAGAGAGAGAGACAGAAAGAGAGAGAAAATTTCATAGTTCTCCATCGGGTGTTGTGCACATAATAGTACCCGGGGGAAGCATAAAAAGCGTACCGTATACGTACGTCTAGCGAACAGCCGCGTGCCTGCAAATCTTCCGCCACTCACCGACTCCTACTCTCGATACGAAATTTATTTTTTTGTTTTTTACGTTTCTTTCATCGTCTTCTTTACATTATTACCGCTTTTCTTCACTTTAACGCCTCAATTTATGCGAGTATGAACGCGATAACGGAAAACCCCATAATTTCTATTATTTAAAAGAAAATGTAATCGTACATACGCATAATCGTATTTACAATTAACTCGTGAGAAACGATTACGAAATTGGTACAATTTTTTTTCGAAATTCATGAATCTTTCGTTCGTGCTTTAGAAATGAAGACGATCCGACGATAAATTATCTTCGAAGTCGGACCGCGACGAGGCGACGAACGAGGGTGCGTCGCGTATAGTCCGGTACGAATCGATGGAATAAAGGATTCGTGCGCGATCGGTAAAGAAGAGGATAAAACGATTCGGACCACGGGCTAGCCGCGTGCCAAAGTGCCAAAGAGTGTTTCACCGCGGATTTCGACGAATCCACGACCAACACCGTCCGTGCGTTAATCTCACGAGGGTCGGGCTGAAAGCCGAAAAGTTTTCATCGGCATAGCTCAGTTCCGTTCGTACGGTAACGACAAATTCCGCGTTCTCGTGCGATCCTCTTCGTTCGCGAGGTTTTTTTCCCCTCGTGATATTCACGATCGCCCCGATTTTATGGATTTTTCGTTTTTTAGTTTCTCCCTGGTGAATTTATTTTGGAGTAAATAAATTTGAGTTAAATATTCGCCCCGTGGGAAAAAGCTCGACTTTGTTTCTTTGTCTCTCTGTATCGACTTTGAAATATCATCGATGTCGAAATAAATGAATAAATGAATAAACGAACGGTGACTCGTTTCGAGACGAACGTCTCGCTCGAGGCGTCGACGGTCCTGCCGATCTCACCTCGTGACGCAAGAACGTCGCGGAGAGGGAGAGAATTCTCACGTTCGGAGGATCTGGGGGAATTTGATCTTTTTCACACTCCCTTGGGACACTCCGAACGAAATTAGGTTTTTTTCGTAAATTCCACGAGCGCCCGAGCCTCGTTCCTTGCCTATAACGCGTTCTCGCACTCGACGCGCAACGTTGATCTTTCGGTGCGTGTTCCGGAAGAGACGAGACTCATTTTCCTGGCCGTTACTCCCGGACGACGACGAACCTTGCCGCCTAAGCGTTTTTCCGGACGCGATGGTTGCGCTATGTAGGACGACGTGGATGAACGCCAGGACGTCGCTACTTTCCGAGAGAGAGAGAGAGAGAGGGAGAGAGGGTGACCTCTTTTTTCTCTCTCATCCTTCGTTCTCTCTCGCCCAAGGGCCGATATTGCTTCTCGACGCAGTCGTGAAATTTTAGTGCAGTCGATTCACGACTTTCGCATGACGACGAAAAACACCCTTAATCGCGAAAAAAATGGGAAAATAAAAATTCTACGTCGATGACACACGGTCGGTGGTTGGATATCCACGCTACCGTAAAGAGATGTCTCGTACTTCGCGTTCAGAAATTTTCATTCCATTTTACGACGCGACGAATGTTCATTTTTTCAAAAAAAAAGAAAAAAATAATCGTTCTACGTTTGTTTTTTCTTTCAGAATTTCGATAACGAACGCTCGGACCTCGATCGGTTATAACCATCGTTGAGTTATCTTACGCGGTACGAACGAACGTTACAAATCATTTTAGTGAGCTCTCTCGCATCTATGCCGAATGGTAAATGACCCGAACATAAATCCAACGACGTACGCACGCACGTACCGAAAGGGGTGGGATGTCGAGGCAGAAGAGAAGGAGGGAGGGGGCAATCTAGGCGAGTAACGTCGAGATCGAAGTGGTGATGCGATTTATTACTCCAACGAGAGTCGAACGATTTTATCCCCTTCCCGGGAGTTCTCTCTTCATTTCGCTGGTAGGCCTGTGTATCTCGCGGCAAGAGAGAAAGGGAAGGAGAATAGCGAAGAACGCTGATTGAGTACGGAGAAACGAGGACGAGAGTCGAACAATCGAATGACGTGTCAAAATACGACGATATCTCTCATCGTCGGTACGATTTCCTCCTCTTGCTTTATTGTTCCATTACTGCTGGGAGTATCGGACTAAAAGTCACCCCTGAGTACGGACCAGTAATATATCGTTGCTTGAATTATCGTTACGAAGTAATCTTGCCTTTTTCTTGAGTTCGTTCTTTATTTACAAAAATCTTCCATTCTGCGATTTTATATTTTCTTCTTTGTTTGAAAAAACATTGAAAAATGGAATTCTTGGATTATCGAAAATTGGCGATTGGCTTGTCTAGACCATCGACATTGGGTAGCGACGAGATTTGCATAACATCGTAGAGGGGTTTTTTTTTTGTATAAATAAATTCTTTTATAGATGTTTTTGTATCTGTGGCGAACGATGAATCGCTCGGTGACGAATTCTTATGGTACGAGCAATGATGTGGAGAAAATTTGACTGGCGTGCGTATTGGAAAATTCTTGAACATTGGCCAACTATACCATTTTCACTATCGATCGTTTCATATACGCGACGCGCTGCATATATTTATACGTATATCGTTTAAGCTATATACGTATAGCTGGTGAGGGTGTTATACATCGCGAAATCCCGCGAAACTCCGTAGCTCTCGAGTAAAATCATCGGGGCGTGGATAATCACGGCTAAAATGAAATATTAAGCTCGGCACAGTCAAGTTTTATTAAAAATTCACGTTGAAGGCTGATGGATATCTTTGTCAGCCGGGCGAAGTAGGTTCTTGCGTACCTGCTGCTGCTGCTGCTGCTGCTGCTACTGCTGAGATTTTAAATCTCGAGTGCCTGGGAGAGACGAATAGTCTTGAAGCACCGAAAGTAGAGAGAGAGAGAGAGAGAGAGAGGGAGAGAGGAAAAGCCAAGAGAGGTGAGTCAGGCCGCGTCGGCAAAATGAAAGACATAACAATAAAATGAAAACGAAAGATAAGAATAAAGTGAAAAAGTTGATATTTCATCGTTAAACGTATGAAGAAAGAAATAATTGTCGCGAAATATTGGAAATTGATCAATTTTATTTCGCTTCTGTCCGTTGGAATCGAGTTTGTCGAGCGGAAGAAACCGAATAGTCCCGAGTATCGAAATACCGAGCGAGAGTGAAAACGTTTTCCGGTGACTCGATAACGCCAATTTGCCGCGAAAACCGCTTGGTGGATCGAGGTACGTTCTTTCTAACGAAGTCAACACCCTCGAGTAAAGAAGGAACGGCGCTCGGGACGCGCCATAGTACCTACCTAGGTTCGAAAAAAACGTCGTACATCCCCGTCTTCGCCTCGTAACGGGCGTAATCTTATATAAGACGGGCAGAAGATTAGCGAGGCCAGAAAACGCAGGAGGGGATGAAAGGGGGTGCGAGAATTTACGAGAATTAAGAGGGTCAACGATGTACCACAGAAGTGACGGAATACTCCAGTCCGTCCTCTCTCGTTCCAGCTACGAGAGAAAGAAAGAGAGAGAAACAGAGGGGGAGACAGACAGAGAGAGAGAGAGAGACAGACAGAGAGGGAGCCTCATCCCCCTCATCGACAATTAAAATGATAAAATAATGTTTGCGATGGTAAGTGCCGGGTAAAAAGTCACCACCGTTAACCCCTACGAGCTTTGTCTCGGCATGCTTTTTCCTCCGTTCGACTCCTTCGAGTACCTTCGGAAACTTCCCTCTGGATGACTTAAGTTCCTCGTACTTGCTACTTGGCATTCCATCACAAACGACGACTTTTCTCATGCTCAATAATTATTTTCCAAAGGTTGAATTCCATTTGTCACTGTTCCCTCGCAGCAAGGCAGCACTTTCTCTGTCTGATGGTCGAGTGTATAGGGGGTGGTTTACTCGTCGTTGAAACGACATTGGTGGAGTTGTTAACAGCTGGAGTGAGAAATCTTGGTGGAATTGAATTATGAAGAGCGTTCAGTGGCGGCTTAACAGCTTCGCTGGCGGAATAAACGCTATTTTCATCCCCGTCGTTACCTTGGTGAAGTGTCGATACGACGCGAAAGAGCGGTGGAACGACCGTGGCGTTTTACAATCGTAAAACTTAATTAGGACAACGAGTCATCCACGAGCAATAAAGCGGTTTTATTCGGAGGTGAAATATAATAAGATTTGCCATTAAAACATTTGGATGAACACCCCGGACTTCGCCCGTGTTGTTTTCTCTTCCTTATCCACTTTGTTCCACTCCATCCTACGCGACGTTTTCTTTTCTCCCGTTGCCTCCTTCGCCAGACACCGCGCATAATTTCGAATTAACTTTAGATGATGTCGAAAGTTCCACGGCATAACAAGAATTCAACGAGACATGGAAGCAGTCGAGAGGTTGGAACGGAAGGAGAAAAGTTGATAATAAAAAAACAACAACAAGAAAAAACTCTCGTCCGGTCTCGGGAAAGAAGATGCAACAGGAATTTTCGAATCTCCGCTTGGACGACGTCTTCCGACTCGAGATTTCCTTTGAATGTTTTCTGTCTCGTGCGATCTAGGGGTATGGGGTGGTTTTGCAACTCTCGTCTGTCGTTCCCACGGTTCTCGGTCGATTCGTGCTCGCTCAGCGCTCTCCCTCCTTCGTCTTCACGCGCTCGGCTCTTACTGTCGCTCTCGCTTCCCCCACTACTACTCCACTCGCCTCACGCCGTGACCCCCCACCTCCTTCCCACACCGCCACCTCTCTTACTCGCCAAAACCATACTGTTGGCTCTGGTTTGGAGTTTGGTCGGGCCACGCCGCGTATTTGCGGTTTTGCTGTCGGGACTCTAGCGTAGACTCTATAGACCCTCTCTCTCTCTCTGTACTCCCTTCTTCCTTCACGCGATCTATATTATATATACAGACATATATATACGTGTATACGCATGTTTATACCACGGAGCGCCACGAGCTGGTAGTTTTGTCCCACCGTCGCGGGCGCCAAGGCAACAGATAGAAGCTTTCAAGGAGTGGGTTCAAACGACATTAACCGACGACGACGACGACGACGACGACAAGCACGAAAGGAGAACGTAACGTGGAGTAGGCGACCGATAAACGCTCTCGTTAATGCACCTTGCGTATTACCACCGATATATCGTGTGAATTTTCAAATGCTTGACAGACGTTTCCCATCTTTGATATCGTGCGAGAAAATTTTATTTTGTGCGTAAAAATAAATAATATTATCGGGTTTAACAATGTTTTTTATACGTCGATCGATAAAATATTAATGTGAAATAAAGAATGAAATAAAATATGACCGAAATTTTCTTTCGAACATCGAGGCACAATGTTTTTAGTTTCATAATCTAGAACGTCGGTTTTTATCAGAATTCCAATAATACGAATTCGAAGCAAGAGATTGATGCATGTGGGTAAAAATGAAATAGAAGGTAGCGAGGGGTTAAAGGGGCTGTTCGTAGCCATCGCTACTTGTGGCGAAGTTTCTCGACCCTACGACAGGTAACATCTTAATAATACAACCTGCTACCAACTAGCCCGAGTTTCATTACCCATTCTTGTCTGCATCGAGCAAGCAAATCGGGGATAACGAACCTCCCACCCTCCGACCTCTCAGAAGTCAACGACGACGAGAACTACAACGACAACGACAACGACGACGAGGACGACGACGGTGAGACCGAGACGAGGATGAAGATGAAGATTGCTAACGGGAGGGGAGAAAACGATGACGAGACCACATCCGGTAACTATAGTTAGAACTAAACCCATTGGGAAAACGTATTTGGTACATATCGTCATGGCACGTAGTACTATCACGTAATCCTTTCTACACCCTCGCACCGTCCTTTCTTGGCATTCTTTGATTAGAGAACATCGTATATATCGCGTACCTCCCTCGAAATCCAGCGGTAGATTTTTCGTTATTTTGTCAGTTCGATCCGACGAAATTAACGTGAGAGGAGGCTACGTGGAATACGTTCAGGATCTCTAACTCTCTGTCCTCGATCGATCGATAATTTTAGATAACGATCGTAGGAACAAAAAATATGGATCGAAATGGACGAAAAATTGGCGTTCGAAAAAAAGGATTATAATTTTGTTTTTCATTTTTGTAACGGTGGCAGCGAGAAGAAACAATCTTGATACGCAGACGAAAGTCGGGGTTCGCAGCGAGCGAGAGGAGAGAAAAGTGGAAAAAGATCGAATGTTCAGACTCGAAAATACATTCTCTTATCTCGGATCTTTGCCTCGTGGTCCTATCGGCGTTTCTCGCGCTTCGCGTCGAGCGAAGCCAATCTTCTATAGCGGCGAGAGCATTCGTGTATATACGTATGCGAAAGAGAAGGGTTGGGCCGTGGTCCAAGCACGGTATCGGAATAATGCCGGTAAATCGAGAAATTCCCTCTTAAAATCCTTTCGTACCAATCCAGTTACCCGCGAACAAAGGCTAAAATCGAGTGGTAGGAGGATTTTAAAAAAGAAAGAACGTTCGGGGTGAGAACGTGGGGCAGGTTTCGCGACCCTCGACCACGCGCGAACTCGACGACGCGAAATTTACATTTTCAAAAGGTATATGGTAAAAACCCTCGGTGCGACGACCCTCGGGTCATCGCTGCTCCGACTCTCATACTTTCGTTTGTTTTCTTCTTCTTCTTCATTCTCTATGCCCCCGTACTAGTCTTTCTCGCTCTCTCGTTGCAGGATCTTGCGAAATCTCGAGGAGGAAATCCGATTTTGATGATCCTCGAAGCTTTTTGTCGCGCGATTGATAAAAATCGTTAAAACTCTCGACGTTTTGATGTTTCTACTTAATACTATCTTGCACGAAATCAGCGTTATTTTAATGTGGGTCGATCCTTTGTACATAAGGGGATGGAATTATTGCTGACGGGGTTTTCTTCTCTAGCTTAAAACACAACAGCTTTCACGGAGAAATTTCTCGTCCTTACTAATGTTTTCGCGAGTAAGCGACGAGTATTACACCGGTCGACACGAGTTTTGGGTCTGACTTGTGAATGTAAAATTTTTGTTTCTTTTACGTTACTAATAAAGAGAAAAATAATTGTTTTGATCAAAGTTTGCTTTTGTAGAAACCAGGACAATTTTTCGAATTTTAAGAAAAATTACTGTTTCTTCATAATTTTATTGAAAACTACAATCAGAATTTTTGAAGTGGATATAGGAGTCTTTTTAATACAAGAATAATAATTAGTAATAGGATATAAATGCAATATAATAAAAAATCAAGTTCAAAAATGAATATTTTTAGTGATTTTCTTATGTTTGTATGGACTTTCTCGTATTAAACCCCAAATGTAATCTTCCATTATATTCTCGTTGATTTTGCCGTATAATAATAACAGTTACTGAGTATTCAAGTTACAAAAATATTAATATGTTCGAAACTTGTTTAGATTTTAATTTTTAGTTTCTTCTCTCCTAAAGTATTTTTGCAATTAACACACGCAAAGTACCCCATTTGTTACCTTGATTCTGAACTCGCAGGTTAAAATAGGCTTCATAAGCTTCACTAAGCTTTAAATTTGTTGCCAAAGAATGAATCAACATCTTGTTTACACTGTCTTGACACCATTTTCTAATTCTCATTGTCAGTGATAACACAAGAACACTTGTAAAGACAAGTGTAAACACTTGTATTTACAGCTGTGATAGACAAGTAAACACTCATTACTGTGCCCGACACGAGTAATATGCAATTTGCTACCGTTTAGATCAAAGTGCTACAGTCTGCTGTTCGTAAAATCAATTAAAACCTTCAAAATTTACTTTTCAACGTAAAACAGATAACATCAATTTTGAAAAGCTAAGAATGAATATTTTGGTATTTTTCGATGCTTAGCATAAGAATTTATGCACTAAAATAGAAACCCAGAAAAAAAAACAGTTTTTTTGTCGACTAGTGTTATTGAATATCTAAAAGTTTTTAGAGTTCGATGAGTTGCTACAGCATTTGCTCTTAAAAGTCAAGGATCGAACACTGTCGATACACGAGTTCTCGATACGAAGTCTGATCGATTATCGACGAAACTTCATTGAAATTCATTGAAATTCATTGAAATTTAAGAACCAAAAATAGGTTTAATTCGGAATCAATGTCATTCGACGATCGTCGATAAACCAATTGGCGTACTAATTCAAAAGCGATAACTCAACGAAGCTCTCGTCGCTCTTTGACTCGAGAATCCCTCGAACCATCAGCTGTGCGAGACAGAGAATCCCGGGTTTCGTAAACGAAGCGGGACGTTTCTATAGGGTAATAAACGTTGATCTCTCGACAAGAGCGGCTGAGGTTGTAAGAGGAGACACCAAAGTGGGTGTTTAACGTCGTACGAAAAGCCTCCCTCTCCCTCTGTACGATTCTCTACCGGCCTTTACGCGGGTGTGGCGAACAACCGGGCATGAGAGAGGGTACAGCGAGGAAACGACATGATATGAGGTAGTAAGTGGTGTCCTCGAACACCTAGCCCCCAGTGTCGGGATATAAAATTATCCCCTCGAGCTCGATCGCGCACCAAACCCCGGTATATATCGACCTACCAAATCCCTGGACGCTCGCTTTGGATCATTCTCACGGATTCTCCGTTGTACATAGCTCTCTCTTTCTCTTTCTTTCTTTCTTTCTTTCTCGTTCTCTCTCAGTCTCGTGGCTCAGCATGCGAGGAGAATCAATTTCCCGCCTCACGACGAAAGAGTACCGAGATATATCCGACTTGGCCGGCGTTAAGTCACGTCGTGAAATTTATCTCGAATTCATCGCGTAGTCCCCTTCAACTTCATCTCTTTTTTACGATTGCAAAATTGCCACGGGCATCATCAGGTTACGAACGATAAATTTCATCGATCGGACATTTTTTTTTATGGATAATTTTAATGGTATGACAATTATTCAATTTTTCAAAAAGAAAAAGGGATAGTTTTTTTTTTTCATAGACGCACGCGGTCCTAGTTCGAGCGTCTCGAGAGTTCGAGGAGACGCGAAGTTTCCGTAAGACAGAATAGTAACAGAATCGAAATCGTTGGAGGCAACTACTTCGAACTCGAAGACTCGTCGAACGTGGACCAGGGTAGTTTCGTCTCGAAGTAGTACGAGTACACGATTGGTCAGACGCGCTCGAAAAGCACCTTCGACCGGCACGTAAGTATTTTTCGTATTGGCATTATCGTCGATCGTTCGGAATAACGCGAAATACGTATTGAAAATATCGGAGACGACGATGGAAAATTTATACCAACGTCGCGTATAATATGCACGAAGAAAAAAAAATATATAAAATAAAATAAAAGTCGAGATGGAAAACTGTGAAACGTCTCTCGAATCGGTCTTTCGAGTCTTCGCCGTTGGTGGAACCCGTGGCATTTGTCGTCGTCAATTTGAAATTCGGAAACGACGCCGGCGAGAACATCGGGCGAGGGACGAGCGAACGACGATGAAACTGCTTTTCACGTCAAGATGGGGAACTCAAGGGTTGGCCAGAATCCAGACGATGCCAATTCAATCTTCCTCTCTCGCGCTCCCGCGCACACGCCACCGTGTGTGTACCGGGCTCCTCGGAATTTCGACTCTCGCTCATTCTCCTTCGCTCTCTCTCTCTCTCTCTCTCTCTCTCGCACTCATGGCGCCCGGACCGATCTCTCGACTTCCGGAACTCTCATTCGGCTTCGACGATTCTTATATATACAGTGTACACCGCGCCAGTTCATTCGTTTTCTCGTTCCATTTTTGCGTTCGTTCCACTGCGGATGAGCTTCGCTCGGTTCTTTACCTATTTTTTTTTTGTTTTCTTTCTTCTCATCGACGACTGTGGGTGTCTTCGGTGAGCTTCTTCTACACCCTTTGCTCTCTCCGTGGTATCCCTTCGCGTTCGTTACTTTGCGATTTTTTATCTTTATCTTTTTTGTTTTTGTTTTTTTGTTTTTTGTTTTTGTTTTTTTCGTTGATCATATATTTCTAATGCTCGAGCTTTTCGAACTCGATGTTTTGGAAAGTTTGACAAAGCGGTCGAACCGAGGGAAAAGATCGCGTGGGCGGAAGAACCTCCGATAAGGACACTCAAATTAATTGATTACTCACAAGTTGTCAATGGTAATAAATTGTTCGAACGATATTTTGTATATCGAATGTTGTATTATTTTCGAGAAATAAATAATAACGGTCCTCTTCATGAGAAAATAAAATTCGAAGCGTCGCAGGAGAGTGAGGAGAGATTTTTCTCGGGGGTAGTAAACCCCGGATTAATAAGGTGGGTGGCCACCCTGGCCTCCCAGAAAATAGGAATATTTTGAAAAAATTCATAAACTCGAAACTATAATTCGAAATATTTTAATTTTTTAAGACGAGGTAAGAAACGGCTTTAAGAATGTCTCAAATAAATTTTAGCCTGTAATATTAAAAAATGGCGGCGCTGCAGAAATTTCCCGAAGGCCCTTCGCATGACGATCTTATGTTTAGCCACTGGAATTACCGACAAGTTCTATTTGAAAAAAAAAATATTAGCTTATCCATGGCTAATGTCGCTACAATGCTAGGTAGGATTTTTGCGATAACTTGATTGGTTTTTTTTTTATTGACGTTTTTTCTCGAAAATTACGGTGAAAAATATATATTTTTTCTTCATCGGCTCACCATAATTTTGCTAATAGTGGGAAAAAACATCCTACGTGACATTGTAGCGACATTATTCACGAATATAATATATGTTGTTTTTTTCAAATGCAACTTGTCGGCAATTCCAGTGGGTTAACACAAGGTTAAGCCGACGATACGCACGGAGGGCGCTTAAGGGGTCACGTACAGTTAGAATTTTCAAAAAATCGATTTTTGTTTTTTTACATTTTCTAAACGTAGCACATTTGAAAAGTATTCTGTAAAAATTTTAGACGAATCCGACTGTTGGGTATGGAGGTATGTAACTTTGAACGGAAATTTTTCTTCTGCATGTAAATCGTACTGAAAACTTTGAATGCGTTTTTCTCGAAACTATGTTTTCGAACACGGTGATCACTGTACCTCGGAAACGGCTTTACCGATCGACTTGAAATTTTGCTCACTTTTTCTAGACATAATTGTCCTCCGGATGAACGAAGGATTTTTCTATGCGATTATTTTTTTTTTTTTATAGCTGAAAATGTGAGCAAAATTTGGGTCGAAAACACAACTTTGACTTCCAACATCCACCATTTTGTGAAAAATCATAAAATTTTCAAATCCTTCGATCAACCGGAGCATTATGTCATTAACTAATGATCCCTACTTTTATTTTGATTTCGGACGATCCGGTGACGAGCTGCACTGATCACCGCGGAGGACCTTTTTTTTTGGGACCCCTACGTTACGTGCGGTTATGGAAAAATTTCTGCATATTTTGCAATGAAAAAATTGTATTATTTACTTAAAATATATCTCTTTTGTATGGAAAAAGATTTACGATTAATTATTTAAATGTGTCCCCAAAAAAAATTCGCAAAAAACCCCTTTTTTTCGAAGTCCTAACTGTACGTGACCCCTTAATATCATTTCCATATCGGGTAAGGGCTGCATGATGCTCAATTTCTTGGATCTTCACATTCAACATTGTCAATGGAATCAATTGGACATGAATAATAGATCGCCATCATCTTCTCAATCTCTTCTTCTCTGTAAATCACACCATGTCGACGGCACGAGAAAATAGCAACATAATTAACTGGTATGAAGTATGAATCTGTGAGTGTTTCTTTTTTTTTAATATATATCGAAAATGAATATAAACCTTCCTATATAATTTCTATGTAAATGTAAATGTAGATCATTTTATTTTTATATTATTTAAAATAAATAACATTCTCAATAATAGTTTATAACATAATAAACGAAATGTTACAAGTGCGAAATTTTCCTTAAGAATACTCGTAATCCCAGATTTATAAGCTTGTTAGAAATTTCACTGCAATTATGCTGTTTAAAATAGTCGAATAATAAAGTTGCATTCATTATTAATAATTTTATCATGTACTCAAAAATCGGTGAAGAATAAATTAAAAAATTTGTTTTCTTACCAGCTCGACGAAAAACAAATTTCGAAGTTTACGAGGAGAGAGGTGGTGAAATTTGCCTCAAGGATAGTCATAAGGCCTGATTTATTAATTTATTGTAAATTTCACTGTAATTATACGTTCCAATATAATCGAATAATAAAACAATATCACCATTACATATTTGAGTCTTCACACGTCTCCATCCTTCGTTGTCTCCGTGGTACTTTCTTGCACCCTTTATCCCTCGCCCCCTCCACGATTGTGGTTTTTCCTCCGAGCTTCCAAATTATAACGCACCCTCGACTTCGCTGCACTTCAAGTTCGGTGCTCGCGGTTCTATGCAAAGTTCGCTCGAACCGTCGCATTCTTTACCAAGGATTTTTTTAATGAGATCTTTCTTTGAATCGCAATCATTAAACCAGCGATGACTGAAGAGGGTCGGTCGGAAGAAGAAGGAACGAAAATACGCTTTCGTGCATTCGCGTCTATATATATATATATATATATATATGGTGGATTTAGGAATAGGACTAAAAAAGAAACGCCAGTTTGAAGCGTTAGACGAGCTCCCGCTGGCTCGAGGTCTGAGCTCTTCACGTCATAGGGGATGAAGAGGTGTCATGCATCGGTGAGAATGCTCGTGACGAACCATTCAAGCGATCCTCCCTATACTCACCACTTAAACAACTCTCTCTCTCTCTCTCTCTCTCTCTCTCTCTCTCTCTCTCTCTCTCTCTCTCTCTCTCTCTCTCTCTTTCCCTGTGTCGCATCCACCTCTCTGTCTCGCTTTCGGGAGAATGACGAGAGATCGAGAGAGGGAAAGACTGAGAGAGAGAGAGAGAGAGGGAGGGACACAAAGCAAGACAGGGAGAGAGAGAGAGAGAGAGAGAGGGATAGAGGGGGAAGAGAATTTCCCTCGAATACTGACAAATAGGTGAGAACCGAGAAGACACGAAGGATAAGGGTTGCTCCCAACCCCCGACATTACACTCACTGCGCTTTGACCAATCTGAACCAACCCCCCTCTCGAGTCTCATTGACAACAAATCCTCGTGCTACCACGATGTCTCGAATGAATCACCGAGCTACAGGAATACGTAACCGAGAGGGAGAGAAACCAGAAGAGGAACAGAACGGAGGGTGAGATGGGGTTAAAGTACAGTTGCACTCTCCTCGTACTTCGTAATTTTCAGGGATTGGTACACCGCGCACCTAATTCCCTACCCTCTTTCGCTCTCGTCGAATTCTCGGTCGATTCCCGATCTGTTCACCGTGATCCCCTTGTAAAATTCACCCCCTTTACGCCCTTACAGGAGCCCAATGCTACCGATCGGGGTTCTTATCTACTTCCCGTCTACTCTCTCCCTCTCTCTTCCTCTCTCTCTCCCCTCTCTCTCACTCTCGCTCTCTCTATGCAGGCTTCATCTCACTTCTCTCTTCTCGCCTCGATCGTGAATCGAGAAACGAGCTTCGTTAAGTTCCCGAACCCCGTTCGCGAATTCAACGATCTCTCATAGTCTCCTACTTACTTGTTAGATACCTACTTCAATTATCGCTCTCGTTCTCGTTCGTGTGCATTTGCGCGAAAAGTCGCTCGAATTGTCTATACCTCGACGCTCTCGCTCGTCTCGTTTTCGAGACGAGTCTGTATCTCGACGCTCTCACTTTTCTTCATTCATTTTTTTTCTCGAGGATATAACTTTTTGTCGTTCGCTACTATATACACGACGCTCGTTATTTTCGTTAATAAAATAAGCACTCACCTTGTACGTGCCAAGATCCTTGACGCTGCACGAGAGCTTCACGTTGCGACCAGCCGCGATGGTTATGTTACCGATATCGTCGATGAATTCCGGGTCGGGTACCGTGCTCACTGAAACAATTGTTTTTTTTTCTCAATTAAAAACGTTATTCCAATAAAGACGAGAGACAATAAAAAAATTCTTGGAACTCGAAAAAAAAGAAGATTCAAGGTCATACTTGATTAAATCTATAAATTGTCGATACTTTCGATAAATAATTATCGAGATCAATAATTTCGATAAATTACACGTTTATGTTAATTATGAAATTTTCAAGGATATACTGTCACACGTAATATTGAAATGGATCGATACCATAATAATTGAAGACGGAACGATTAACATATATTGATGGATCTCTCAAACCGATAACGTATCGATCTATATCTATATGTTGTAGGATACGAATTGGATACTAAATTCTATATTGACATGGAAAAAATACTTTCAATGTGTAACTTTGCGCATATATTTTTTGAGCTATATATATATAAATAAATATAAAAGACAAGATGCCGAGTGTAGAAAGAAAGAGGATGCTGAAAGAGAGTAGCGAGACGCGTTGTCGAGGTCGAGAGATATACTCGAGGACGCAACTAGTGCACACTCGGTAAACTATGTATATATATAGATATATGAAATTCAGTACATAGGTATCCTGTACAGCAGTGTACACACTTTCTACTAGTGTGTATACAACAGCCAAGTTTACGTGAGATCCTTACTCTTAAGTCAGACACACTTGTATAGGCAGGCTATATAAACTAGCTATATATATGGGGCATTCCACGCCAGATCGGACACCATTTAGCTTTTGCATCTCCGATTTTTTTGAAAATTTTTTATGTTCTAGTATTTGTTGAAAGATGCCTCCATGATTTTTTTCAATTTTTTTTGTCGAAACGTTTGCAAGATATCGATTTTTTTTAAATTACGTTACTATTTTTTAAACGTCACATGACTTGACGAAAAATTTTCTTTTTAAACGCGCTTTTGATAAAAAATATCGAACAATTTTTTCAAACCGTATTTCTATAAGATTTTCAAGTTTCAAATATAAATTGTTGATTAACAAAAAACACGTACTGATCGATTTTCTTGATTTTTTGTTGTAAAAAACTGTCATTTATTCCACAACTTTTAAGTCTAGTTAGATAATGGGACAACGATGGGATATTGTTTTTTTCGATTTTTGAGTTTCAATATTTTAGTTATCCGTGTTGAAAAATATCTAAAAAATACTATGCACAGAAACTATTGTTAATAATTATTCGATACATAGGGATTATTCCCTATGTGTTGAGTCAGTTCACAGATTGATTTTAGGAAATAGATAGAGGCGAATCGCCGAATAGCATTTATTTTCCTACACGTATAAATTCGAGGTTCAACAGATGAAGAAAATTCTTTTAATACCTATAATTCTTTAAATCTTCTCCGTCTGGAATTATACATTGATAGTTTTGCGTCCCTGCTATTGTCTTTGCTCTCATACATCGTTTCTCTAATGATTCTTTGGCCCGAATATAATCTTCGTTAGAGAAGAATTGAGCATAAATATTCGGCAAACAATTCAGTTTTATTGCTAGACAGAGAAGACACTTTGAAATTTAAAGAATTGTTTTCATCAGTTGAATCTCGAATTTATAAAATATTTAAACGTGTAAGAAAATAAATGCTATTCCGCAATACGCCTCTATCTGTTACCTGAAATTAATCTGTGAACTAATTAATAATCCCTATGTGTCGAATAATTATTAATACTTGTTCCTGTGCATAGTATTTTTTTCAGATATTTTTCAACCCAGATAACTAAAATATGGAAATTGAAAAATCGACAAAAATACATCCCATCGTTGTCCCATTACCTAAAAGTTGTGTAATAAATGACAGTTCTTTACAAAAAAATCTCACGAAAATCGATCAGTAAGTACGTGTTTTTTGTAAATCAACAATTTATATTCGAAACTTGAAAAATCTTATAGAAACCCGGTTTGAAAAATTTGTTCGATATTTTTTTATCAAAAGCACGTTTATAAAGAAAATTTTCAAAAAAAAACGTCCAATTTGGCCCATTTTTCGTAAAGTTATGGACATTTAAAAAAAAAGTAACGTAATTTTCAAAAAATCGATATCTTGAAAACGTTTTGACAAAAAGAATTGAAAAAAATCATCGAGGTCTCTTTCAAAAAATACTAGAACATAACAAATTTTCAAAAAAATCGGCGATGCAAAAGCTAAATGGTGTCCGATCTGCCATGGAATGTCCCATATATATATATATGTATATGTATGATAAGTATATGTGCATATACACACAGTAATCTCGAGAAGTATACGAGTGACTTTTAAAGCGAATCGAAGTGACTCTCCACTTGGCAAGAGACCGGGCTACTAGCGAATTCTCTTTGGGCAGTTGCCACCGACGGAGAGAGGGCCGAGAGTGAGAGGAATCGGAATCAAATAACGCGGGACATACGCGTCGGACGTCCATATGCAGTGAACTCACTGCATATATATATTCATTATATATACGTATACACGGTTATCATTTCGTGAAATACAAGGATCTAACTTTTATCGATAAGAATTAACCGGTGACTTGTCGCATTATTATTGCCACTAGGTCAATAATCGTACGACGAGGATGAGTTCGACGAATGTTTTTTTCAGTGAATATCGAGTCAGAGTGGGGATTTCAGTGACGAGAGGAACATTTTTCGATTATATTTGCGATCGGGTAAAAAAGACTGGATGAGAACTCGTAAAATATTATTTATCTCATATATCGAATGAGATGCTTGAAAGTAATACGAGCCTCGTGGATACGTAAGATATACAGAATGGGGTAGTTCGTTCATAGTCGATAGTTTTGCGTCGAAAGTTGAATATTTTTGTAAAAATAAAAAAACTGCCGTAACTGGAAAGCCATCGATTTCCGATTCCCGTTTCATAGGATCAAATTAGTTGCAGATTAGCACTGGAATAACCCCTTTAAACGAATAGGTCGAATTTTAAAAAACCTTCTATAAACCTATAAGTTATAGGTGGGGCGATAAGAATTTTCAAATTCTGCGGTATTTTTAGTCTTGAAATATTGGTTTATTTAGACCAATTAGAATATGCTCTTAATTATTTTTGTTTTTTATAACGTACGGAGTCATTTTAATCGTGTCACCACTAAGTATTTTCAACAAATATTGTATGTTTTATATTTTAAAGCAATCGATTAGAACTTTTTATTCGATAGTCGGCTTTTGCGTCGATAAAAAGTTTTTTTTATTATCAAAGACTCTGAGCCATGCTCGGTGATAAAAAGTCGTTGATCAAGAGAGTCCGATATAGGAACTAAAGTGTATATGAAGTATATGAGAATATATGGGGCGTACCGAGGCAATTCGACAACCCGGCTGATCATAGAATCTTAAACTTGCCCTGACACACATTCGTACAGACTGTCGTACAGACAGAAATACTTGATGAACGTCTACTAATTAACTTAAAAAACAAAATTTCTTTTTAAATCATTAAAAATTTGGACGGAGCGTTTTGTACTGCCGCGAGCGAGCTAAAAGAGATGAAAATTGGGAAGGTCCTAGACATTACCAATTTAGCCGGGTGTTTCGATCTTGCCTTCCAGATTAAAGAATCGATTCGAGTATTACACGGCGTTCCATGAATAATTTGATAAATCGAGTCAGAATGTGTCTTCCATAAATATTTGTTTTTCCGTCGGTTAAAGTTGTACCATTGCAAGATAGATCGGTCGTTAATAGTTTAAAGACAAGCGAAGTATGGATCGTCTCGATGTGGATCAAAATAGATCTCGCGAGAAAAGATTTAATTTTAATGCGAAGAATTATGCACCTACGTAATCGTGTCGTTATCCTCGGCTCGTTCGCTAAATCGCTTGCGCTTCGTTTCACGATCCGTAACATTAATACCTGATTCATAAGACATCGTCAGACATTAAGCTCTAAAAACGTCTCATCGTTGAACTCTCGGATTATTACTCCCTTGCCCAAATGGCGAAAACGTCATAATTATCAAAACGAAGAACGAGAACAGTTTTCCATTCAACGTGGTGTATTAATATTTTTTTAAATAAATTTCGGATCGCTGACCCACAGTTTACTTGAAAATTCCAAGTTTCGTAAATGTCGACTCGCGATGCGAGAGAAAAATAGAGAGGGAAAGACCGGGGTGGGGTTAGAGAGAAAGATATGTAAAGGAAAAGCTTCGACATTTTCGAAGCTATTACGGTAAAGAGCCGCATGGATCGACATTAAAAGAAAAAAAGAAACCCCCTAAAGTAGAAACTACCCTAGCGTAGCTCGTGCGACGCGTGTGGTGGCAGAACGCCCGAATTGTTTTTCCTCTCGCTTCGCTTCGGCGTTTTTTTCATTAAATCGTGATCGCTATCGACATGTCCGGTCCTCTGGCACCGGATAACCTCACGAGCTCTTGCTTCCCTTTTCCACTCCCCTTTTTCAACCTCCGGCGTCTACCCCCTATCTCTCTTCCGGCTTACTCTCCCTCCCTCTCTCTCTCTCTCTCTCTCTCTCTCTCTCTCTCTCTCTCTCTCTCTCTCTCTCTCTCTCTCTCCCTCTCCCTCTCTCTCTCTCTCTCTCTCTCTCTCCGTCTCTCTCTCTCCGTCTCTCTGCTCCTTGCTCTAGCGAGAGATCGTTCGTGCGTTCATCAGAAATGCATGGACTTCTCGTTCGAGAAGTACGTACCTACACTTGGAAAAGCGGAAAGGTCTGTTCCTGTATAGCTGCGCGTTGAGAGTCAACCAGTGAGGAGTTTTTCGAACGAAATCCTGAGATAAGGAGCGTGCGAGCGTTGCATCTCGGTTACACACACACACTTCTCTCCCTCTCTCTCTCTCTCTCTCTCTCTCTCTCTATCGTTATGTATATATAGATATACATATGGACTTTATCTTTATATATATATAGACCTTATATAGATTTTACTTGTATATAGACTCGACGTTTGTATATGTATAGAGACTTTATCGGGATTACCAGCTATATACGGTATATATTTCCTCGGGGATGTAGTTATCCGGGCAGCCCTCTATTCTTTCTCGCACGTTTTTTTTCTCTCTTCATCGGTTTTCTTACGTATCCTTTCAACCCTTTTATTTTTTTGCCACCTTCGCTCTCACTCTCTCTCTCTCTCTCTCTGTCTCTCTCTCTCTCTCTGACTCTCTCGCACTCTTCCTATTCGTCTTTCTCTGCCCCTGTTCCATGGCCTTTACATCTATATGTCGCCTTATACGTCTTTTATTTCCAAGTCGTGAATTCCCATTCATTTCCTCCTCGCCGTTCACTCTTTCTTTCTCCTTTTCTCTATCTCTTCTTATTCTTGAAAGCAACCGAGAAAGGGTATGCACTTTGAGATCGTGCGAATGCGAACATGTGGTTATCGGGTAGAAAGGCGAAAGGGCCTTTTATACGTAGGGTCGATGCGTGAAGAACGTACGAGATTATACTTTTATCCACGAGCCTACCAACTTTGTCCCGATTTGAAAATTGAGCTGCTCGGTGTTTTTGTTTTATACTCGTACGAGATAATGGAAAATTCTTTTTTATCGGTTTATTATTTGTTCGATTTATTTTTCGAGAACTTCTGACTCGTCGCAATCCATTACCATAGGTCGCTGAACCGTTCGATCGTTCAATCCCTTCTTCCTCTATTCGTTTCTCTATCTCTCTCTCTCTCTTTCCGTCACTCTTTCACGTTCGAGAGAGAGAAAGGGAAAAATAGAGTACGAAACAACGATACGAGGGTTTGACGTCCATCGAATCGATTCGGACAATCGAGCGCCGAATTCACCGTGAATTTTCTCGCTTGACAAACGATATTCGAGGGAGCCGGGTGAACGTTTCGTCCATCAATGGATCACCTACGTCGTCAATTCTTATCCGATCTTTCGATATAAAGATATACCTTTCGCGCCCGGTGTTTCTCCCCTTTTGCCTACGTTCTTTGGTTTCTCTAACGCGTTGGCTTTCATCGTTGTCGAACTTTCTCATTCGTCCGAAGCGCGTCGAAGATGACCGAGTTTTTCGACGAGCGTCCTATCGAGCTCTTATCTATATCGCGATGGCGACTTCTTCGACACCTTCGTTCGACCATCGACGATGCTGGTAGACGGATGAGGTAAAAACAAAAGCACGGGCCCTTTCGCTGACACGCGCGATAAACCTGTCGTCGACGTTTCTGCGTAAGAACGCGTCCGGTCTCCCGCAGGATCACCGTTTACGAATGATTGATCGAACGATCCTCCGATATCAAGATTAATCGATTAAACGCTAAAGATTAATTAATTATACGGGGGGTGTTTTTTTTTATTCCGTGATATTTGACATTGGTAAAGTAACAAGCTCGTATCGATTTGCCGAATGTTTCGGATACGAACGCGTGTCCTCGAAAGCGATCGAGTCTAATAAAACAATTATTGATTTATTAAAAATGTTCGATTATTAATTTCATGAAAATTTGTTAATCGAAGATCAAGATTAAGCCATATTCCGAAATGATTAGCGATTAATCATTTTTTATCTCATATTGTCCGAAGACGCGTCGACAAATTATTTTTATGGTGATAATAATAATATTCGTTTTATTATGAAAAATATTTTGCGACAAGGATAAATAACCGACCGATAAATATAGTTTATCGTTCTTTTTATTATTAAGAATGTTTCATACGACGTTAGATGCCCCGAATGGTGTAATTATTGTTCCAGTAATTGAAATAATTGTTGGACGCGTCATTAACTTTTTTCACGTCAATTTTTTGATAATACTCGTTCGGTCAGTGTATGAGGAAACGACGATTATAAGGATCGTGAGACGGCTTTAATTTTGGATAATTGCGGGGTATTATAATCGCTTGAATTAACAAGTACATACTGCATTCCATTCGCGACGAAATTCATAGACAATTCTCGATTCGTCCCTCTCTCTCTCTCCCTCTCTTTCTCAAATTAGTGGCCTATAAGGAAACGCTATCTCCAGGATTATACTGAAATTCGTCCCATTTCGAGGAAATTGAAGCAATTCGCGTCGTTTTTATCTCACGAGCGAGAGAGAGAGAGAGAGAGAGAGAGAGAGAGAGAGAGAGAGCGAGAGAGAGTAAGCTTTTCTATGTTGACGCACGAAATCAGGAAGCGCCTCTTCAACATACTCGCAGATGGCTAATACAAGTTCTCCCTCTCTTGTCGCTACCGCCAAAACGATCGGGGAGATACAGCTAGTACGTTCCTATAGTCATTTCCCAAAGACCCACGCTATCGCAATTCCATTCGCAGTTTATTTCGAAAGAAGGGAGAAAGATGAGATCGTGGAAGAACGTAGCTATCCCGAAATGTTCCTCTGGTTTGATAATCGTTCCCAAACTCTCTCGTTGTCGACGAAAAATTCCCGAGGCTGGGGAAGATTATACCCTTATCCGCATCGTGATATCTTACGCAAGGATTTTCTTTCCTCGTTACACGTTAAACGCACCGAGACGACGATCGTTCGTTACTTTCGAACGGCGATCGTGATTTATTTGTCGCATTCCAAACTCGAATGGACAATCGTCACGAAAAAAGAAAAAAACGATTGATAACTTTCGTGTCATAAATTACTTTTAATTAACAAAAAAAACAAAATTATTATCGTTATCAATGCGAAAGTTTTTCGAAGAAATTTGTGAGAAGAACTTTACGATTAGTCCCTGATAAAAATTTCAAAATGATTCTGACGAAAGAAAGGGCGTTAATTCCGAAAGCAGTTTTGCAACCCCTTCGTGACTTTCGCACGAGTAATTTCTCATAACATTTTAGAAATACCCACGACAATATTTTTCGTCTCGAATATATATCGTTTACGTGAAAATTCGTGTAATGCAACGCAAAAGGGTTGAATCCGGAATAAAGCTTTGCAACCCCCTACACGCGACCTTCGCCCTAAATAAATCCGACAATACGTCGGAAACGCAGGCAACAAGTTCCACGTCTCGAATATATCGTTTACACAATACGTATACATTTTTCGAGATATTTCGTAACATATATAATATCCACGGGGGTTGTAATATGCCAACTATCATAACTCCCCATCTCATACTCCTCGATCTTTTTCTTCTTCTTTTTCTTTTCTTTTCGTTCATCTAGCCGTATTCTCGAAGATTTCTCGTTTTCTTTTCCTATCCGTATTTCTGTCTTTTCGCTCTCTCTCTCTCTCTCTCTCTCTCACACACACACACACACGCACGGGCGCGCGACCGTCCAGACTTGTTCTCATTTTCTGCCTTATCGGGTTGAATCTCATAAATTTCTTCGAAAGCGTGATTAAGCTACCCCTCCACCTATTTCCACCCTCCGTAGGCTCTCTCGCTGGCTCTTATTCCCACGTTCGGATCTCTTTCTTGTGCTCGAGCCACGACGCGTACACATCCCCCGCGAGTAACCTCCCGTGACTCTCTGTCTCCCTCTGTCTCCCTCTGCCTCGACCCCCTCGTCTCTTCGTCCTCCCTCGTGTCGCCGAGAGTCGGAGAGCTTGTCCCCAACCCACCGAACCGTCCAATCTAAGTATTCAAATGAGCGAACCGACTTGCGAGCGCCCTCTCTCACTTACCCCTCCTATTCCCTTCCCAACCAAACCATCCCTCTCTCTCCCACCTCCACCGCCGTCGCACGAGATGGCAGCTACACTTTTTTACAATCATCCCCTTATACGATTTTGCGCTCTCGGCCATGGCGCTCGGCAACCCCCTAGAGAGGCTGGAATATAAAAACGGGGATGGGGACTCGGAGGTATGAACAGGCGAGGGTGAAAGAGAGAGAAAACCTATACGATTGCGGATTAATAGCTAAGCTCGCGTAATACCGTATAATCTGAGTGCGATAAATGAAGAGAGAGTGAGCACGCGCGTGTGTGTGTATGTGTCAGAGAGAAAGAGAGAGAGGGAGAGAGAGAGAGAGAGGGGGGGAGAAGGGTAGTTGACACTTATTGAAATATATTTTTCCTATGGACGTATACGTGTTTTATACTTCTGACAGTGAAATGAAATTGCCAAGACGAATTTTTCCCCGTGAATATCGAAGTTTGAAAGACGAGAGTGAAAAATTACGTATTTTGTTATTTTTATGTTTTTTTTTTTTTCTTTCTTTCGTGGCCAAGAAATTTGCCGCGGGCATCGCGTCGACCGTAAAAAGTAACGTAGACTTTTGAAAACGACGTGATAAAAATAAAACGCGATATATATATATATATATTTAAAATTTGAAACGCGAAGGTCAACGTGGCACTTCGGGGTGAACCAAGCCCTCGGAAAAAAAACGGTGCGAAAAGATTTTTACTGGTGAGAGGATTTGCAAGTACTCTCGCGTGGTTCGATGATGTGGAAAAGAACACCCGGTATCTTTGAAGACGGATCAAAGGATTCAACCCCCTACCCCCCCTGTTCACCCAATGTGGGTGGATAACGGTGCCAAGTGAATTTTATCGAAGCACTCTCACTTCACGTGCGTTCATATCTGCCTTCGACGAATTGTCTCGCTCTTCTTCTTCTTCTTCTTCTTCTTCTTCTTCTTCTTCTTCTTCTCTCTTTCACACCTAGATCACCCTCGGTGATCTCTTATATATTCTCTCTTTCGAATTTTTCGTGACGTTTTCACGTTTTTCGCAATTCTCAATTTCTCCACCCTTTGACACACGTGCCTTTATCGTAACTCGTAATCTCGAGACGATTCCTCCCAATCGATTACCAATTTCGCGAATAAATTCCATCGAGAAAAATTGCGAAATAATATTTTTCCATTTCGAAGTAAAGGAAATTTCGTTGTATCAGGATTACGTACGAGAAAATATGTTTATCGCGGAGAAACATTTGCATAATGATAGAGTCCAGCGGGTGAGCTCTATTTTCTCTGTACATTTGAAACGCGTGGTATTCGTTAATTAAACGCTCGATCGCGAAGAACGTTTTGTTCTCGCGAGTAAGAATTTTTTTGACGTCGCGGAAATTTAAAAAAAAACGTAACGCGTCGTTATTTCGAGAAAAATAAAAGATTGCTTCGTATCGAGAGGATTATCCGCGATAATGATTGCGACGAAAGAAATTTTCGATTGTAATTGGAAAAGTGTAATTTAAAATTCGAATTTTAGAATATTTAAAGCTGTTTACGAATTAGTGGCAAGTTATTATTTTTATGATTTTCACTATTTTTCAGAATGAATCCCCCGTTTGAATAAAAAGCAATAAACATTTTTCAAAAAAATTTTGTTATTGACATTAAAACTGATTATCCTAAAAACGTTCAAGAATATCCGATTACCAAAATAGCGATTACCAAATATACTCGAATGACCGGTATCGTTTTCTCACTCGGAATAAAAACGCGCTTTGTACGACTTGATTTCTTTTTACGACGTACTTTTTATCTCGATCTCGCGGCTGGCCCGAGGTATCCTCGTCGATCCGGAGGATTTATTTATTCCATCGTGTCACGGATAATGGACACCGTGAACAGGATACCCTTCGGCTATTGAATTTACGAGGTAGACGAGCGCTGAACACCTGTTCAGTCCAGACTGGGACGCGCCAAAACAAAAGAAGGGTGGGAAATGAGGAATATAGCGGTAAAATAAATAGAGAGCCAGAGGGCGAGTGAGAGGGAAAGAGGGAGAGAGAGAGACGGACAGAGAGAGAGAGAGAGAGAGAGAGAGAGAGAGAGAGAGAGAGAGAGAGGGTGAGTGGGAGAGAGGAGGGAGAAGAGAAAATAGAAAAACCTTTCTTCCGTCCGGCTGGTTTCGGCTAACCATGACTGTAATGTGCAACACTCGCTGTTCTTTTCCTTTGTTCTTTCGTTCTTTCGTGTAACCAGCATGGCCTTTGTACACGAGAAAAAGCGAGAAAGATAGTGGGAGGAAGAAAAATCCCTTTATTTCCGTTTCGACTGTTCTAACTCACTCTCCGAAGAGCATAGAGTCAGAGAAGTGGCAGAAACCAGAAAAAGAGAGAAAGCGAAAGAGAGGAAGGAAGGGAGAGAGACTGAGAGAGAGAGAGAGAGAGAGAGAGAGAGAGAGAGAGAGAGAGAGAGAGAGAGAGGCGACGGGGACTACAATCACCCATAGAGGGCTGGCACGTCTTGGGAGATGCTTTCAGCTCACGTATAGTACAGTAGAAAAGTCAGTCTCTCTCTCTCTCTCTCTCTCTCTCTCGTTCCGCCTCCCTCCCTCTCTTTCTTTCCCTCGTTCGGATCTTCTTTCCCATTCTCAGCAATACACAACGACGCCACCCATCTCGACACTGTACTCACCCTTATAGTTGATTCGCACACCCCCCTCGCTCACTCTCTCACTCCCTCTCTCTCTCTCTCTCTCCCTCTTTCGTTCTTCTCTCAACTCATCAGCCATCCCATCCCTCGCCATCTCACACCCTCTCTTATTCCCACACGGTTTATATACACATTGTCGGGCATTTAGTCCTTTTGGCTTTTGACTTTGTCGATTCTTTTTTTCTCCCGTCGTTGCAATCTCATTCTTCTTAACGTGTAAACGAACATTAATTCGCACCAATTTGTAAAATGATCAAATTTCGTTCCAACGTATTGTAATTTTAATTATTCATTCCTCATTAATTTCTCATTAATGAGATCCGTATTTTACACGCGAAAAGCTTGATACTGGTTATATGAGAGAGAGAGAGAGTGAGAAGAGCGAGAATAAGAGGGAAGGGAGGTGGGGGAGGAAGAGAAAAATTCGAATCGGTAACATTACATTCCGTTACGGCATCAGGAAATTATCGGGCGACGTGCGCGCACAACGTCGACGCGTGGCAGACGGGCGACCAACCACCGACCACTGTCGATCGAAAACAGAGGGTGAATTACGATCGCTCGTATAACCTCGGAATTGCCCGATGTGTATTTATTGAAAGTTGCAAACGAGCCTTCTTACTGGTCGAAACACTCGCGTTTGCTTCGCCTCGCGTCCTCAATTTTCCCGTTACATATTCTCGTTTTCTCTCGGTCTCGTTCTTCCTCGCACGCTTTTATATTTATAGGCGCATCATAGGCAGGTTTATTTTATCATTTTTATATTTTATAAGAGGATTTTGTATATTTCGAAACAAAAAGTTGCGCAATTAACGCAGAATTTACAATTGGACCGATACGGAGGGGAAAGAAGAAAAAGAATTTTTCATTTTGAGGCTGACAGGAATTTTAAAACGGTGCCGTTTCCAAGTCACGAATTTGCTCCAGTTCGGCCGCGTTAAGGTTGTCTAGGGTGTTTCGACAAAAGAAAAAAACGCTGAATTCGAGGTTGCAACGAATAGTCGTGGAAGCAAATATTATTTGGGTTGTAGAGACAGTTTGAAGATTTAAACAAATTTGAATAATTTTCGAAAATTGCAGCTTTTAAAATGATAAAATTGTATTGCTTAGTTGATTGTTTTTTTTTTATTGTCGATGAATGAGTCGAACGTTATTTCGTAGTTGAAAAAGTTTGGATAATAAGCCGAGTATTGAGGTCGAGCCTTAAGTCGATCGGAAAATAAGTTATAGGCACGAATAAACAAACTTTCGGCAAAAATCCGAAAAAAGATAATTACATAAACGAAAAGTTCAAATTTATTTTACCCCGCCGAATTCTCCATTTGGACGTCTTCGATCTTTCAAATTTCTTTAAATCTACAAAAAAAAAGAAAACATATTTTCATAATTTCCGAAATCCAAGAAAAAATCGAACTTTTCGCCAGTTTCTGAAATTGAAAAACATGTCACTTTTCAAAAACTTCTGAAATCTAAAAAAAAATAGGTTTTTCGAACATTTTTCAATTACGAGTTTTCTTCACTAATTAACTTGCATTAAAACGTGAATGACCGTGAAATGGGTGGCCATATAAATATAGATATATACACATCAACATCATATATATATATATATATAATATACAATAACAGCGAGTACCAGACTAGTCGTATTATTAGTTGGCCCGTGCCACATATACGAATTTGAGCATTTAAATTTTCACGAGAGCGTTGCACCGGTTACGCTTCGAGATGACCGAAATAGATTCAGAATTGCATTCTGGAAACTAGGCTACATCGAAAGTGAATTGATCGAGTGGTACGAGCGCAAGAGTATGCTCATATCGCGTTGATGAACGTAATAGGTGTACGATCTAGCTTACATGGCGAACAACAAACTGTACGTATAGCTGGTAACGGAAGCCTATGGGACAATGAACCGCGAGAGCTGTCAGAGCGTTCCGCGTTATCCGAAAATCTGGAAAGTCAGTCGCATACGCGCGGAAGTTCCAATTTGCGACAAACTAATCTATATTCAAATTGCCTCGGACAAAACTAATGCGGTGGTCAGTTCCCTAAGGTTTGAATCATCGGCCGTTGACCCCAACTGGAATTTGTAGACACCAACACATACGATAACCCCCTATACATACGCCCGCACGTCCTCGTGTATATATATATATATATATATATATATATAGAGAGAGAGAGAGAGAGAGAGAGAGAGGACATTTACCCCAGACGAATTGTTCGTTATCGCGTGGAGAACCCCAGGAAAGTTTCCCCGCGGTGGTATACCGAATTGGGATTTCGTTGAATAATTCTCGACGAGCCTGTCTGATGATCCGAGTACACGAGACACGACTGAGCATACGAGAGAGACTCGGTTGTGCCAATTTTCATTCTTAGATTTTCGTATCTCACGTATATTCGTTATACTTGTCACCCACTGTTGTTCATTAAAATATGTTATTATTGTATCGCTCTATCGTACGGTCGAAAGTTTACGTATTATGGTAAATATACATTATCTCATATTTGTCAAAATTATGATATTTAAAAAATATACGTTCTTTGGAACATTTAATATGTCGACATATGCTTAATTTCTGAATTATTTGTCGATTATCTTCTGAGCTCTTTAGATTATCTATCCCTGGGATATTTAAATATGTCGGAAGTTCGCACCGCCCCAAGTTTTTAAAAACGTTACGTTGAGGACACCCGTTATATCCGATTTTTTCATTAAAATGGAACACTCGGTGATTAGACCCATCGCTTCATTCTGCGATTGAAAGTTTAAGTTTAATGACTGTAATCATCTTATCAGTATAGAAAAAGTAATTTTTTTCTAAAAAAAATGCGTTTTTTTAATTAGATATTTCAGTCGCTAACCTGCCATATTTATCGTTCAATTTTCTATTATTCCTGATTTTTCCTTCAGTTCCACCCCCTGAATCATATTCAATATATCTATAAGACAACTCATAGCGCCTAAATGTTAAAAGAATTTTTAGTTACTTTCAAGACACCCGATATATTCGATTTCTCCAATGAAATATCACGCCCAGTATTTTATTCGCACACGACGAAGACGAGATCTTTTTTTTTCTTTTTTTTTTTCTTACTAAAGGCGTATATATGAATATAGTTCGTGTTATACAGAGAGAGAAAAGCCACCGGGGCTAGCCAAAATTTTGGTTTCGGAAAGTACGACCGTCCGACCATCGGTCGTCGTGCTCGACTAAGGAGAACTTGTAAACCCGAAGAAGCAATATTGGTTCGGACGTTCGGAGTTACCGGGCCACAATTCATTACGAAAATCGATTCGCTCGGCAATAGTGCCTGATTGGAACTGGTCATTCGACTCGACCAACTCTCTCCCCCTCCTGACCCCCACGTTCACCGTTGCTCACCCTCTTCCTCTCTCTCTCTCTCTCTCTCTTTCTCTTACACACCCTCGTCTTCCTTCGGTCCCGTCTCCGCAATCGGGCGGGTCGGCTCATTCGGTCCAATTCAGCGGTAAATTTACCATCTCGCGCTTGTGCGAAACTCTCCTCCCTCTCGTCTCACAATATAATTCTCTACGTGCTACCGGGAGGACCATTATTGTACGCACAAAAATCCCTCGTTGTACCATTGAGAAGATTCGATTGAACGACTTAATAGGACTTGCCGAAGTCATATTTACATTATAATGGTCAGAAATGTTTAACGTTTCGACGAATTTTGATAGATATTGAGAAGTTCGGGAATCGTAAGAGAAACCCCGATTTCTCTGGTCGACTAATTATTAGGTATGTTATATAAATCAGTTAATTGGATGGGATTCGATATATATAAGTCAAATTTACTTCGCATATATCGTCGCATCGATTACATCGCTGGATCAATTTTTGTGTACACGTTTCCACGTTTCCAACGATTGATCGTAATTCGTCCAAATCTAGATAAATATGGGAATAAATATCGTTGAATACGAAGAGAACTTTAACAACGTCGAAAATGACTGTTTATTTATTTACTTGTTTATTTTTCTTTTGTCTCATAAATTGAAATTATTTCGTACGCTGGCTAAATCAGCTAAATTTGTCGGTGGGTGAAATTTCTTACACGAGCGTCGTGTGTACCATATATTTTGTCCAAATTAGTGAATACATGTGTTCGCTATTTTTCGGGGGTTTCTCGTCCCTTTTTTTCTGTCTTTTTCTTGGCTTATAAATTTAATTTGTTTTTTCTGAGGTCGATCCGAGACGTCTTCCTCGTATGTTTTCTTCCACTATAATAGAGTTATATATATATATATATATATATATATATATATATAGTTACATATAAATATATAGATATATAGATGATGAGGTTTCAGTTCCAAAGTAAAACTCTCGAGTGAAATTCTCGCAGCGTTACGTGGGACACATAACGAGAATCACTCGCCTCAGCCTCTAGGTCTAGTTAAGCGCCCTGGTGCTCGCCTAAGGAATTAACGATCCCCTATAGAATCACGTCTCTCACCCTGAGTCCGGTAGCTTTTCGTCGTGGCACGTATCTCGCTAATCACGGATTTTCCTTCCGTCTTCCGGCTCGTCCTCGTCTAACCGTAGATTGTATAACGTATATCGTGTGTCTTTGTCTCTCTTTTTTCTTTCTCTACCGAAACTTTCTCATCCCTCGATCGCTGATTGATATTATACGACCAACGCGGTAAGAACCTTTCGAAAATTTTCTTCGTCGATTTTGTCCCGACTCGCGGGAGATACATATTTTTTGTTTAAATTGTAATTTACTCGCACCGCGCTTTGTTAAAAAGTTTGATGGAATAGAACGAATCGAGCATCTTTTCAAAATATTTCGTGTGGAAAAGTTTTTGGAAAATGGAGTCGTAATTTGAAATTAAAAACGTTAAATTATAGCCCCGTGTCTAATTAGTTACGATGCTTTATGTTATTTATATCGGGATACCTAAATTTCTTTGAATTTTTCATGAACAAATTTATAATGTTTTTTATTTATCTTTCTAGAATGAATTTAAAAAAAAAATCGGAAAAAGTTATGTTGTTTTTGTTATAGATTGAGTAAGTGCTACGTAGAGGATCATATAAAACCGCTACAGATAACAGTCTACATTCGCCCATGATCATGTACAGGATGTCCCATTTTAAATTCTCGATGAAAATAAGTTGAAAAAATGAGGTCATAAGAAATACACCTTGAGTAATACTAATGCAAGCTTTAGGTTAATTTCTTTTTCATGATATCCCAGACGGATATCATGAAAAAATCGAGACGATCTTGTATATAACGTGACCATTAATATTGCCCGTTAAAAAATCAACGATGACCTTCCGGTGACCTCGACGAAAAATAACGTCAATAGGGCCTCTTCAAACCCATAAAACTTTCATGGCAAACTTGTTTTTCGCACAACCTCATTTTCGCGATTTATTTTCATCGATAAATTAAAATGGCCCGGCCTGTATATATCTACGTTTATATTAGTTCCTCATTCCTGCGAACCTTGTATCGCGGCGTTTCGGTATGCGTGTTATTAAACAGTTTAATCACCGAACTATAGAAAATACAAGTGGCACTTTCGCGCGAGGTACGCTATAGTCATTGTCGTTTCAGGTCGAAGGATCGTGGGTGATGAGCGTCCATACATCGTCTCGCTTCTTGGATGGAAAGGACGCTGGGAATCGATTCATACGTGCTTATAGTATACGTAACACACATATACACACATATATATATATATCGCTCGCTATTTCCGATGTTGGTGAATGAAACTGTGCACGTAGCGAAATACTCGTACATGAAACTGCTATTGCCTATACGTGCACGCGATAAAAACAAGCATACATTCTCACGAAATTGAGAATTTTAAAAAAATCATTTTTTAAATAAAACAACAGGATTTAAAAAACCGACTAATATTTTATTATTTTATTATTATTATTATTATTATTATTATTTATTTTTTTACATCACGACCAAGTCGTTTCTATTTCGATCCAAGTTCTCGTGTTGCAATAAACTTTTACGACGTAAAAGAAAGAGACAAAAAATTATCACAATTTCGTTAATTACGAGCTACTTGTTACGATGACGATATCGTACAAGTTCGTAACTATTTGACGATCTACCGAAAGAGAGCCTATATAACGGAGATGGTACGTATTCATCGCAGTACACACGCTGTTCTCTCTCGCGCCTCTATATAGGTACGACAATACGACTCGTGCGTAAGCGAGGGTGTACGAGATGGAAAGAGAGAGAGAGAGAGAGAGAGAGAGAGAGAGAGAGAGAGAGAGAGAGAAGGGAGAAGTAGCCCTCTGCTGCATAGCTCGTAAATCTCGCCCATCCAGCGAGCCCCCAACCCTATCTCGCGCTATCTTTCTCTCTCTCTCTCTCTCTCTCTCTCTCTCTCTCTCCCCTTCTCTCCATGTCTCATCCCCGCAGGATGAGTTCACCTCTCTCTTTCTCATTGGTAGATCACGGTATGGCGGACATGAGCGTTTATACACCGATACAACGGTGCCAAGAGAGAAAGAGAGGTGGATGAATAAAACGGCGGAGGGAAGAAAGGAGTGGGGGAAAACGGTTTGAGGTTCACAGTGGAAAATGAGGGTTGAATGGGGCGACGAGCGAAACCCTGTGCCTTGCGGTTTCGACATTGTACCTTCTCTCTTCATCTCTCTCTCTCTCTCTCTCTGTTTTTCTTTCTCTTTCCCTCTGCCTCTTGCGCTTCGCACTTTTCCTATCATATTACGCTTTCTCGTTTACCTTTCCCTCTCTCTCTCTCTCTCTCTCTCTCTCTCATTCTCTCTCTCGTTTCTGTTCTCACCGTTGTTCTCCGTAAACGCGACAATCCTCCTCGTAGCCCTGCGCATTTTCGCTCGATGAAAATAAGCCACGGGACAAGGGAAGCGAGCTCGACAACGACGATGTAAACCCCTCCTCCATTCGCCGATCACGATCGTATTTGCAGTCCTCGTCTTGCACGGGGAAGAGGAGAAAGGCGCTAAAATCTCAACGTGGGAAAACCGACGCTTTTCACCAACGGGATTCGCGGAAATCCTCGATACTGTTTGGCGCGAAATACGAGGATCAAGCACGACGAGAAAAAAAGAAAAGAAAAAAATCCGGAAGGAACACTCGACAGTTTTTCTCCCCTTCTTGTTTTCTGTTTCTTTCGCGCGTACAATACGTAAACGATGGCTATTGTTCGTTGTGATATTTATTTTTATCCCCGGACGCGGTTATGAATCGCTGCGTAAGCCAGGATTTGTTCCCATCGGTTGGATTCACTAGACGCGCTACGTACCCATTTCTCAAAGCCACGGCTTTCGGCGAACGTGAAAAATAACCTCTAGGTTTATCATCTCTTTTTTCATTCTTATAATTTGTTTATCGAACTCGTTCTTCGCTCGTTAAAATATGACACGTGGATTATTATATTAAAATATTCAAAACAAAAAAAAAAGAAACAAGGCATTGGAACACTGCGAAACGTATCTATCTTTGATTATTTCATACGATTGAGTCCACAGGGAGATTTTTCTTGTTGTTTAGCTAAACAAGAAATTCGCCCCGGGACGTAATTTAGGACTCAACTTTAGCTTTCTATGTCAACGAATGAGTATTTTTAAACACACGTGTTTCTCGTGCATAATGTAAACGAGAAAACGCATTTTTTTACTTGAAAGTTTTTTGTTTTTTTTTAAAAAGAGGGATAAATAAAAATTCGGCAAGTGAAAAATTGTCCCGCCGCACGATATTTTGCAAAATATTATATTGAGAATGCAAATGAAGTAATTTATGTACGTAATTTTAAACGGTATCAAAGAGACATTATTTAGTTACCTTTAATTTTTACTCTCTGATCATAACATTTTTATCCAATGAATAACATTTTTTCGAAGCCCATACATCAGCGTGTATAACGTAAATGCGAATAAACGTTTTTTTCCAAGTTCATTCTCTTTTTTTTACCGCGAAATAAAAATTCGTTAAATAAAACATTGTCATATCGTAGAGTACGTTGCAATATCCTCGTTATTTCGCCATCACCGTGCGCGAAGCTCACACGCGTCTATTATCATCGAAGCATTTGCGCGAACGTATATTTTTTTTGTTCGACAACTGTGTCAATGGTCCGAGGATTGATACATCCTCGATGTCGATGTAAAAATGTGCGTCACGGACGCTACATCGTCATATCACCGGATCCCTCCATCTGGATATGTGGTAGTTCGGGGACAAGCTCATAACGCTCTCGACGCTCTGGCAATCCCATTTGTAGCACTTTTTGTTTTTAGATTTGTTTCCTTTTTTTTCGAATCCCTATGCATTCTGTACGTATATTTTTTTTTATAGAAACATACACGAGAGCGATGGAATCATCAAGGGGGAGGAGGACTTCGCAGTCCACCTGCAAATATGATAACGGCACGAGAGGACGATTCAAAGTTGCGATACGTGCCTAGTAACGCATGTATGGGGCGTTCTACGCCAAGTGGAACGCTTTTCGACCGTGACGTTTTTATCCGCGTCGTATAATTGATCGAGAGTGTCATAAATAGATTACCTGCATTTTTTCATGATTTTTATTATTTTTTAATTTCATTTATTTATTTATATTTTATTTTCTTAATACGATTTATTTTTTATTTAATTTTATTTTGAATATTTTTGCCGTTGTTATTCAATCTTTTTCGATTCCGGGAGTTTCCTACGCAGGTGGCAGTATCGTGTCGGTTTAAACAATTTGTTTATGTTATTATTTCGAGCGCCGGTCGGTAGAGGAGCGAACGTCAAACCAAAAAGGAGGATCTTCGCATGGAATTCCACGTATATATCTATATTACAATTAATTACACCCTCTGACCGTTCTCGCATCGAGCTCGTTCGTTCGCATTGGCATCGATACAGCCGCAACGTTAACATTCGCACGAGGGTGCTCACGGTTCGAAAAAAAATCCACGCGAACACGATGGTACGACCATTATCACCACTGTTATACGCGAGGAGAGTAACAAGAATAATAAAGGCTCCATGGTGAGAGAGAGAGAGAGAGAGAGATGAGGAAAAATGGCCGTGTATTTGGCTCTGGAGAACAATGGACGAAATGATAAACGATCGAGTTTGTTAACGATCCGAACAGTCAAACTTCTAGGACGCAAATCGTTCATATTTTTTTTGTTCTTTTTGTCAAGGCTCGATTTAGAATATCGTCTCGTATGCGAAAAGTCATCGTTAATGGGAAATCCCGTTAAACATTATTCTATCGCGCGATCGTTGAGAGTGACGATGAAAACAAAAAAAAGGGCAAACAATTTATTAAGCTGGCTTAATAAATTGTTTGTGCCGACCGTCTTAAATGCAATTACTTTGTAGCCAGCCCGATACGATGGAAGTTCGATCGTACAATTAGTTCTCTTAAGGGGTTAGAGTCACTGAGCATTTTGAAAAAATATTTTTTTTAGTATTTTCTAAAAGTACAATATTTCAAAAATATCCTCTGAAAATTTTAGACAAATCGGGGCATTATTTATGAAGACATGCAACTTTCCAAAAAAAGCTTTTTATCGGGTGTTATAAGTGACACTAACTCCTTAATCCCTTCAAGTAGTATCGATTTTTCCTAATCTTCTCGAACTAAATCACGATTATCGCAGGCTTTTGGCTGAAACTAGTTTTTCATTATATTTCAATCTTTTTAACATCCGACCCCGTATTTTTATCGAACGGGCAATATTGTAAGAATGTCTTATATATATAAAAAAAAACGTATTTTTTCTTCATCTCTCGTTACTTTTATTTTCGATGAAAAATGAGATAAACTGCTATTTTTGGAGGAAAAAATGGCTAAACGAAAACTGAAGCGACATAAAGGAACCGGTTGCAAAACAAAAATCTGAAAAAAAGGAAATTTATCTAGATCTCCTCGACGTACGAAAATACATGTTGAAGTTAGAAGCGAATCTGCGACCATGAGGTCCAGACTCGGGCTATTATTTTGGAGAATGACTCCGACATATGTATATATGATGCAAACACGTCGTATTATATTTATATACGATAGATAACTTTGGCCCAACTCCCAGGATTAATTCCCATTTTCATCCAAAACTATAACAGCATGGGTAAGCCTCTCTCGTTGATGCTCGAACTGGTTTGAATATTCTAAAACTGCAAAGTTACCTACCACACGTACGTTTCGCAAAACCTCGCTCCGTTCGTGCACACAACGATGTGTGTTATACCATTAACACACTGTGCGTTCGGATGCAAAGTGGGACAGAGAGACAGAGAGAGAGTGAAAGAGAGAGAGAGAGGGACAGAGAGAGCGAGAGAGATAGATCGAGATAGAATTGAGACGTAGAGACGAAGGTAGGGAGGTCGATGAACCTTGCACGAGAGATTATTATAAAATATTCTCCGTCGTAAAGCAGAGTGGTTAAGCAGATTGGCGGCGAGGGATAACGATGAATGAATACTACGCGCGAATCATCCCGAGGGTTCGTTTCAACGCGGCCGGCGACCATTCTCGCGGGACGTTCCAGAGAATTGCTTCGTTTGTTAGAATTTTCATAAATGTTTCCGCGTAACAGCGTATAAATCAATATCGTAATTCGATATCCTACTGTCCGCGAGATGAACGACCATCGCGAAAAAAGAACTGTAATTATCTACATCTATAAAACGTGTATAATATAATACGAATACGTTTCTTCTTTTTTTTCAACATACGCGAAGGTACGTGGTCTGTGTTAATTTCATTCGTATTGCTTCTCAAGATTATTTAACTTCCGTATCTTTCAATGAACGGGTAATATCTTTATATACGGCGTTGTTTCCGTCGTCGAGTTATAACCAGCGACCGAGACTAAGAGAGAGAGAGAGAGAGAGAGAGAGAGAGAGAGAGAGAGAGAGAAAGCGAGAGAAACGTATTCTTTCCGTTATCCTCGCGTTTCCGCGTGTATCATTCTTCGTCCTCGTGTGCGTTCACTTCACGTACTGAAAAACTTCCCGCGATAATAAAATTCTCGTTTCTATCCTCTCTCTCTCTCTCTCTCTCTCTCTCACTTTCCTCTCTAGTTTGCCTCTCGTGGATATCGTCAACCGACGACTTTTACGATGACAATAAGCCCTCGCCGGTATTACCGTACTTCACGATGAAAACTACGCCAGAGACCTATAGAATCACGACATTCGTGTTGATGTATGTATATATACTACGATTCTATAGCTCTCTCGCATATCTTCGCAACTTCCTTCCAGTTATATAAATATACATATATCTCTCTAGAAGGAAGTAGGAAAAAAATAAGAAGAACGGTGAAGCTGGATGGGACGAACGATTTCTTAATATTTTTTTTACTCTTTCTCTTTCTCGATGAATATCCTCGCAAGCTTTCCTCGCAGCTTTTATACGCCGAGTATATATTGCACTCGTCGCTGTCGACACAAGTATTGATCTAATTTACCAACGATCGTTATTCAGACGTATTTACAGGATTTTCTATGTTTGCGTTCAAACGCTTTTCTGACTGTGTGGCCAATCATTTCCACTTTCCCTTCGTCGCTGTCCTAGCAGCAATCGTCGATCTGTCGTAATTATTCACATAAAACTGTCATACGACAGTTTTACGCTCGTACAGGTATAAATTAGAAGGGTTCGAGGGTCGAGCGACAATTTTAAAAACAACAGTCAACTGGCGAGTCTGCGCAAAATCGGAACGAGTGGCATTAATGTTGTTGAATTCGCATCGAACGACGATACGAGGGTGATCTTTGAGGGTGAAAAGCTTCGACCGCTTTAAAGCTACGGAGGTTTCATTATTATCTTCGAAATCGATCGGAATAGTTTGTTTTTTTCAAACACCATTTCGCGACATTTACGAATTTGTTTTCAGGTTTGGGAAGATTGTTTCGTGTCGAGAGATAATTACGATTGACGACGCAAAATATTGCACGAGTATTATCATCTCGTTCAGCTGACTTAAAGAGAAAAGTTAATGACTATTGTGAAAATCAGCTCGGAGTTAAATAAAAAATAAAAAAAAAGATATAATCGATTTGACGAATGCGCTAGCCAGCGAATCGTTGTCCTTTTATCTTTTGTTCATTGTGATAAAATGAAAAATGTTCTCCCGTCTCATCGTTACACTGTATCCATTTAATTAAACGTCTGGGGGGGATGATGGGATGAGAACGGGGACACAAGTTCTGAAAACTCGAATCGGGGCTGAAAAAGAAGAAGAGAGGGAGAAAAGGGCACGTCGAGGGTAGTAAAGAGAAGAGTTTGCGTAACGGCGGTCTGCAGGAGAAACAGAGGGAAAGGGATGAGAACCGAGTGGCAAATAAAACTATACGAAGAACACGGTGAGCAGATGCGATGAGAAAGAGAGAACAAAAAAAAAACGAAGAGACGAGATATATCGAGAAAACGAGAGAAAGAGAAACGAGGTTTTCTCGCTCTCTCGCTAATTACGCGACGAAAGGACAATAAACGTCTATCTCTGCCTGCCTGGCACAGAATAGAAAGCAAGACATTTATGGATGCCCTCGACCTGTGCAATCGAAATACTTTCCCTTTTTCTCTCTCCTTCTTTCTATATATATATATCTCGCTCTTTCCTCCTGTTTTCACTTTTCGCTTCGACCCACAGGGCTTTATTTGTTCATTTTTATTTCATTTATTTTAACACGAAATGACATTATTTTCTAATTGATCATTAATTGAATTAACGAGTCTTAAACAAAATAAAAAGACGGTTTATTTCACATAAACGGTCAAATCGTTTACGATAACTTTTTACCAAAGTTCCCTCTACTTTGTCAATGAAACGATTGCGAATTGTACGAGTCTTGAGATGTTTTTATTACGTAACGATTGTCGAATACGTCGAAAGGCAGTAATTGCATATGGGATTGTCGTATGAATAACGCGTGAATGAAACTGGTTTCTGAGGCTACTAACATAAGCTAATATCGTACGACCGACGAAGGACTGTTATCATCGCTCTCGGATTCTGCTCTCTCACTTTTGGTCCATATTATGCTATACCTATGCCAGGCAAGCTATATACATACTCTATGTGTATATATATATATATATGAACCTATGTATCTATGTGTACATGAATATGTTACAAATATATATATATATATATATGCGTGTGTACATACGTTCACCCTTTCTCTCAAAAGGATAGCACACGCTGTGCGAAAGCATCCCCTGCTCTCTCGTTTTGCTTCGCCCCACCGACACATGAATATTCACGGCTAATTTGTAAGAAGCTCTCCAAACAACGTGGCAAGCTCGCATACATACATATACACACACACGCATGGGCACGGGGAAAACCATGTTGAGAGGGAAAGCGTGAGAAAGAGAAAGAGATAGAGATACAGTGAGGTAAAGAGAGAGAGAGAGAAATAGATAGATGAGTAGAGAAAGAGGAAGAGAGAGAGAGAGAGAGAGAGAGAGAGCGTAAACGAGGAGGGACGATACGTGGCTATTTTCTATGTGTGTGGTATGTCCCTATAGCATAGGACTGGAAAACGTCGGACCAACCATTGAGCTACACTACTGTGGCTTGCCTCGCCACTGTTGCTGGATTCTACTTTACTCCTCCTATATAGGTATAACGTTCTTGTGTCCATGTATATATTCTAGACGAGCGCACGCAGTCATGTTACCGCCAGGTTGTATCGAGTACACGAGTTTACCTTCAATTATCGCGGGGATGAATAAAAGATCAGACTCAACGAGAAGGACCGGAGGAAAGGGTAAAGGCGAGAGAGAGAGAGAGAGAGAGAGAGAGAGTTCTAGCTTTAAGATACTTTGGGGATGAGCGAGCTGCAGATGGTTCGACCGTACGATGGATATCGTGCCGGGAATTATTTTTATGAATTATCGTAAATGCAATTATAAGTATTTTTTCTGGGAGAAAATCCCTTCGAATTCTTATCATTGAAATATTATTCGAGTCCTCATTATCGTTCCAACGTCCTTCGAGTACGCGAGCTTCTTCAAATATCCTTCGAGTCTTTATTTCTCTTCGAACATATCCTTGGAGATTTAATTATTTTTCAATTATCATTCGAGTCTTGAGATTTTTTCCAAATGTCCTTTTCCAAGTCCATTAAATTTAATTTACGAAAAATAAACGATCTTTAATTTTTATTCTACAAATTAATATCCTGGATATTTATTTTTCCAAATGTCCTTTAATTCTCCTTTCGTCGAGAGTGGCAGTCGAGTCTCAAATTATAATATGAAATCGAAGCCTCGCGTGACCCCGTGGTGCGACTTTTTTTCGTTTCTATCCTGTCGTCGATGCGCTTTGCCTCGCATAAATGCCACGAAAGCTTTTACATTACGTATGGATTATCTCAACCCGTTCGGGTTTTCCGCTTCGCGATTACCGAGTTAATAATCTCGTTATTAACACGGCCAACCGAGTTCCCTTTCATATTTTCTTGCCTCACCCCATACGTACCTACGTGCTGAATCCGTTCTCTCTTCCTATGCACAGCCCTTCGCATAACCCGTTCTATATTTTCCTCGTGCCATCGCACTCTTTTTCACTCTCGACTATTCTCATTCCTCCTTCTCCTCCTCCTCCTCCTCCTCCTCCTCCTGTCGTCTATCCCACTTCGTCCCTTCTACCACGTTGCAGCTATAATATCATGCAAATTGGAACCAACTGGTCGAAGATTGTGCTTTCTCCCCCTCGACCCTCCTGGCGAGGGGTAGTTTCGCTTTCAGTCCTGGCGGTCTTCGTTTGCCCTCGCGATCCTTGCGCGAGTTACATGCGTGAATTTTCCACAAAATATACCGCTTGGCTAAAATTGTAAAAAAAAACAAAATATATATATATTGACCGAAAAAAAGAAAAGAAAAAACAAAACGATCAAATTACATCCCATCACCAATTATCCCGATGATTGTCCTCTCGATCGAGCGATCGGCGTTCGATACGTAGACGATTAAAAATAAATAAACGACAGCCAACGTAGCTTGCTATAGGTACGCGTGATGTAACGATAGATTCGTTATTACTCTCTCGCTTCCAATCTAATCTATACATATACATACATACATACATGTATATATATATTTATATATATATATATGTGTGTATATCACATATAGTCATACTATAATAGTTATACACACATGCATGTGTATGTCGGGTGACCACGTAATGGGGAAAGGGGAATGGCTACTCAGTATGCATTGCGACCTTCTCTCCCAAGGGGAGCGTCCTCCTCGCGCGCACCCCCCCCACCCCCCAATCTCGACCCCTCTCCTCCATCTCTCGAAACCTCACTCGTATATTATATGACGTATATTTGCACGAGATATCTATGTATATATATATGCCGCACGTACGCTATAGCTATATATTATGACTATTATATTTATACGTACGTACATACATACATGTAATAAACCTGTGTGGGTGTGTGCATGTCTATAATTATATATATATATATATATATATATATATATATATATATATATATACAATATAATATGTCATGACTTGATTATATATATATATATTTATGTACGAGGTAACAGTACATGTACAAATCGGCTCGAGTCTCGTGTACGTAAGACGTAACGTACCAACATCCATGCTGACACGGGCGTGCAGGACATAGTTAAAGAAAGGTATACTTATGTACGTGTTCAGTAGAGATAACTATGAGTGTGGTAGTTCGTAGAAGATTGGGATGTGGAAAGAAGCGATCGTGCGATGCTTTTGGCTTTGTTCGAAAGAGATGTTTGTACAACCTATGTACTTGAATATATATATATATATATATATATATATATATATATATATATATATATATATATGTGTGTGTGTGTGTGTAGAAATAGTAAATAGATACAAGCATCGCATCATGGGGTGGGGGATAATGTTTTATCAAACAACGAGTAATCGGTATTCACATTGGCATGGATTACGTCGTTATGGAAAGAGCCAAGGTGTTAGTAATTAGTCTGGATACAGACGTGGAATAGTTAAGACGTTATCCGATATTGATATATTTCTGTATTGATATATTAATAAAGATTCATTAATGTTCTTTGCGTACTACACGGGTTTAAATAGTAGATATAAATCATGTGCTGCGTTATCAAATCTAATAGATCTTTATATAAATGAATATTTATATATATATCAGATATGATGGAGAAAGTAGTAAAGTAGTGATAAAAGTTAACAAATTTGTAAAATATTTAAACGTGTAAGAAAATAAATGCTATTCGCCTGTATCTGTTTCCTGAAATCAATCTGTGAATTAATTAGTAATCTCTATGTGTCGTATAATTATTAATAGTAGTTTCTGTGCATAGTATTTTTTTTAGATATTTTTCAACACGGATAACTAAAATATGGAAATGGGGAAAAAAAATAAAAATCGATCAGTTCGAGTTTTTTCTGTAAAACAAAAATTTATATCTAAAACTTTAAAATCTTATAGAAATACAGTTTGAAAAATTTGTCCGATATTTTTATATCAAAAGTGCATTTGAAAGAAAAATATCACAAAAAAAGTCCAATTTGGCCCATTTTTCGCAAATTTATGGTAGTTTAAAAAAAAAACGATATCTTCAAGATATCGAAAAAAATCGATATCTTGAAAACGTTTCGAGAAAAAAAATTGAAAAAAATCATGTCGGCCGCTTTCGACCACTACTAGAAAATAACAAATTTTCAAAAAAAACCGGAGATGCAAAATCTGAATGGTGTCCGATCTGTCGTGGAATGCCCCATATATACAATATAACCGCGGCGAATAAAATGTTTTCGTCATGTACAACGTACGAAACCCGCGCATTCCCGCCCGAAGGAACGTGAAATCGTCGTGGTTACAGAGAAGCTAGTCGTGAACGCTCCACCCCTCGAATCGTTCTTCCTCACTTCCCTCGTACCTCGACGAACTCCTCGTTAGATCGCAAGTAATAGGATTATTCCGCCGATGAATATCGTCGATACTTCAATGGCTCTTTTTCGAAAGCTCGAAAAGCGCGTTCGTACGACGAAAGAAATATCATATTTTCCGACACCAAACGGGAATGAGATCGTAGCCGCGAGGGAATGGGCAATTCACGGGTCGTCACTTTTTTTTTGCGAGGGACTGGTTTACTTTTGGTTCGGTCAGTTTTTGAATAAAAACGGGTGAATGAACGGATTCGAGATGCGGTCGAATCGAACACGGGTGAATTTGGATCCTTTGTCGAGAGAATTGGCGAAGCGGACCTTGTACGGTCGAACGGAGTGGCGGGGTTTTTGGGGTTCAAAGTTGTCGCCGTCCGAGCGAGTTTTGTATGACGAGTGTATTTGTGTTTGTGTGTGTGCGCGCATTTCGAGTACTCGAATTTGCCGCGGTCGCACATTGTAACGCTGTAGAATCGAGGACACCGGTGGACGATTCCGTTTGCGCTTACACTCGATAAGTACACTACCGTTGGACTGCGACAGAGCGAAGATAAACGATGAAACGGCTTGTATTTATTTTGTCATGAACAATGGACCACAAAAGTCGAGTCTGCGATACTCGAGTAGGTATATGAGCTCTATGGTTCGTTCTAGTGGCCTCGCTTTACAAATGGACGAGGGAGTAATTAGAATTGTTATATCGCTGTTTTACGAGTGGATAAAATTTTGATTCAGTTACCGGTTGATAATGCGAAAATTCGGTTTATATTACAGCGATAATATATATATATTTATATATATATATATATATATATATGTACGTGTATATATTATTGCTCAATTGGTATGCAATACTGAACAAAAGTTTCTAAAGGCTTGAAAAACTATCTATCAATATTTATTAATTATAAATTGAAGAATTTTTATAGCAAATTTAATGATCTACAAAAAAGTTATTTGATTTTTTTCTATAGAGTCGATAGAGTTTTGATGTAATATTTAAAAATCATGAATGTTCATAGATTTTGAACTTTGAACTCGAATTTTGATGGTTAAATTTATGAAAAAAGTGTAGTAGATCTTTTTTGTAGAACATTTACTTCTCTATCAAAATATGCCATGAGCTTATATGTACAATATGCCATTACCGAGGTATAAAATTTCAAACATAAAAAATGTGGTTACCTGTGTTATTTAAATGGGAAACAAAAATTAGCGATGAGGCACCTCTTAATATCGAGAACTTAATTTTTAACGGGCTTCTTAATTTCCTTCCTGCAAGTGTCTGTTAGTAAGTTGAAAAAAAGTTGCTCTAAAATGACCCACCCTTATATACTGTATATGAATAAGTATATAAAATATTGCGAGATAAATACGACGGAATTTTATCATAAAAAATCAATGTCTTTGGTCTTCGAACATAAAAAAATGGGTTTTAAAACTGTTAAAAATCCGAACACCTTGAACGACCACGGCCATGGACCATGATCCATGATTGTAGATTTGTCAATCACGTTTTCTCGCATTTTATACTGAATTTTGAATGTTTATTACAATTTTTCGCGATTACTTCAACCGTTTTAAAAAATACGGTGTTTTTTTTTCAAAAAATATTTGAAGACGTCCGAAAAACGAGTCAATTTAGATGAATGACGACAAAAAAAGGGCAAGATTCAATCTGTCCATTCCTCCTTCCCGTTTTTGCCATGTCTACAAACCTCGTACCTATATAAGTCAATGGGAACGTTTGATATGAAAAATGAAAAATACAAAAAACAAAGAGTTAAATCCATCTTGTACTTTTTTTCATAATTCACGATTAACTGAAAAAATATTATTTAATAATTACTATTTAAATGTTGTCATTCAAATTATCCTTACGAGTTTCTCGCATACTCTCTCTCTCTCTCTCTCTATCTCACACTCACGTACACTTTAAGAACAAAAACCGCCGGTTATTAGACTGCAAGAGACGTATCATATCGCCACGCTCGTTTAATGTCCTTTATGGTTATTGGAAATGACGATGCCCAGTAAACTATCGCATTAATTCATGCTGCATGCGTGTGTTTTCCTACATCGCACCATGATTTGCTCATAAATGTGCGTCTGTGTGTGTTTGTATATATATACACGCGCGTAGCTAACACGTCTGTGGTGGTTGGGATAAAACAACTCATCGCGACACGATATAAAAGGATGATTTATAAATGGTTCGTAACCCCCTCGTGACGACGACAACGGCGTCGACAAGGTGGCAGGCCTTAAGGGTGCAAACGATATGGGAGAGAGAGATGGTGAATCGGAAAAGAGAGGGGAAAAGGAAGAGCACAGAGTTGCCCATACCAGACTCAGCATGGGATTAACGAGATTTATGACTGGAAGGGCGGAAAGAAAGAGAGAGAAAGGAAGAGAAAGAGAGACGAGAGAGAGAGAGAGAGAGAGAGAAAGCCAATGTTGTTATCTGCTGTAACGAGGATGTATTGTCACGGGTCTTGCGAATAAGTTGTTGTCCAATTGTCGCTTAAGATTCGCCTTGGTCCGACCTCCCTCCTCCCCCCCACTCCCTTATGTCGTTTTCTCACATTGTTGCACCTCAACGTCGAGTGACATAAGCCATGAAACGGTCTAAACGATCATTTAATCCCCACCATCTTCCACCCTTTCTCATCCCCAAAGTCTCGAGATTTTCATCCGAAGCAAATATGCCCTTTCGCGTCGAACCCTCATCATTCTCCTCTTTTGTTAATTAATCGCGTCTGTGATTCTACGACCACTCCCCTCTCATTCTCTCTCTCTCTCTCTCTCTCTCTCTCTCTTTCTCTCTCTTTCAATCTTTCACGCTCTCGACCTCGGTCTCGTTAATGATTCACGAAATTTTAGAACATTCCCAACACGCTGGTACGTCCATTAGACGTCACTGAAACACACTGCATGTGGGCGACGTGTGAAAAGTCGGGATTACGTACAACGATTCATAGTTACGGAGAACTTTTCGTCGACACGTTGTACCGTTAAAACAATTAATTATTCCTCAATTAAGAATTTGTGTAATCGTAAATCGTAACAATATCATTTAAGCAATGACGATTAAGGTTAATCGTTAAGATTCCTTAAGATTCAATTTAATCGTCGTTATTCAAATTAAGCCTCAACGATTTGATTCGAATGAAAACAATTAATGACGAATATTCGATTAAATAAGAGAATTAAATAAATCAATCGTAAATAAGAGCAAACATTGATATAGAGATTATCATATAATTTATATTTCAAGTTACACATTATCATCGCTATTTTTCATGTTTCTCAATCAATTCACTAATTTCTACTTTCAATCCTACATAAATAAGAATATTTTATTTACATAGAATCTTAAGAATTTCATTTAATCAATGACAATCATGCATCGATCATTGCGATTTATTCAATTGTCATTATTCGAATTTAGGTTTTAATGATTTCGTTGAAATAATGACGATCGACGATACATTTATTTGATCTAATAATCGAGGACAATTATGTATCAGCACCATCACAAATCCATGTATTCAATATTTTATACAATCATAATTCGTATTAATTTCATCAATGTAATCCCACACGTTATTTCGTACCGTGAAACATTTTCAATGATTTTCCCTTGAAATAGCGCTTATCATCTCCGATTACGAACATAATATATATATATGTTTTAGTTCATTGCCGGACGAGCATGTCCGTAGAACGATTCAGGCCGGGCATCACTTCGGTCCTAGACCATAATACTTCCCTATACTATAGATAGGACACGAGCAAAATACACTATACACCGTATTGTGTTACACCTACAGACACAAACAGGACGATGGTGGTATCCTCATAGAAGCTCCCTCTCCCTCCCCCTCCCTCCAGCCAACGACCACCCTCGCCCCTTCCACTTTCTCACGAAGGGAGAGGATCCTCTCTATACACGAAGTGGATTGTGGTTCGGTTGCTGCTTGCTGTACTAGCCCATAGAGGGTCGAACGAGCCGAAGGCAGATTACCTAATCACGGGTAACCCGTAAAGCAATCAAATTCGTCCCGGTATCTGGGCTCTGCAGGTGGTATATACGAAGCTCACCCCCTCTTTCCATACACCTATATATGTGTGAGAAGAGGGAGAGAGGGTTGTTCCTCTTCTCGCTCCCTGCCCTCCTCCTCCCGCACCAACGAACGGGGATGAGCTTCGCAAGAGCGAGTTGCTTTCCTCCTTCTCCTCCTCGCTCGCTCTGTCTCTCTCTCTCTCTCTCTGTATAGGAAACCTATATCTATATATCTATATATATATCTCTATATATATATATATATAGATGTCTGAGCTTGTTACAATGTGAAGAGCTGATGCTACTACTGTTAGATATATATAGAGAATTTCTCTCGCTCTCTCTCTCTCTCTCTCTCTCTCTCTCTATATATATATATATATATATATATATATATATATATATATAACATTTCTCGTGTGCCGGAGGATCTGAGCTTCGTAGCCCGTTAAATTCGATTCAATCCATTAATGCGGTATTGTCTGGATAATGACCGAGCTATCTCTCTCACATCACATAGCGTATAGACGCTTTCCATTCACGTGCTCATCTCCTCCTAGCACCTTCCAGCCGACCCTCTTCCTATTTCTCTTTTCATGGATTTCATTGGCATATCCAGTCTTCTGCTAATATATTTATGTGACTGTGTGTGTGTGTGTGTGAAGTAAATTGTCGGATTACGTAACGTACGATAAATTTGCTTGAACGAAACGATCTTTTCTGCCGACACGGTGAATTCTACACCACGAATAGAAGTAAAGCTCGATTGCGAAACATTTTCAATTCGAATCGAGGTTCGTACGATCGATAACGACGGATTATCCATCGTTGAGGCGTTAAACAGCGTCGAAAATTCGAGTAACTCGTCGATGTAATGAAGAGAACGAGGTTAATAGATTTATACGGTTGTATAATTTCATTAGGATATAGATGATGTCTACGTTTGTTTGTACGACTGGAAAAACGATCATTTCTCGTTTTCGGTATCGATCGGGCGGATACGGTGCAAATGTTGCGGCTGTACTTCGTAAGCTACCACGTGATATTATAATTTACGATGTTATTCAATAATGCAGTTGTCGGATACTGAGAGCACGCAGTGAATACGATATGCACGGTGTACACCATTTGGGCACGAGAACGTACTGGTAACGACCATCTGGTAACAACGACTTGATGATGTATATTGTTGCATATACTAGTTTCCCTCTATCTCTCTCTTTCTCTCTCTCTCTCTCTCTCTCTCTCTCTCTACATATATATATATATATATATATATATATATATATATATCTGTGATTATATAATGATTATTAATGGGTCATCAATGTATCATGCTAGGATTATCAGTGCGGTCGTTCGTACATTTTTTAATTAATCTATTCATTATTTTAGTCATTTATTTTTCAATCATTCGTAGCTCGACATATGTCATATTTTTATATCAGGATTTTATATAAAATTATTATAGGCGTTATGGAATAATTATTCCCGTTCCAATAGATAATAATAAAATGACAGGATATATATAAAAAAAGGAATTATTTCCTCAGTACGATCGTTTGCACTTTTTATTTATCAATTATCTCATTATTTCAATAATATATTGAAATGAACGATATTATTATTGCGATACGAGATTTATTTTTGTTTATTTATTAAAATGTTCGACGTCTGCCGCCTCTTTGTACCTCCACTTTACCTCCATTTCTATATTACCACAGAACACTTATCGAATTATGTTCACTTATATGAAAAACCAGCGAAACTTACACCCGAGTCCCCTTCCTCCCTCTTTATTTATTCTCGCTCTATCATATATTTTTTACTATCGATCACTGATAAATCGATCATTTCGTCATTGCGATAATTCTTTTCTTTTTCTATTCTTACGTTTCCTGCCCTTTCCCATAATTTCATTATTCCCCCACGACAGAATCATTTCAATTTTAATCGAGTTGCGAAATAAAAGCCAATCTGCAAAGTATAATTTAAGCAATGAAAAATGAAAAAAAAAAGAAATTTGAAAATAATAATTTCCTTAATTAACAATGACTCTGCCTGATTACTTTGGTAAGGCCCGTGTCTCTTTCGAGCACGTGTGCAAAATACATACGACACGTTGTATATTCAAGCACAACACACGTAGTTGCATATTCGTGCGAGGAAAATTTACGTGTATGCGAGAAAAGGTAGATCGTGGCGAAGGGTGGGGAGCTTGGGTTAGGGGGTAAATGAGGTTGTGCAGAAGGGGTGAACGCGTGGCGCGTGTCACGCGTGCATAATAACGAATTTGCTCAGCAATTGCCGAGTCGCAGTGGTCACATTAGAAGGCCACGTGCGCTCTCGTAACACACTGTCGGAGCGTAACACGAACGAGACGAAGGCCAAGATGGGCAGAAGCTCGTAATTGGTGTGCACGAGCATGCCTCACCTCTCGAATTGCTATTACCTCGAAGCTTCGCGAGTTGCAGTACCTACCTATGTGTGTGTGTGTTAGGTTGTATGCACAAGCGGACGAGAAACATCGTAGGAATCTCGAATACTCCGATGCATGCGAAGGACGAACGTACGCGCCAGGATTTAGAATCGTTAATTATACTTTTCGCATTCGCCCGTATAAATTCTTCTCGTCTTTTACATATCGTTCTTACCACTCCTTTCTACAGAGTTTTTCAAATTCGTCGTATACTTTCCTCGGAAGGAACGAGAGCTGTGAATAATTTGAAAGAAACAATAATTGTTTTTGCTTTGATGTTTTAATTCGAAGAAAAACCAAAATTCGAAAATTTGCACTTTTTTTTTACTAATCGCGTGCTTTTTTTGGTTTTTAAACAATTTCGGCGGCTTCAACGAATTTCGATTGGATTTTTCGCACTCGTCGTCATAACGGATTTTTATTTCATACCGGTTGGAAGATCTTTACAATTTTATTTTTGTACCTTTTGTATTTTTATGTTTTTATTGTTTACTTTGTATACAAAGTCATTCGATTTATCGTATATTATTGTATTAATTGGTAAAAGATTGTGTATTTCAACGATCGTCAAGTTTCACCCAAGAGACGTCGCCATTTTTTAAAATAGGAGAAAGGAGGGAGGTCGTTGCAGGCGATGATAATGTTCCACGTGTGTATTTGTATATGACGATGTGTGTATTCGTATCACAACGGATAAACACATTCACCGATAATGCGCCAGGTCTATTTTGTCTTCCTTCCCGTTTATAAATATATTTATAACGAATGATATCCGTTAACAAATTTATTTATTGGAACGATTGATATTCAGGTACATATATTATTAAAAATGTATTAATTGGAAGATCATTTTTTAAATGATATGTCATCAGTCACCAGTCACCGACATGCCCCTCAACGTGTTAATCATGGATACACACACACACATATGCAGAGAGGAAATAGAGAGCGAGAGACAGAGAGAGAGAGAGAGAAAGAGAGAAAGAGAAAGAGAATGAGAGAGAGAGAGAGAGAAAGAGAATGAGCGATGAGTGACCTGGAGAGAGGTCGAATCGGTGACAAGAACTTTAATTACCGGATAGCAGTGGCAATTAATAATTACAGTATATCGCGTGTTGATATGCCGAACAGCGAGTGGTAGTTTCAAATCGTGGTCCCCTACGCGGTGTGGCTACATAGTCTGATAAGCGATGGTGAGGCATGGGAGGGACGAGGAGGGGGTGCAAGTGATAGGAGGGGTAGGTCGAAAGCAAATCCGTTGATGAGGTCGTTCGAATTCCGGGATGCATCGATTCTCCAACAGTCGCGTAACACGAGCGCACCAGGTTAGTCCTTCCGATATTCGGCTTCAGCATTAATAGATATCGTACTTATGTATTTTTACGTATTTATAATTATAGGATATTCTCACGAAAATGGACCGATCGCGTTACCTCGATGCTCCGAAATTTAGTCCCGATTTTATAAAGGGTCGTTGCAAATCTTGAGAGCACGTAGTTTTTCCTTTTATACAGGGTGTTTCTTTTATCGCTGCCATACGAAATAATTCGGTAATTATCGACGTCATAAAAAAATGTTGCAAATAAAAAGGTGTACTGTGTGGAGGGGGCCATCGAATACGATTGAATGACCATCGTGTAGCAACATGATCGTTGTCCAGCTCACTTTTTACGGATAGCTCGCAATGTTATCGACCGAAAATTTGGTAATAAGCAGATTAGCCGAGGATCACGAATGGGCTGACCTGCTCGATCACCGGAATTAATTCCACTCGATTTTTGTTTATGAGGGACGTTGAAGGATAAAGTTTATCAAGATATGCCCACAATAACGAGGAACGTGCGAGAACGTATCATCAATGCGTGTAACAGCATCATTCCAGAAAGCATATTCTACGAACGAAACAGTGTCCGACTGTCCGTCTGCAAATATTTTTGGAAGCTGGTGGAGGTTATTTTGAACATCTATTGAAATAAAATATTTTATTTAATCATTCCTTCAATGATCATGATTAATCATTTTATTAATGTTTAAATAAAATGAGATATTTAGATTTGTATCGTCGATACTGACCTTCAATGACCTTGAATGAGTTTGACCTCGACACTGTACAACTTTTGTTTAGAACATTTTTTTTGACGTCGATAATTACCGAGTTATTTCGGGGGGCAGCGATAAAAGAAACATCCTGTATATTCCCCCGTAAGAATTTTCGTTGGAACAAAATTGACGAACGATCCAGAATACACTTTGTTTTATTATCTTTTCGATGAGTTTCGATCGTTCGAACACGAATGTACTTGAAATAATATAAAGTCAAGAAAGTTTTATAAATGTTGAATTTCGAAGCGCGAGGTTTTGATGAATTATTGCGAATTTTTGACTCGTTTTTGACTTTTCGTTTGACGATGATTTTGATACGAAAAGTCATCGTGAAATAAGAGCTTAGAAAAATTTATACAGAACGAGCTGAATGCCTTTTAGGGTTGCATACGAACGTCAACAGAATTGGGGATAAAATCCGAGGGAGGAGGTGAGTTTGGCCACTTTCGACCGAAACGACCCATATATATATACGAGAGGGGAAAGTACGTATAGTTATAGTTGCATGAAATATATCCATTTACACAAAGAGAGTACAGCACTATGGACAGGAGAGTAGGACAACGCGGTGCAACCTCTCAACGACGAGAATCGAGGTAACCATCAATGAGAATTTCTCTCCGTCACTCTGGATAGTTCGAAAAGCCAACAGAGTGTACACGATGCGACGAGAACATCGCTTGTATTGCTGCAACACCGGTACAAAATCCGGTGTACCTATAGAGTCGCTGACTATTTCGCCACTGCACTTGACCATTTTGCTAGATAACCCTCCCGGGGTAGGTTTGGATCGCGCTAATGCGTTCTAGTGAAAAGATAACGCGATCGATCCCCATACGCCCTATGAGCACTGGAAATCGACCCTCTTCGCTCATACCTTTAAAAATGTTCAAAACGAAACGCAACGGTAATAAAATAATTTTGGATAAGAAAATAAAATTAATAATATATAATGATAATAATAATGGTACAATATATGAAGTAAATAAATATATAATAGGTATTAAATATAAATATAGTAGTTTCATGAACAATTAATTATTAAAAAATCGTAAGAAACCTCCAACGGAAACATAATTTTCATTCCCCAATATTTACGTCACCGTAATTGTTTTATTTAAATTATTCCTGACGATTGAAAAACTAAAAACGATAATTTGGGTTTCACGATATTAAAAAATTAACGAAAATTTGTCATCGAAGAATGAATTTTATTCCTTATACTTTATATCTTACAACTTTTCATAATAATTTGTTTATATTCTTTTATAGAATAATTTCGTGTTCGATGTATATATTTGTTCGCGACGACAACAAAACAAAAACAAAATAATAATTAATGTTTGCGAATGTACGAGAATTTTGGAGAAGTTGTGAGCTTCGAAATTCGACGAAAAATTTCTCTTTCCAGGTATTTTATGACTTTTACGATTTTTTGTAATAATTTTTTTGTTTTGTAAAAATCATTTTGCGTTCTATGTATATTTTTTCCATTTGAGCACTGTCGGGTTCAATTCAATTTACCACCTCACTCTGATGTTAGATATATGCACTTTTTCACCTTTCACCCTGTTACGCCCTACCCTCCAGTCACTCTCCACCGTCACATGTGAGCTTGATCCTATACATGTATATATATATAATAGCTAAGAATATATATATATAGATATGCCATTCTGTCCAATCCCTTTTTTAGTCGGTGCTTCGACCGTTCGCCCAGAGGTGGCTCGTCACGAAATTAGTCGGCCTTTGTGCGATGGCTCCTGCGTCATATATATCATTCCCTCGCACCTAATATATTAGCGTTATTATATCGGTGTCTATGGACATAAATGGTAAGAGAGAGAGCAAAATGTAGTCGCGACTCGCTTTTGCAATTTTCACAACGCATACACGCTATTAAAATAAAAATTACGAGAAACAAAGAATTATTATTATTTTCTTTCGAGTTAATAAATTCACCGTGTTGTTTTCCATTTTTTCTTTTGTTTCAAGTATAATATACGATAATATTTGTGGAAAAAAGAGAAAATAACGTTTGTATTTTTTATTTATTTTCCGAAAAGTTCGAACGATACTGGAGTTTCAAGCTTTGCTGTGTTCACGTCGCGCGAGGCGAAGGAAATTCGATCTTCTTCGAGGCAGACGTGAAAGAACGATGACTTTGAACTGTGGAAAGAATGAAAAGATGGAGGAGGAAGGAATCTCTGTGAAGTTGGTCTGGAAGCACCGAGAACTGAACGTCGTGTTTTCTTTCTATTTCTGTCCTTCGTTCCTAGGTACGATTTTTGTTTCTTTATTTCTTTTGACGACATGACGGAAGGACTCTCTAGCTCTCTCTCTCTCTCTCTCTCTCTCTCTCTCTCTTTGGTAGTCCAGACGGACTCTCGAGCGAGTCTCCGAGTTGCATGCTCATTAAGAGTAATGACTACACGAGAGTAAAGGTTTCCTCGAGCAGGTGGCTTTTGACTTTCGTCGAAAATCAATTTACTACCTCGAAAAGAGTTGAGGATGAATGAGGGGTTAGGGGGTGCCGAGGGTTTAGGGGTAGAGACATAGTTGAATGTACGGCTTTTGGCTGTGGTTTCGTCTCGCAATGTACCTTCGTATAGAAATATGTAAGCTTTTAGGATCGTGAAAAATGCAATAAACGACCGACTGACAAGATTCACGAGACTCGTAAAACACCGATTTTTTACTTCCTCCCTTTTTCCGTAGTTTCTTTTTCCTTCCCTTTCACGTTAGTATTCTCGATTACCTTCCTTCCTCGTATACTCAAAGACCTCTGTATTCATAGAAACTCTCTTTTTGTTTCTTTGTATGAAGCCTTTCGATACGTAGAACCGATTTTAACTCGATATTTTTCACCTGTTCGGTGTTGGACGTAACTCGTAGACCTGCCGATAACACAAAATTGAAAAGGGCTTAGAATGTCAAAGTCGATATAAATATCTATATCGGGGTGTATGGGACATTCGATGCGAGCTCGATCGATATCCAATGGGCCCCGATTTAATTCATAATTGTTTTTTCATTATTGTAATCGAAGAAGGGCTCGATTAAAACAGTAAAAATGTGCAGGATTTTCCGATAATCATTTTTTTGTGTAGACTTTTAGAGAACAATTGAATCAATCGAAGAAAAGATTATGTTTGTTTTGTTATCAGACTTGTGTATCGTCGGCTGGTTTTTATCAACTTATAAAACGATTTCGAGAAATCGCGGTTAATAAATCAATAAAATATTATCGGGTCGAAACGCGCTTTTACGAAAAACGGACTAACTGTCAAGACTGTTATTATTTAGGTATTAGTAATTGTAGAGTGATTAACACTAGATCTACCAAGAGGGGTCAAAATTTCAATACATTTAGTTCTCTAAAATTTGGTACGACTTTTTTTAAAATATGCAAATAATTAATTTTGTAAAACAGTTTTCTTTTTATTTATCTTTTTCATGTAAATGTTGACACAGTATATCTCCATATACCGAGATGAGTCATTTCGACCCCCCTTTTTAGATCTAGTGTTAATAAATAAATATCACTTACGATTGACAAAAAAATAAAAATGTCATCGATAAAGCAATGAAATTTGATCGAGACGCAACGAAATGCTCCGAGTATACGAAAGGCGTATCGATGTGATGATTCAGAGTTCGGTATTTATAAGATGAATATACCTCGAGTTTGAGGAAGATCGCTACAAAACGCGATTCGACAGTATTCCAATAGGAGTCAACAGATGTCGAGGAAAAGTAACTTGGATTATTGTTGCCATAATTCTGCATTGATTGAGTTTTATTTCGTTCCTATCCGTTGCGCCAGGCCGGAGAATTTGCAAATCGCGTTTTCGAAGTGGACACAGCGCGTGACATAACCTCTCACACCGACATTCGTTTGGATGTGAACGCAGCCATTGAACCCGCGAAATTTGGAACGATGGGTCGTAGGTTCTGCAGAAATATGGTTGTACGGGGTACGCTGATGGAGGGAAAAATCTAACTCCGTCAACACCACGGCATAAATGTATAACGAGAAGGTTGTACAGTGCTGATGGAAGTTCGGCCTCAGTGTTGGAATCGTAGGGGGGTTGAACGAGCTCGATGAAAAGGTAATAAAATCTGTGTCGTGTGTGGTGCAGTCGTCTGAACGGTTCGATTGAATCGATGTCGCTGGGGTTGTCCGGCGATCGATACCAACGTAGGATGCCAGTTCCACTGAAAGAGTAGAGGTGTGACGATTCAAATTGTTCGCCTGTGAACCGAACGTAAAGATCGCTATAGTTCATGGTCCTATATCTACACTTGCGTATCTCCATAGGAGTAAATCGGCCAAAATGGAACAGTCAGGGGAAAAACGATTTGGAATATGGAAAATATATATTTTTTCTTTGCCATTCGACCACATCGTAAATCGACACTGACGATATTCATCGGTGACCATTCGTGTCTACGATTCAGCAAATTACTCAGTTCTATCACTTGTTTGGCTGAAAGATGGAAGAACTTTTTATCGCCCTTTCGATCGTTTTTCATTTTTGTTGTTCCTATTGAATGATATTTAAAGTTTAGCGAACGATTCCGAATGATATTTTTTCGAAATAATTATTTGTTCGGATGAAAGGGTATATTTTCAATGTTTATATGTTCTATCTCGATTCGACTACATTTATAATGTTTATAATGATGTCGAATGATACATTTTTTTAAATAATCATTTTTTTTCCTTGCCGAGTTAAAACAACATTTTTTGTTGACGATCGAATCCTTTTCCAGTTTTGTTTCTATTGAATGAAATTCAAATTCTGTCGATCGATTGTCGATAGCACATTTTATTGGATGAACATTCGTTTCGTCGAAAGTTGAAATAACCTTTTTTAATCATTCAACGGTATTTACAATCTTACCAATAATTTCTACTCCCGTATTTTTTTGAGTCGATAATTTCTTCGGTTGGAAATATAAATCTTTCTTTTTCTATGATTTAATCATTCGTCAATTTTTCGGTTCGTATTTAATGATATTTGAAATTTGTCTAGTAATTATAGCGATACGTTTTCCGAGACAATCGATAATCAAAATGAATCCAAAGATCGTCGATCGATAATTCGTGATCGAATTTCGTACGGGGAAAGATGGAAAGTACAATGCATAGGGTTACAGTATTGACGCAATTTCCATAGCGACGAAAATGATATGCGAAGAATATGCGCCTAATGACGAAATAACTACAATACATTCCTAATGTCATAGCTGCGGTGACAGTATATTTCTCCAGGCTCAACGTATTCCAGATCTATGTATGCGACGAATATATCCGTGCATGGTTCGAATTAATCTGATCCGCTATTTAGCCGATGGGGCAACGCATTGCTGCACATTTGGTGCTCGCGCATAGACGTCGGACAACATAGAGAGAGAGAGAGAGAGAGGCAAAAGCTTTGTATATGGGCAAAATGGCGCCATGGACGATAGAATTCCGCTTATTCGCGGTTAAACTCGCGTGATATGTAATAGAACATCCCAACGGGGTGAATCGTCGTGTATTAAATAGCTGTGTTGGTTCACGTATTATTGGTCAGCTTCAAACATTCGCGAGAGATACTCGATGAAAATTATGTATGCATATTGGCCGAGGGCTTACGGCAAACTGCTAACAAAAACAAGAAAAATAATTTCAAAGAAATGGAAAAATGTACGAGAAAAATGTATTTTTTTAAAAAATCGTATATTATAATAAACATCGGACTAACGTAAACAAACATTTCAGTTCAGTGTAAAATTTTAATAGAAAATGAAACATATATTTTCGCGATTTTTTGAAAATTATTGAATTTTCGTTAAAAAATCGGCAGTCGAGTTTCGACAGGCTGGTAACAATACGCAAAGAAATTAATTTGTCAAAGAAAACAAAAATATTCGACAAAATTAAAGACAATTTTATAATATAATAAAAATTCGCCGAAAGTCGATAAATTCTTTTACTCGTTGGTAACTTTGTCATAATAAAAATACGGCTAATTTCTTCAAAGTTCATTGAATCTCATTAATTCTCTGAAAATTGTTCTAAAGTCGTAAAATTGTAAAAAAACGAAGCTATGTTCAAATTCATTTTTTATTTTTCAAGAAAAACAAAGTGCCGGAATTTTGTCTAAAAAAGCGTAAAAAAACGTAACAACTCTCAATAATTCGATACAAAATGACAAAATCCAAGTATCTTTCTAACAATTATTACATTAAATGCTACACAGAAAATGCCGATAACAGTTACGTCACGTCCAAGGCATTCGCGGCAAAAACTATCAGTGCGCGAGAAAAAAAAACCAACAAAAAAACAACATCCCCTATTCTCTTCTCTCGCCCTCAACAATTCCTTTATTTATCGTTTCAATTTATCGCCGTAGCGTTTAATTATAGTGAGTTAGTTTTGGTCTCGGAACGATGAAAGGGAAAAAGACCGTTGGCGCATATGCCCAGTGATCTATATAACCGTTACAACCCACCCAGTACAAATACTCTTTCCCCATCCCCGCGAAGGACGACACATCGCTCTGTGAAATCGCCGCGAGAGAGCTCGTGTTTACAGCGCGCGACACGCTCGACGACGGCAAATTTCACCGGTATAATTTACGCCCCACGTTTTCTCTTCCTATAGTTGTCAACAATGCGAACGAAACAACAACCAAAAAACGACCGACCGCGCGTGTAATTATTCAAAAAATGTTGTCAAAATCGACGAACGTTCGAAATTTTCTGTTTTTTTTTTACTTTTTTTCCCTTTATTTCTTAATTACCGATTCTCGTCTCTCACGACCATTTTGTCCAAACTTGCTCGTGTTTTCTAGCACACACACAAACACACGTGCGTCCGGTCCTGACAAAGAAGACGGAACACAGGGTACGAGAATGAAAAGTCGCGGGTCGTTGAACGCGCCAGAGCGAAAACACTGCGGCCAAAAGTTTATCTGGAAAGGATTCGTCCCGAATTTCCCATTCCCATCTCCCTCGGACCTCAGCTGCTGTTTCGGCGCGCGGCTTGCGTCGAGCGGCGGTGTGGACGAAAAAAAAGAAACAAAAAAATACCAACAAAAAGAAGGGGGAAAAAAAGAAGGAAACGAGAAAACAAGAAAAAAAAAAGTAACCGAGAAACACGCGGTGCGGAACCGTGGCGGCGAGAATCGAAAAGGGGAGCACGTGACGGAGTCGAGCGAGAAAAGAATGAGAAAGAGAAAGAGAGAGATAGAGAGAGAGAGAGAGAAAGAAATGGAGAGAAAAAGGATATACACGTAGCAAAATGTTGCGCAGCTGTATGGTCCCTGGGCAAGGGCTCTTGGACTGAAATAGCTGGACATTCCGTAAGCTTAACCGTCCTGCGAATGTCGTAGGGATGGGGAGGGGGTGGAGAGAAAGCGAACCGAGTGGGGGAGAAAGCTCTCGAGCTTCGAAGAGCCAGAGACAGTGAGAGCGGCGTCGGGAGGGGGCGGGGGTTAGAAGGAAACGCTGGAGAGGGTGAGGGAGGGGTGGGGGGGGGGCGGCACGACAGTCTCAGTACTGCAGGGCGATATTGTACCTATAAAATAAGAGAAGCGCACGAGAGGATTCCAAGAGCTTCGCGAAGCTTCTGATTTAAGACTTGACTCATGGTTTGGAGTATCGAATAAAACGACGAGTGGCCCCGTTCAACCAGCATCGATATCCACTCCTCCTCCTCCTCCTATACGTACGGATGTACGAAGAATCGGCGAAACTAATTGATAATTTCTTTGCAATTTTTGTTCATTTTTTTGTTTTTTTTTTTTTTTTCATTTTTTTTTTTCGAGCGAGGTTTATAAACGCGGCGATAACGAAGATCGAGACTTCGATGAAATTGTCGTTTTACGAAGAAAACAATCATACGTGGTAAGGTTTATGAGATTTTAATTGTGATCTTTGTTTCGATTGGATTTTCTCTTTTGTCACGTTTTTGTCCGGCTGATTTTGTCTCGGTGTTAAGAGATTCGCGAGGATTCGAATAAAATACAATGGATTTTTGTGTAGAAATAGAATATTGAGGAGATAATGAAAAATAGAGAAATTTTGAAAATTTGAATTTTTTACAAATGTCGCATTTCATCCCTGATTATTGTCGATTGGAAAGGGCGGTTGTCGGTGAAGTTTGATTATTCGTAAATTGGGAGAATCGGAGCGTTAACGAGCATTTACGAGATGATAAACAACCAAAAAACGCAAATTTATCGTCGAATACAAAAATTAAATGATCGACGTACTTATATTGTAACGAATGGAAAAAGATGATCGGATCGGTTAATGTTTCTGCATCGTTGCAGGCCAATCGGTCGCACGATTCCACAAATATTGACTACAATGTACAATTTTCTTTTTTCAACCCAATCTCACGAAAAACACAATATTCCGTTATTTTCGTTTCCCTTTCTATTTTAAAGCAAAGCTCGCTCTCGTCAAAATGAAAATTATAACGCGCCTAAAAAACACAATATTCCGTTATTTTCGTTTTCCTTTCTATTTTAGAGCAAAGCTCGCTCTCGTCAAAATGAAAATTATAACGCACGATATTCCGTTATTTTCGTTTTCCTATCTATTTTAAAGCAAAGCTCGCTCTCGTCAAAATGAAAATTATAACGCACGATAATAACGCGCCGAAAAAACACCATCACAATTTTCAATAGTCATCGATTTTGCGCGCCCGCGCGTGACGATTTTTCCAAAAATCATCGAACTAACAAAATATTAACGATATGTCAAATCATGAAGTTCGTCGCGGCTTTAAAAATCAACTACCCCGAATATACGAGTAGCACCGCTACTTTTGACATATTAAATTAATTATCACGAAACGTAGAATTAAACGCCGTTATATTCGCCCAATCGAATATTACACCCATTTCGTGTTCCTCCGTTTTCGTTTTACAATTATATATATATATGTTATTAGTAGGTATTATTCTCATGAAAGCACGGATCGTTGTACAATTTTCACATTGTAAAATGGATAATCCTCGGGTATTACACAATGAAATTTAAAAACAAAAAATGGTAATATATTTTACCGATAGTCATCTCTGTAGTAAACTCGGGAAACACGGATATCGTCCTCCCGCGCGGGATATACCCGCGCGCGCCCACAGGTGTACATGCGCCACTACTCCCACACTTTGTATCGTTCGAATCCCAAAAACAAGAGAAGAGATTCGCATTGAATTTCCACAGGACAAATAGAACAGCTGCATTCGAAATATATTCCGCGCGGTCGATTTTTCGCGACCTGTCTCATTCATTGGTTGAATTTTAACAGTTTTTGTTTTCTTTATTCCGTTTTTTCACTCGGATTTTTCTTTATTCTTTTTATGTTTTCATACGTTTGTTGGATGGATTTCTATTTTTTTTTTTTTTTTTCGTACGTGTCGTCCTATTTTGACGCTTATTTTTTTTCCTTTTCGTTTGTCATTTTATTTTCATTTTCCCAATTAGAACTAGAGCACGGGTCCGGGACACGTCGAGTTACACACGTGTCATCCGTCTTCGAGCATTATACCGCGAGAATAACGCTCGATCAACCCGGTTTGAGTGAAACCCTCGATAAAGTTTCGGCGAGAATGCCTGCATGTGTGTGTGTGTGTATGTGTGTGCGGTTTTTTTTTCGAAGCCCGTTTTTTTATATTTTTTTTTCGGCAATATATTTTTTTCATTAGTACGGAATCGATGAAAGGGGTGAGTTTTAGTCAGGGGTTGATCGGTTGCCGTAGAGCCGATAGAGAGTACCAACTAGAGAGAGAGAGAGAGAGAGAGACGTAAATATATATACACATAGAGAAAAAAAAGGAAGACAGGGGTGAACAGGGATTTTGCGGAAAATCCCGCGGACAACAATGGCCACGAAACGGGGTAGATCCATGTATACGTTTCCGGTCGGTGAGCACCTTCCGGTTGTGAATTACCCGGCTGAATAAATAGAGCGTGGAACGAAGGGGGAGAGGCGCGAGAATGTGGCAGGATTGGTGCAGGGAAGGGAAGGGAAGGGCCGCGGGAATGGGAAAGAGCGGTACCTTGTAGAGGGGGGATCGGAGAATATTACGTCCACGTAGCCGGTTAGCCGGTTTTACACTAAAATCGCGATGTCCCGACGAATGGAAGTCCGAGAAGCAAGAGATGAAGGAATAGGATGTAGAGAGATGGAGAGAGAGAGAGATGGAGAGAGAGAGAGAGAGAGAGAAAGAGAGAGAGGGAGAAAGAGAAAGAGGGAGAAAGAGAAAGAGAGAGATAAAGAGAGAACGCGAGAGACAGGGCTCTGTCGCTACGTCTACAAGGTATCTATAAGCCGAACTAATGAAATTGAAATAGTACGGTAAAGGAAAGGCTTAGCCGAGACTAGCGCCACGAATTTATATAATAAGTCCATCGTACGGTGGCGTGGTAGGGGGGGGGGGAGGAAAGAGCGCGTATATATATGGGTGTGTATATTCTACCACTCCCTTTAGCCCGAGGCAATTCAGAACACGTAGATATTCTATTTTCCGACAATGGGCTACGTTACTATGTTTCATATTGTCATTGGTCCCTTTTTACGAGTGGTCAGATACGTTGAAACGCGAAAACAAGTACTTGGGTAATTAATTTCTTTTTTTCTCCTTTTCTTTGAAGAAAGCAATTACGAATATTGCCAATTTTGTATTTGCAACTATTTCGAGTTCGTTTTTTCGTGTGTCTGTGTGTGGGTTTTTTGGTGCTAATTATTTGGTCGCCATTATAATTCCGTATGTTTTTTTTGTTCGCGAAATTTATTTATCCGACGAGCGTTATCAGGAATTAATCATCGTCTCGAAAAAAAAGAAAGAAATATGTATCGTCGATTCGAAATATTCGCAGTTGCGCGATGATAAAATCGTTAATTTTTCATTTTACGAATATTTTTAATACGAATTTTTGGTTTTCTTGTCTTTCGTTTTTTTTTTATTTTCACACCGATGTCGTGTTTCATGAATCTATTTTCACACACTGTTTTTATTCGATAAATTTGTTTACGAGCCAAGTTTATCGATCGAAACTGTTCATCGTTTTGTCAAATGTTTAATATTCAGCGGAACCAAAAATTCCGTTTTTTGCATTTCAATTATACGCGACTGTACGAAAAGAGAACCCTGTAAAATTCATATACTCGATGATATCGTAGCAAAATCAATTTTATCCGTTATCGTGGCAATTTTCTACTTGCTATTCGTATCGCGATTCGTCCTTTGTTTCATTCGTCGAAATGAAAAAAAAAACAAAAAATACCTATATAAAAAAAAAACAAAAAAAAACGTATCATCCACAGAGTACATTATATATAATCCCTCTGTACCGTGCGTACGTGCGAACAAACGCATTTATCCATGAAACGAAAAAAAATAGCCTTCGGCTTCGAGTTTCAAAACGCAACCGGCTCCTATTTCAAGAGGTGCGTTTCAACTTTGGCGCACCTACTTGAGAAAATTAAAAACAACATTTGCGGGGTTAAGCGAGTCGAGTGCGAGGAGGTACATCGTTACCATGTAAACAGCCGGTGTACCCTTCTATACCTGCACTTTTACATATATATATATATATATACCATTACATAGATTTCTAAATGACCGAACTAATTATTCTAATGGCGCGTTCATCAGCTGGACGCCGTATACCTACATATATATAGATATATACGTATATGCTTCGCCGTCATCTCTCTGTACAGAAATGCTTCACCTGGCGTGTATTCAAAGGGATACATTACAGACGCTAGATCCACCAGTTTCTCTCTCGTCAACTCCGGTTTGACAGGGAAATTCTCCTCCTACCGACGTATATATATATATATATATATATATATAAATATAGATGCATAACATACTATAGGGGTTTACATATATATATATATACAGCGTTATATCGAGACAGGGCTGCGCAAACAAGGGCAGTGCATCGTAATAATGTTTAGGTCGCTGATGGTGTCCTACCTCCTGCGCATTCACCTCCTCCTATACGACGTGTTTGTGCATTGTTGACGCTACATTCACGTACCGAGACATAACGACAAGTATAATTGGCTGTCGGATCGTCGCTTTAGAAAATTATCTCTTATGGACAAAGAAAGAGAGTGAGAGGGAGAGGAAAAAATAGAATTCCGACGAACTACGGAGTGTGCGACGCTACCAGCGTGCGAGTGGGCAACACACACAGTCGGTATGTTATCGACCGAGTCGGTGGCCAATTGGCGAATCGTTTTTAGATGATCCAAAGATACCGAGCTTTGTTGAGAAGAGACTCGGGTTGAACGAGGGACAGAGGGATTTGCTCGCACATGGGGCGAAGTGTTCACTTGCTGCATATCCAGAAATAAACTCGTCCACTTTTAGACGGTTCATTGTACGTGCCGGGTAGTGAGAGAGAAGACCCCACTCGATTTTCGTAGGGTTCCCTCGGAGTCCATACGAAAATATATATATATAGTACGACACTCTTCAGACACGCCCAAAAAACAGAAAATAATTCGAGATTAATTGTAAACGCAAGACTCCATTTTCGCAGTTATTTTTCCCGAGCATATTTTTTTCTTACGCCTTTTTTATAATAAAATGTCTGTTGCAACGTGATTGAACGGAAAAATGTAAAAACAAGATTAAGATTCTGGAAAATCGGAGCGAGAGCGAGAGAGAGCGAGAGATAAGGGTGAAGAGGAGGAAAATAAGTTAAGGGGGCGTAAAACAGATAAAACAAAAGGATCGATTATATATTACACGAAAATAATTTGCGATGTAAATATTGAAAAATACAATTTCTCTTACGTAGCGTTGTGAAAAAATAAAAATATTGGCGAAAAAACATTTTACGATTGCACGAGATGAGAGTGAGAAAAAGGGCGAGGGTTAGGGGCGGGGGTTAAGACGAAGGAAACAGAAAAAAAGAAAGAGGTGAGAGAATCTGCTCGGGCGAGTTTACTTCGCATCTTCAGACTTCCAATATCACGAGAACGGCGAGAAGCGAAGCTGGGGGGTGGGGGATGAGAGAAAGTACCCTCGGTAGTAACAGAACAAGAAATACCTTGCGTGAGATAAGACACGAGTGAGACGCGACGGCAACCTGTGCTGTGATATGCGGATATCCGGATAAGGGAGAGAAAAGAAAAAGATAGAGAGGGAGGGGGCAAGTACCGAATGGGTAAGAAGGTGGAGGGGGAAGGTGAAAAGTTTTCTATGTACAGTTATAAGATATATATATATATATAAATGTAGAATGAAAGAGACGAGTAAAGGAAAATGGAGGGAAAAGCGAACTACGAGGAACGAGCGAGAGTATGGAAGAAAAAAAACGAAGACTGGGAGTCCAACCCTCTCGAACCATCCTCTTGTGACTCGAGAGGGACTATTTCGCGACTGCTGCTTGCCTCGTTCGCGTATTATCATATTTATAAGTTAGTGGCGTCGGCTCGTGGTTTTCAAACGGCTGCCGGCTGCGCAAGCGCGAAACAAGAATTGGGTGAGACGGGGCTAGGGGTGAAGGGTAAGCGTCGCATTCCTCGAACCTCCGAATATGTATTTATAGAGGCGACAATCCTGCTCAGAGGAGACGGGTTGAGGATCCTCGAGGAGGATCAGACGAAGGATGCGAAAGGTGTGTGTATGTATGAGGGGGAGAGAGAGAGAGAGAGAGAGAGAGAGAGAGAGAGAGAGAGAGAGAGAGAGAGAGAGCGAGGGAAAGGAGAAAGAGAAAGGAGCTGAGGAACGCGAGGGTGAATACCGCGTTGTGATAACTTTGGATGTGAAACGTCGCGAACTCGGTGGGAAATGAAACGTTTTTTTGTTGCCGAAACGACACTTGGTGATTTATGAGTCGAGCACTATGTAATTGGATAATTATCGTAAAAATAAGAATTATTATTTGTAATGAAGATTTTTTGGTTTTTGTAGAATGAATTCGTAAAATTGTTGGTCAATTGGATAATTGTGACAAAAAATCAGGGTAAATACGATGAAAAATATATATTGTTAGTTTTTTACGACGTAGAACAATATTCAATGTGTTTTCTTTGTTCGAATCGAGGATCGAGGGGTTATTCGTAAATTTATATTGCCTTAATCGACGCCATATTTACGCGGAAAATGAGATCGCGATAGCGGGGGCTCGGAAGCCGCTACGAGGCAGAGATTTGCTCGGTTTTATCTCGGATATGAAATATATTGCGGAAAAGCGTCGGAATGAATGTCATAATTTTTCTTTATCCAAGAAAGAGAGATGGAGAGAGAGAAAGAGAGAGAGAGAGAGAGAAATAAAGAGGCAGTCTAAGGGATGATTTCGGTAAAAAAAAATGTCCCCTCTGTCGGATATTAAGTACATAGTATATTATACTGCACGAGGATTCGTAAGTTTGACAAACCACGCGTGCCAGAATGCCCGTAAGCCGCACGATGCTTCGTGCCAAAAAAAACCCTAAAAATGCTTCATCCGCATTAGAACTTACGGAAAATCTTGTCAAAAACGCGTCCAAGCCAAAACAAATGGGTCATATTTATTCTCAGAGACGCGATGGCTTATTTAAAAAGTAAAACAAAAACGTTATGAAAGATTATGTAAAAAAGAAAAAAACAAAAGTTCAAAATGAAAATTCACATCGGCCGATTACTTTTTCTAATCGGTCGTTAGCCTATAGGTACCCGTTCGTACTGAAAACGTTAAAGCATGAAAATAGAGATAAAGTACGAAGCATGGAAGCCTTGAGACGCCGGAGGAAGCTCCCAGACACCGAATAAATTGTTTCTGAATTTATGCATATATATATATATAGTATCTCCTATCTCGCCACTTAATTCGCAGTTATATATTTATAGCTTGGCGAGACAGCGACGACTTGCGGAGACCCTTTATATTTGTAATTCCAATTAATAAAATGAAATAGAGAAAGAGAAAGCGAGAGAGAGAGAGAGAGAGAGAGAGAGAGAGAGAGAGAGAGAGCGCGAGAGAGAGGTAAAAAGGTCCAACGACGAAAATCGTGATGTTGAAAAATCGATGTCACGTAAGCTCGTCCTGCTAAATTTTGCAGAAATGATAAGCCAAAAAGCTCGACTCTCGAGAAGGAAAGAATGAATTTCGATCGATGGACGATAACAAAGATAAATTTCAAAATTCGGAAAAGAAGAATATGAATTTTGTTGAACGTCGATTTTTGGTGTCATAAACTTTTATCGCGTGGTGCACATGATTTATCGAAAATAGAGCGTACCTTCACTCCTAAATTCCTCGAGATTTCCGTTGTTCGTCGAATAAAATTATTGTCCCGGATCGAATAAAAAAGTTTGTTTCGTTTTTTTGTTTTTTTTTTACGTCCTGCGCGAAATGTATTTATGCGAGATTTTTTTTTCTTTGCCCGATCCCTCGAAACGGCTGAAAAGCCCCGGATAAGGGCGGAGGGTCCCCCTCGCGGTAGACGAAGAGTCATTTCGGCATTTTGTCTCTCTTTGGGAAGGCACGCAGGGTGAGGAGGGAAAGGAAGACTCGCGACCCTCGTCCCCACAGTGGTCCATAAGTTTTCGAGAGAGACTATATAAGCGGTCGTATCCGACAACCCTCCGTGGGACAAGGGGGAAGAGAAACACGAGGGATTATAATGAAAAGAGAATTTTTGCTAATAAGCACGATCTACCCCTCTACCATCTTGCCCCGTACGAGGGAAAATTGCGTGCGCCATATGTGAATCATTTCTCTCGTTCTTGGCACTCGTTCGCTTTCTTACCACGCAGCTCCCCTCCGCTCGCCCCCCTTTCCACCATACCTCGCTGCCTACCCTCCTCAGGGTCTGCGCGTTATTTTATTTCTGGCCTACCGCAGACTTCCTTTCCGCATAATTGTGGTTGAGCGTGATCTCTTTTTCTTTCTTCTTTTTTCCCCCTTTTTTTTGTGTGTTAACCAATAATAATTTTTATCAACAAAATACATGACTTTTTTTTGTTGAGTATTATTAAGAATAATTCGAGATTATTATTCTCTCGTAAAAAACATTAATTTTTCAGTGTTTATGTTTATATAATTTTGTTTTAATAAAAATATGAATATAATTAAATTAGACTCAATGACATTTGGCTGTTTATATTTGTAATAAAGAATATAAATGCAACGAAATTATATTTCTTTTGTTGTATTTTCGACTATTTTTTACGATATTTATTTTTACGTTTTTTTCTTTTTCTTTATGAAAGAAAGAGGAAAAAGATGGACTGCCATAAGTTTTCGAGTTTGACGATTATTAATTTTATTAGCTAGCCGGTAAGAAGTTTGTCCAAGGGGAAAACCTGGGACGACAAAACTATTCGTAGTCTTTCTCAGGAAAACATGTGCCGAATAAACCAAGAGAGACAGAGGGGGGAAAGAGAGAGAGAGAGAGGGAGAGAGTGAAATGTGGCTATTGTTTTATGGTGCTCGCTTTTTCGCAAGAGAAAACGTGCGTTAGTCTGTCGTTGAATTTCACTCTTTTTTTCATCGGACGAAAACCTCTGGGTGACTTCGAAACCAGCCTGAAGAATACAGGAGAGAAAAAGGTTATGCAGTGTACTTCGGCAAACATCCAAGAGAAAGAGGGAGAGAGTGAGAGAAACGATAAGCAGAGAAAAAATATATATATAGGTACATCATTCGAACTTTGTAACCGAATTGTTAACTCCGGCAACGGAGCGGATGGAAAGTTGGCAGTTAACTCCCGCAGGAGAAGAAACGAATGGGACACGTGCGAAATATAAGGACAGAAGACGAGACGAAGCATACAAGGGTGCCGAAACTAGAGAGAAAGGAAGAGGGAGAGGGAGAGAGAGAGAGAAGAAAATCGTTGCAAAAGCTCGACGCAAAGTCCAGACTAGTTCTTCGTTGTTAAAAGGTTGACGATAGGAATGAAAAAAATATCGGCAAAAGTATAAATAGATATAAGCAAGGAAAGATAATAATACATATGGGGCGTTTCAGATCAAATTAACTCAACCAACGGTCAACCCGTCGATAATAAAATCATTAATTTTTCTCTACGAGCAAATATTCTACAAGGACTTGATACAAATCGCAGGAAAATTGACACGTAGAATGCTAAAAATAGTTTAGCATTACATAGAGGGTAGGACGAAAAATATTAAAGCGTTTGAACGTATTAATTGTGTTTTTTCGTTTTGTTATGTTGAACTTTTCTCGTTTAAAAACCCACGAAGGTCCTTAAAATCAGAGGGCGTGCTAGTTAGTTTTTCAAATTATCGTTGGTCACGTTCTTTTTCTTTTTCGTTAAATTTCGTAAATTTTGTTATTACCAAAATTTACGACGTTACAAAAGAAATTATTTTCGAAAATACGTTGGCGTTCGTTTAATTGTGTTTAATTTTTCGTTCTTTCGAGAATGTCTGCTATGTACTAGTTGGAGGAAGGGTCGAGGGGAGAAAATGGGAACTGTCTGTTTTAGATGAAGATTACAATCGGGTCGATTCGACAAAGAACGCCCCATAGACAACAACGAAAGAGACACAAAAGGAATCCCTGAACGACGAAAAAAAAATATCAAAAATTTGTCTTCGACTATACCGTGAGTTCGTAAACATTATCTGAATATCTGATTGGCACTTTTGAAGTTTTGCCGAAGAAAATCCGACCACTTCGAGGCTTTTCTTCTTCGCGTGTTTGCTTTTTCGCGAAGGCTCTTTGACTCTTCGGGACATTCTCTCTCTTTCTCCCACCGCCGTCTCCTCTTTTCCCTCTCTTTCACTGTTCAGCAACTCGATGGAAGTAGAACAGAGGTCGGTTTCTTTTTTTACTTGTCCAATAAAAAAGAGAGAAAGAGAGAGAGAGAGAGAGAGAGAGAAAAGAAAAACGAAGCAAACTCTCTTCAAGAAGCTGAAAATTATTTAGATTTTTATAACACAATAGCTAACTTTACGAGTCGCGAGGGCCTTGTGCGTACTATTTCCTTCCCTTGCGTCCAGTTCTCTACTACCCCCTTCTTCGCGTCGCACACAACGAAGCCGGAAAATTTCCATAAGAATTTAATATAACCGCAAGGCGCGCGCGAGCCCTCGCTACCGTTCGCAATTAATATACTTTTTTCTCATCTTGTTAGCCACAGAAACTACGACTAGTATAAATATATATATATATATATATATATAATTGTACTTGAGCCCGTGAGAAGCAGAGTAGCAAGAAAATATATCCTCAAAGAGAAAAAAGCTCTCTCGATCTTCGTACGCCATATAAACAAATTATTCTACTCTCATATGACGGCAATGCGCAATTGAAATCGTTAATTCGAAATAATCTCGAGCGAAACTCCAACGACTTTTGAAAATCTATTATTTCATTGTTTTGAAAATATGTCTTAAAAGCCATTCTTTTATTTTGTTCATTATCTACTTTTATATTTTTATATTATAGTCTATTTTTCGTATTATGTTATATAATTCTATATTATTTTATATTGTTTTATATCATTCAATAGTATGTTATCAACATATTTTAAAATAATCGAACGAAAAGAAGGATCATTTTCATTAAATCGATACGAATTAAAGTTTTTGTTCGACCAGGATAATCGATACATTTTTTTACTGGATACGAACAGAAATTCATAAATATTGCAATATTTCTAGACTTTCTTCCATCGAAGCCTGTTGGATTTTTTTAGTCTGCCCACCGAGTGAACAAAAAATTATAATTGTCGTTAAATCACCGCAAGTTAAAGTTTTTGATCGATTGCAATAATAAATAATATTTTTCACTCGATATGAAGAAAATTTGACAAACATCGACGAAACATCGTCGTCTGCTCGAACCATGGGGATTTGGATCTACAGTACTGATCAAAATAAAGTACGTACTTCCAAAAATTTCACATTTCTCCGAATATCTCGCTGGAAATATGGTAACGGGTTGTAAGAAAAATATAACGAGAACATTATGTAGCGTATTAACAAACGCAGACGCAGCGAATTCATTTAGATAATTCAATTTCACTATATTCACTATTATTGAATTTATTCAATATCAATGCTCGGGCAAAAAAAGAACGCACTTGACAAAAAGATGAAAATTGGCATAACAAATATTGTTTATGTGAAAACAAAACATTTTCGATATTTGGTGTTGCCTCCTTTTGCTTCTATGACGAGGTTTTTCAAAAGTTCAACGTCGATGTTTTCCCACGCTCCCTGTATCGACCGAAAAAACGTGTCTTTTGTTGACACCTGGCTTTTGTTAATTTTTGTGTCCAAAATAGACCACAAATTTTCAATGGGATTGAGATCTGGCGATTGCGCAGGCCAATCCATCAGTTTTATGTTGCAAAAATCGAAACAAGCTGTAGTTCATTGTCTTGTTGGAAAATGAAGTCATCTTCAAAAGTTCACCAAGGATTCTTCTAAATTTTGTTGCAGAATGTCATTGAACGTTCCTAAATCCGACCACGCGAAGCAATCCCAAACCATGACACTCCCACCTCCGTATTTCACTGTTTTTTTGAAGATTTTTTCCAAAAGTTCCTCACTTCGTTTTAACCACACTCGCGACCATTTTTGATGACCAGAAAAAGGTCAAATTTACTTTCATGCGTGAATACATTTTTTTCCAAAAACTTGTAGGCTTGTGAATATATTTTTTCTCAAATTCTAAACGTTTAATTTTATTCCGATTTTGGATCAAGAGGCGACGCAATGCGTCGTTGTTTTTAGCCCTGCTTCTCGCGATCTCCTTCGTAGCGTGGATTCAGAAACGTTCACCCGCGTTTTTCACGAATCATTCGACTCGTAACGCGCGGATTTTTTTTCGTTTCGCGAACAATCGTTCGATCTTCTTTCCGAGTTGTCTTTCTTTCGTCCTTTGCATATCTTTCTAACAGCGGCTTCACTTACGGCATATTTCCGTCCTATTTCTCCGTTCTATAACTTTTTTTTCTCCATCTTTGACGATTAGTTTACGAATTTAGCTGGAAATTTGCTTTTTCCCCATTTTAAATTGAAGAAAGTCGACTGATCTTTCCAGCAGCGACTCGAGAACTGTCAATACACCAAAATCATTCATAATTTCGATACCTTAAATATTTTCCAGAACGCTACTGTATTTTCGAACTCAAAACAAAACAAAAAAACTGGTGCCTATTTTATTATACCCAACGAAAATATGACGGTATCAACAATAAAAGCAGTTATCAAAAAACATCGGATCGTTCATAAAATTTTGAATGAATACTAACGATAAGAAAGTACATGAAAAAAATTTCCTTTTCATCGCTGTAGATTTATTACCTCGACATTACCAGTGACGAATTGTCGATGAAAATACTCCTCTTTGAAAGTGCGTACTTTATTTTGATAAGTACTGTATATCGTTGAAAAATTCAGCTCTGGAAATCGGGAATATCGATGTCCGTGGCGCGTACCGTCGAGGTTGAATCCGGCCACGTTTCTCGTATCCTCGGAATCATGGATGGAATTCCGAAGACCGGAAAAAGGTTTGTGCGACGACAGGGACCGGTTACGTGGTGGGAGATGAGTCGGGGTACGGTCTTCCTGCCGAATAAAGGCAGGAAAAAAAACGCATCGACTACGCACACAACAATTTCTTATCCGTCGATATATATTGTAATAACGATATCTCGATGTCGCGAACGATACCGTCTACGAGAGTGAAGGGGTTCGTCAAACGCGAGCTATGGCTCGCGTCGAACCTCAGTTTCTCAAACATACGCGATGGGGTATGTGATACCCCGCGACGTCAATTACATCCGACCAGCGCATATTTCACTGGCAAATTCACTACAAATTTTGTTAATTATTTTCCGCTATATCGAGATCTTACTACGTTTTTTGGTGTGAGAATTATCGAGAAAGAAAGAACCATCCGACAGGAATGTGGTCCGCGGACACTTCGGGCTTGTTTAATATTTTTATTATTAACGTGTTAAGCGTCATGTCGACCATTGGTGACAGGCAATATATTCTCTCTTCTCCTAAATGGAACGTTAAAAAACAGACTCGACGCTTAACGTGCCAATAGTTAAATATTGGCCACGAGTCAGTTTACGATAGTGAAAAACGTTGAGACGTTTAATATAATGAAGGAACGAACGGATATTGAGACATATAGGGGAACCAAATCGGGAAATAAAATAATAGAATTTCGATGAAATCAACGATTAAAGAGGATACGTCAATTTATCGCAATTACAGTTCGTTCGTTGTTTTTAATTATTTTGTGAAGGTTTTCAACGTCGCCGGACGTCTCGTCTACGACCCGTTCGTTAAAATCGATCGAGGGGATTACCTATGGTCTGTCGTATCACTGGTCGAGTGCCTATCGTTGAAAAGCGCCGGAAGTCGACGAATCTCGATTACAAATTTTGCCGGTAACTCGTACTTATACGGGGCGTTCCAACGACGCTCGATATTCCATGGTTCTCGGATTATTGTTTTGATAGAAATTATATACTTCCAAATTTATAAACGATAATAATCAGGAATATATTTATGGGAATAAAAATAACGAGACGGAACATGCGAATACGCGAATTGAATATATTTTGTTTACGTCCGTTAATAATCGCAAACGACACGTCCGTCCCGGAACCGTGGACGACATTTCTTATTTAACACGAAAATAATAATATGATGATTATTTTTTTGATAGAAATTATATACTTCCAAATTTATAAACGATAATAATCAGGAATAAAATGGAAATAAAAATAAATAAATAAAATTCGCGGTAGCCACAAAAGCGAACACCGTGCTCACTCGCGAAAGGGTTCGCAGGTCGGGAAAAGAAAAAGAAGTGGTGGAGAAGGAAATATAAAGAGAAAAAAGAATGAACGAGAGGATCGAGGAAAAGGTGCAAAGTTTCGTCAATCTTCCTCGCGCGTGTGATCGGGGCGTGGCAAAATGAGGGAGGAATAAAGAGGAGGAAAAGAACTCGGTGAATCTTCGTGCGAGAGAGAAAAGCCGAGAGAAAGGTATACGGGCGAATGAATGAGAAAGAGAAAAGGAGAGAGAGAGAAGAGAAAGCTCGAAGAGGGGTGTAGGGGGGGGGGGAGTCGAGAGCAGAGAAAAGAGAGGCGACGACGAGAGACGTTAGCCCTCGAATATTGCACCAACTTTGTAAGCCGGTGAGAACAGATCGCGAGTAGGATTTCGCGAGAGTCTTCCTCAATTCCCGACCGCTCTTCTCCCATTTTCTATAACCATATATTTTTTTCACTATCCGACTCTTTCTCGGTTAAAAATTTTTCTTTTTTTATATAATATACGCGGGATAATACGCGGGACAGTTGTATAATTTAATGCATAAAATACTATAGATTGTTTTAATACGAAAAAAAGAAAAAAGAAGGGGACGAATTTATCATCGTAAGAGGTGGCGAAAAGAGGGGGTGAAAGCTCATCGCGAGAAAGTTTCTACGTCTGTCGTACGACGAGCCAACTCGCTGGATAACGAGAGAGTTTCGCAACGCTGTTTGTAAATAAGTGAAGAAACAACAAAAATACGATGAATAAAAAAAAGAAGGCAAGGTGTTTGGATATCGTGAAAATACAATCACGAGCTAGGAGGACGAGAGACGGGGGTTTAGCGAAAGGACTCGAGTGCTTCGCTGTTTGGCTCTTGAGGAGGATCGCGACACCTCGAGAACTACGCCCATCGTTTATGGATTTATCTATATATATTGCGTACTCTCAAACGGGGCTACTTTCAACAGGTTTTCGAAGTTATTTGTAGGTAACGTTTTTTTAACATCCTAAATTCTGACTTTTTTTGCTCCAATAGAACAATGTGTTCTCTGGAATTCGTTCTATAAAATCTATAAGAGAGTCAAGCCACCCACCCACTATTTTTATATATTTTTAAAAAAGTTTCAAAGTAACCACGCCTGTGGGGTTTCTTTGGCAAGGCATTAAAATACAATTTATATCGAAGATCCAAAGCATAATTGATTACTTTTGACATCATTTTCATAAGAAATTTAATATTTTATTAATTCTACATAGAATTTAATGAAAAACAACGATTTTTTACTATCAAATTGTCATCTTTAGGAAACGCTTTGCATAAAAATATCGAGTACATAGAGTATTACTATTGTTATTATTACATAGAGTATTACTATTAGAGTAGTACTTTCATCTTAAGGTAGTACTGTCGATACTGCAATAGTCAAATGTATATACAGTCATTTTCGACTTACGTAGTATTTAGAATAGGCAACGTCGCGATAGAGTGAGAGAGACAGAGATGGTCTGTTTCACTCGAGAGGTGCGCAAAAGCTAGGTTAAGACTGACGGGCGCAGTTAATGACAAATTAATAATGACACCACGCGTGAAAAAAGAAAAAATCTACCACTGGAAGGGCAAAAGATTGACAGAAAAAAATGGTCGCTGCAAATGTGACTTACGAAATGGTTGTAGACGTATATAAACAAGATAAGTACAATGGCTTATCGAGAGTTTTGGGCAAAGATGAGAACGGTAGTGTTAAAGTCACCAAAAATAAAAATATGTTGCAAAGAATCTTCGTTTTTTTCGAAAATCAAGAAAAAAAATAACCAAGAAATTGTTATTATATCGAGTTGAAAAAGTATGGCTCTGTTAATACAAGATTAATTAATAAAGAATCTTTATAAAATATATGCTCCCAAGTTTCATTCATTTTTTAATTTCGCGCGCATTGTAACCTCTTCGCGACGTTGCCACGTTACACTGAACTACGATATAAAAGTACATTTGGGATATTTATTTGTTAATTACGACAATCACAGGCTCTCAACCTGTATTTTTAAGGATTTAAAATGTACCTTATAATATTTTCTCTTATTCTACCCTTTTATATTGAAATCTGAACGTTACTTTTTGTAAAACACAAAGAAAACTGTGATTTCACATAAGACTCAATGTTAAATCTATGAAATTGTCACTATCAATATCTTTTTTCTGGTTCTCTGCAGCCTCTTAAAAATTTAACTAGATCTTCTTCTTATCATAATCTATTACTGTACCAAAATTTATTAAATTCTCAACGGTAATTCTATAACCGCCGATACTACCTTAATCAAGCTTATATATCATCGTTAAGATCGAAAAACTGAATATTTACGTAAATTGCAATATATCGAGAGTAGGCTAGGCGAGTTCTAACTCACTTTCGTTCTAGGCCGGTTCTAACTCACTTTGGATCTTGTTTGAGAGAGCGAGAGAGAGAGAGAGAGAGAGGGACGCGGCGTTGGGTGGGGGGCGGTGCGGCGGGTGGGAGGAAGTTGCGGTGGCGCAACGTCCTCCTACACACACACAAATTTCACTGCACTATTTCGATAACACAATATTATGTACTGCGCTTATAAGTAGGTAAACAATACCGATTCTGGACGAACGTGTGTTAGTGCACACTCACGATTCACACGTATACACTCCCACATACACACAGGGTTCCATGATGACGTCACACATGCACCAGATATTTCTCGAAGGTGCTCGAAAGGGGGAGGGGGGATCTCTCGAATATTCCAAGTCATCACGAGGTGAGTGGGGTATGAGGTTCGAGTGACCCGATATTCGTTAATCGATTCGTTAATATTGTTTATTTAAAGTTTAGGATAAATATTTTTTGACATCACCGACCAGCGGATTTTTTTTCAGAGGAGGAAACTTGGGAGGGGTGGCGTTGTGCGCGATGGCCACAATACCGATGACAAGCGTATCGAACAATTCTCACGATGAGATTTATAAACGAAACTAACGGTTTCTTCGATAATTCCAGCGCAGTTTCTCGAACAATTTGACGATCTACGCTAGACAAATTGGTGAAGCTCGCGAGCGTCCAATGTTTTACGTTTTTAATGTTCGACGTGTCGCTGTTACGTCGCGGTTGGAACAGTAGGAAATCCCCACCAAACGCCGCGACCTTCTCTCTCCCTCTCACAAACAAGTTTCAAAGTGAGTTAGAAACGGCCGGGATCTAAAGTGAGTTAGAAACGGCCTAGTCTACCTACTATCGGGATTATAATGGCGATATTCGAGTGTTACGCGGGAAATTTTCATTTTTTGGTAGAACAAAATATTCACCCACCTCCCCTGCCAACCCTGAAAGTCCCGAAAGTAAATTACGAATGTCGACTATCGGCACCTGCCAAGGGTCCAAATTTTCGTTCCTCCAAAAAGGCTTAAATTGTGGGTTACGGAATCGGAAATTTCCCGCGCAACACGAATATCGCTATTATAATCTCGATATATTGCAATTTGCGCAAAATATTCGACTTTTTCACCGCTCCGAATACATTTAAAACGTATTTCGAGGCTCTTTCAAAGCAACCCCAAAAATTGTTAAAGTTACCCTTATTGTCAAAGTTTCCCTATTTAACTTTCCTTTTTTTTTTATTCCTTTTTTTCTTCTCCTTATTCGTTTCATCTCGAGATATCGTGGGTTAAAAATCCACTGTTTCATGAGCAAAGAAAAGAAAACTGACGTTGAAATCTCCGGGCTGGATAATGGATCGCGACAACAGGAGGGGGTGGGGGTGAGGTAAATTAGAGAGAATCGAAAAAAATGGCACGGACTTTGTCCTTTCACCTCCGAATCGATGCCATTCGCCTCGTAAACACCCGCACGAACAAAACATTGTTCGCCCGCCTGTAACAATTATATCCCTAAAAAACCTAGTCGATGTATATTACCTAATACGTTACTAACGATCCTCCCGTAATGTTGAATTCGACCATACGACAACCCAAGCGAGAGCTCGTGGCATAAAAAATTAGCTTTTAAAATTAATTCCACGCTCGTCCGATTTATTATTCACGTTGCCTTAACGGCAAATTAGGTGATCGATCCAATTCTCGAATATTATGAATGACAATACAGAAACATTCGGGTACGAATGATAATGAGGATGATAATGCGTATTAATGAGAAACGAAGTAAAATTATGTGAATTCTTGTCCCTCTCTCTCTCTCTCTCGTTCTCTCTAATTAATTATATTGAAATTTACATTCACTGTTCTCATAAATGTCTAAAATATAAAATCGAACGAGGCATCAACGAGGACAAAGCCGGTTCCATAATGGGCGAAGCTGCTCGAGCGATTAGTTCTTTTGTTTTTTTAGTTTCAAAAGTTAATGCAAAGAGACATTACACCACTGTGGCTTACGTTTAATATCTCGTCTCCCCTTCGAAAAAGAGAGTGCACCCTCGGTGCGATTACACAACGGTCGTCTTGCATCGAATATTCTCCAAGTGACGACGCAGAGACGAAGATGAGAGAGTGGGAGATTTGTGTTTGAGAGCGATGAGAAGAGCGAAGGGGTGAAGGGGGAGGGCAAAGACGCAGGCAAACCGTCTCAACTCCATCGAAGCTCTCGTATTCCCCGTTGGTTTATTCGCGCGACTCTTCTCACGCGAAATATCAAAGGCGTATAAGCCAAAAAGAAATATATTGTATGAAGAAATATAAGTTAGCGCATTATCGAACAGCGTGGAGATAGACAGTCTCGACGTAGGGTGAGAGCGACCGATTTCGTGAAAGGTAGAACGATAATAATGTAAGGAGGAAAGTCGACGAAAGAAAAATCGAGTAATACGCATATATTTTATACGCTCGGTAGCGTTTCGATCCATGTAGAGAAAAAAAAACGAAATTGAAACATATGAGTTAATTTAGGGAGAATTTTACGACGAATGGCACGTACGCAACACGAAGGTAAAATTTGTTGAAAATGTCGAGGGTTGGAAAATAATGTCGAAACGAAACAAAACCATCGCGAATAATCCGACGACGAGATAAAACTATACGTTTTCGACACGAAAATATTCATAAACCAGCGTAGAGTTGCTCTTTGTGTTCTCTATTTCAACCAAATGTTCCAACAATCTTGGCATAATTATGATATGGTATATTACAACGTATAATACATTGCAGGTAACATGAACGCAAAAAATAATTATTTCGTACGTACGATTGTTTAAATAATGCGAAAGATTCAGAGAAATCGTGAATTTTGTTTGGTCACAAAAATCATTCGAACTCTATACAAATTAAGCTGATAATGTTTGAATAATAATTCATACCTTAAGATTAATATTTTGTTGGATCCTTGCTGTTGCCCAACATGGCTTGAACGAATTGGCGTCTTGGAAATAATTAAATACGTTCTATTATACCATCTCATAATTTTATGGTTCTTCGAACATTTGTTTGATATAGAAAACCGGAAGAGCAACTGTACATTGGTGTCAGAATATTTTCGTGACCGACTGTATGTATGTAACGTGGTCAAATTTTGTTACGAAATTTGTCGATATCGAGAAATAACCGTGAATGATGAAAAATAACGAGAAGAAATAATTCGAGCATGAAAGTAAAATGCCAATCTCCTTTGATTTTTTTTAATGGAGTGAAGTTTGCGTGAAATGCTCCATTGGTTGCTTTATCGCATGGAATTGGTACCGCGGACGGAAAAATTATGAGGAAATCTCGGGGGATCGGAAAGCTTGGTGTTGTTACGGCTGAATATAAATATATATATTTGGTTTTTCTCTTTCTCTCTTTCTCTCTTTATATATATATATATGTGTGTATATGTATATAAATAGAGAATGAAAAATGAGAGGTTTTACGATGGGGTAAAAACGTGCTTTATATTAGGTGGATATCGAGCAGAAGATATCGATGAAAAGAAGAGAAAGAGAGAGAGAGAGTGAAAGCATGATATATATATATATATAAAAAATAAAGAGAAAAGTGGATACGATCAAATTCAACCGAAAAGCAAAGAGTCTAACCCATATCTATAGACGTGCCTCGCGTTCAATGCCCAAACGAGAAACGGTCAAAGGTAATTTCCGATTAAAGATTAAGGATTATGCCCTAGGGACGTAGGGTGGATGGCAAAGCGAAGAACGAAAACGAAGATAAGGGAAGAGGAAGAGAGCAAAGATATTACCGAGTTGGAGAATCAAAGTCGGATGAAATATAAAATGTATGAAGCGGCAATTCCCGCGGGTGCCTCACAGGACCTTTCTGTCGAAACGTTTCTTTACACCCTTCTCCAAACCAGCGAGACCGACGTGTATCGCATTACACTATCAACCGCGCTTCCTTCTTTTGTTGGTCCTATAAAAGAAAATCTAAGAAACTATGTTTTTCATATTTCAAAATATAACAATCATTATAATGATAATTATTATTATTCGATCGCGGTATTCATAATATTATTATCAAACGAATTTTTATAAATCCAAAAAACTATGTCTGTAATATTTAACAATATTATATTAATAATGTAATCGTGATATTATTATTACGTAATTATTAAAAATGTAAAAAACTATGTTCTTAATATTTCAAAATATAATAATAATAATAACAACAAGTAACATTATTGTTATTAATATCGTCATTATCATAACCCACATCAAAGAATACGCGGTTCGAAGACTAATGAAGAACGGACGAACCACCGATGATAAAAAATAAGATAAAAAATGACACAAAGAACCGTTCGAAAGCGATAAAATTCGCGATACTACGTACACAACATCATTTTCAATAGACTCCGCGGTGGATTTTTCCAATTTTCATTTCATCCGTCAAGTTGATTCTGGAATCGCCGCGACCCTTTGCCCGTCCAACGAATAGTCTGTATATCCTCACGGCGCATACACAAAACGTGCGACATAAATTCACGGCGAACAGCCGAGAGAGAACTGGGTCTGTCACTCTCCGCCCTGGACACAGATGAGAGAGGTTAGGGGGCTGGGGGAGGGTTGGTACAGTCTCGTTCGGAAATGTATGTTTATTCGCCCACACGTGCACGTGCCACACGCGTACATTCGTTCAATTCTCTTTCTCTTTCTCTCTCTCTCTCTCTCCCTCGCTCTCTCACTCTCTCTCTCTCACTCTCACTCTATATATATATATATATATATATATATATATATATATAACTATATGGAAAATTTAACTGTATGATATTATATATATCTGTACGTGGCAAAGACTGTGTGAGGGTTGTGTCACGTCGTCCATTCCGCTGGAGGGTGAACGCGCGCGTTTAGAGCGTGACCGATGACCACGCTTCTCTCTCTCTCTCTCTCTCTCTCTCTCTCTCTCTCTCTCTCTCTCTCTCTCTGCTCGTCGTACACCTCGTCGAGAATAGTGGACGGAAGAGCCTGCGCCGGCATATGTGCGTTCGTCGAAGCGCGCGTCGACAGAGAATTTCTATTTAAGGCGAACGGTGAAAGGAACGAAATGGCCATTTCTCGTTACACCGAAATGTATTTTCGCCTCTTTTTCGTCCTTTTTTTTCGTTGTCGTTACATTTTTTTTGGCAATCGACTTAACGTCGATGGTACAGTTTGTTTTTTCGTTCGCGTCGCGAAATTTTCACGCGACGAGAAAGTTCTACGTGGTATTTTCGATCGACGAGCGCCATTTTCGTTTCGTGCGAGCGACGTGAAAGATTTAAAAAAATTCGTAACAAAATGAATTTTTGACATAGGAAGGATGAAAAATTGTTGAAAAAAATACATATTCGTATTTGAAATCGCTTATAAATTTAGGAACGTTTTTCAATTTTTCGAAGTGATTAAAAATCGTCCAAATTCGTTCTCGAATTGGGACGAATTATTTCAATGTTCGAAACTCAAAGTAGTCTCTGACAAGAAAATCGTTAAAAGAATCATACCAATTTTTCAAAAGAGTTACGATATTTCTCTGTAAAATCGCTCAATTTTCTCAATTATTTCAGTACCTTATATTTTATCGTCGTATTCTTTCCGATCGCTAAAGTCCACTGGACGATTAAAAAATTTCAAAATATTTATTCAAACTTTTCTTTTTGGAATAAAATGTAAATCAATCAACAGTGATCAATAATCAATTCCATCCTGTGGAATTGTTACCAACGCATTTAGTACATAGCTTTACATGTATGTAAATAAAGACAGAGAAACAGAGAGAGAGAGAGAGAGAGAGAGAAAGCGAATGCCCTAAACGGACACTGGTTGGACGACAGGCAAAACGCCTATACCTACATATATATATATATATATATATATATATATATATATATATATATATACATATACTTAATATACAACAGAACCGACGACAGATGGAGCTGCCGCCCATTCTCGTTTTCGTCCGACGCTTCCGCGCGTTACGCCTCGTTTTTGCCCATCATAATGCCATCCGTAGCCAATAAACCGAGAAGCCGCGTGCTGCACCGGGACCGTGATGCCCGGTCGCAGTTGCGAAATTACGATGGTTTTGTCACAGCTGAGAGGACTCGACGATACACGTCCCGTATAATAACGTAGAACGAGAGGAGATCGTGCGTACGCACGATTCCCCGAGGGGTTGAACCGAAACACGCGCCACTCGTACCGAAATAATTTATCTCCCTTTTTCCGATCTCCTTAATATCGACTCTGCGACGCCGCGAAACTTAAGATTTTACCCCAAACACCCGTCATCCTCATCCTCCGACGCGTTTCCACCCCCCTCGAGCAAATATCATCGAACTCGCGAGCGAATATTCCCGAGAGTTAAATCTTCATTTCATTTCTTCTCTCGTTCACCGTCCTACCTTTTGGCCCTTATCGATTCCGATAAGTACGCGCTATCTGGCATAATCTCGCTGTGATAATATTTCGAATCGAGTCTTCTGAAAATTGAACGAAGAGAATTTCAGGTGGGAGAAAGTTTTTCGTCCCACGTGTGTACGATTTTCGAAGGGTTCTCTCTCTCTCTCTCTCTCTCTCTCTCTCTCTCTATCTCGCTTTTCCCTCTTTCTCTGTCGCTCGTTCGTGGGGTTTGTTCAAAGACCCCCGCGGCGACACGTACATAGATATTAGATTAAAGGACGTCTCTCGCGGGTTTTCTCTCCCGGTGTATAACTTGCAGCCCCCGACCGTATACCTGATTGGAGAAGGAGAAGGGCAGAAGGGTAGAAGGGTAGAAGAAGTGGGAGAGGGGATTCACCGCTATCGAAACAGATGGTAGCCCTTGGGCTATGTCGGCCCGATAATTCCGTTGAGAAGAGAGACGAGAAGGAGAGGGTGGTTAGGGGTCCTCGCGAATTGAGGCAATTGGGATGATAATACAGGGAAAGAGGAATACGTATGTCTAACTATATACATATATATATGTGTGTGTGTGTTTCTCTTTATACATGTATGTATATATGTTACAAATACCGAAGGGATGTCGAACGTTAAAATCGAGACCCCTTCACGAGAGTCTCAGGGGTTGTTCAGTCGCAGCCTTCATCCCTTATATCCGTCTCCTTATCAAGCACCTCTGATAATTCATCGAAAATTAGATAACGAGTTATCTACGTCGCGCGCATTTCGCGAATAAAACGAGACCAGAGGGAGAACGCTTATAATCTCGATCGTAACGACGTTACTTGCTTGCGCGCTTCTGTTTCAACTCGCGATTGTTATTGGCGTTTTAATATCTACCTAAAAATTACGCAATGGCCTATAATTTCTTCGTAGGTAGAAAATATTTCGACTTTTTCGAAATAACCTTCGACGTTTTTTTTATCAGACGTTCTTCTTCCTTTGGTTTTTTTGTTTTGTTTTTTTTCTTGTCGCCGATATTTTTTTCAGTATTATAACGATGTACGATCGTTTCGACTTTACGCAGAGTTTTAACGATGCCCAATACGAAACGATTATTCCTTTGTCAGCTTAAGAAATTTATCGATAAACTGCAACGAGCTTTGGTCGATGGATCGTTATTTTTAATTGATAATTACTCGTTTTTAATTCCATTGCTATCTTACCATTATTTATTTATCTTGAAAAATCTATATTCGATTTTTACGCGGACGCTTTTTTCTCTCACTTTATTCGATATAGATCGCTATTTGAATGAACGATATTCATCGAACGATGATAGAGATGGAGGGAGACAGGGAAAAAAAAGAGAGAGAGAGAGAGAGAGAAAGATGAGGACGATTCAAAAGTGGCAATCGTACGAAACTTGACCCAGGAGAATAGTATTAACGTAGGCGGGACACGGGATTTTCTCTCGTTCGCGTTGCATATCAATTATTAACGTTGGTATAGAGCCGCGAGAAAAAGTTGTTTTCAGCGACCCTCCGGCCGGTCGCGCGAAGTGGGAATTGTGTGGTCGAGCTAAAAAAACTTTACGTACGTTTTATATACGAACGCCGTTTCTTGTTTTTTGTTTTCTCCGTTTTCTCCCCCCGGTCCCCACTGTTTATTTTTAAACACTGATTTTTATACGCGACTCGACAATGTCTCGCAAACTTCGGAATTTATTTATACGCCAAATTTCTAATACTATAATAATCGAAATGATAAATTATATTGCTTTAATTTACTATTATTTCGATTAGTGTCGTATATATACCAATAATAAATTATATTGCGTTAATTTATTATTTCGATTATTATCGTAAATATATAATAAATTATATTGCGTTAATTTATTATTTCGATTATTATCGTATTCCTATATATCATTTTTCATCTCTTGGCCTACAATAACGAGTGAGACGCTCGGTAAGGCATTTGGCCCATTAACCTTAAGCACGAGTCTCACTCGTGCTGGTTCCGTTACGTAGCACACAACTAATTGTAAACAGCTAAATGGCTCGACGCGTAACCGACTTTCCTGTTTACTATGTCCCGACCAATCGCCAGATAGCTCATAGGGCAAGGGGTTAAGATTATATTCTTAAATAAATGCGTCCGTTTACGATAATTCGACCGTACGTTTTCGCGTTTATACGCGAACGAAATGACTTTTTCGGTCAATCTGATAATAAAATCATTTTTTCCAGCGACCCGTGATATTTACTAAAAACGTTTTTGCGAAGCGAGACCGAAGTTACGTCGAATTTTCGCTCCTAATGGCGTTTTCTCTAACCCTGTGGGAAAGTAAGAGGGTGACAAAGGAGAAGAGAGAGAGAGAGAGAGAGAGACAGGGGTTGGGGGTTAGAAACGAGATTTCGCACAAGAGACTCCGAGCTGTGCTACTTCCCTCTTATATCCGCATGAATTATGTAGTGTGTTAAGCACGCGACTGAAGGAGCCTCGCGCTCTCAACGTTCCAGTTTATCTCATCTCACCCACTCGTGCCGGCTCGTTCCTCGTTCTTTCACCGACTCGCCGCTTTCGCGTATGGTCGACCGAGACACGATTTTAACATAAACGAGGAGAGAGACCCTTTTCCGCGTAAACCACGGTACAAATATTATCTCCGGCCTTAACGAGGCAAAATGCTTGTCGAACACTCAACCTCTCTCGGCTTTCGTTTTTTACCGCAATTTATTTCACGGGAATACAAGCAAATTTCGGTGAATTTACTCTCGAAGACGCGTCGAGGAAAAGTTATCGAGCTCGGGAGATAAAGCTCGACGTTCGTTCCAATCGCTCGTATTTTATTTTATCGTTTTGTCTTTTCATTTTTAATATCGAACATCGCGAAACAATTTGAATAATTTATCGGTTCGAAAAATTCTATTTAATGTTCGTACCTGCGTGATGTATCAATGATTTGCGTTGTATTCAAAATTGTTGATTATTAATTATGATTATTTATTCGTGATTAAAAATTGATTTATATTGAGGTTTTGCACGGACACGAGCTTCTAGCTGTTATTCTTTTTATTATTATTAAGAAATATAAAAATACGCAATTATCGAAAGCTCGAAAATTCCGAGTATTGTTACGATTAATTCATGCAACGCGGATAATTAATTTAATAATTTTCTCGAGTAAACGTAAATTCGTACACGTTTTGCGTGAAAAATCTTAAAATACGTTATTTTAAAAAGCTCGGTTCGAAAAATTCTATTTAACGTTCCTACGTACGCGATGTATCAATGATTTGCGTTGTATTCAAAATTGTTGATTATTAATTATGATTATTTATTCGTGATTAAAAATTGATTTATATTGAGGTTTTGCACGGACACGAACTTCTAGCTGTTATTCTTTTTATTATCATTAAGAAATAAAAAATACGCAATTATCGAAATCTCGAAAATTCCGAGTATTGTTACGATTAATTCATGCAACGCGGATAATTAATTTCATAAATTTCTGGAGTAAACGTAAATTCGTACACGTTTTGCGTGAAAAATTTAAAATACGTTATTTTAAAAAGCTCGGTTCGAATAATTCTATTTAAAGTTCCTACCTACGCGATGTATCAATGATTTGCGTTGTATTCAAAATTGTTGATTATTAATTATGATTATTTATTCGTGATTAAAAATAGATTCATACTGAGGTTTGGCACGGACACGACCTTCTAGCTGTTTTTTTTTATTATCATTAAGAAATAAAAAATACGCAATTATCGAAATCTGGAAAATTCCGAGTATTGTTACGATTAATTCATGCAACGCGGATAATTAATTTCATAAATTTCTGGAGTAAACGCAAATTCGTACACATTGTGCGTGAAAAATCTTAAAATACGTTATTTTAAAAAGCTCGGTTCGAATAATTCTATTTAAAGTTCCTACCTACGCGATGTATCAATGATTTGCGTTGTATTCAAAATTGTTGATTATTAATTATGATTATTTATTCGTGATTAAAAATAGACTCATATTGAAGTTTTGCACGGACACGGACTTTTAGTTGTTATTCTTTTTATTATTATTAAGAAATAAAAAATACGCAATTATCGAAATCTCGAAAATTCCGAGTATTGTTACGATTAATTCATGCAACGCGGATAATTAATTTCATAAATTTCTGGAGTAAACGTAAATTCGTACACGTTTTGCGTGAAAAATTTAAAATACGTTATTTTAAAAAGCTCGGTTCGAATAATTCTATTTAAAGTTCCTACCTACGCGATGTATCAATGATTTGCGTTGTATTCAAAATTGTTGATTATTAATTATGATTATTTATTCGTGATTAAAAATAGATTCATACTGAGGTTTGGCACGGACACGACCTTCTAGCTGTTTTTTTTTATTATCATTAAGAAATAAAAAATACGCAATTATCGAAATCTGGAAAATTCCGAGTATTGTTACGATTAATTCATGCAACGCGGATAATTAATTTCATAAATTTCTGGAGTAAACGCAAATTCGTACACATTGTGCGTGAAAAATCTTAAAATACGTTATTTTAAAAAGCTCGGTTCGAATAATTCTATTTAAAGTTCCTACCTACGCGATGTATCAATGATTTGCGTTGTATTCAAAATTGTTGATTATTAATTATGATTATTTATTCGTGATTAAAAATAGACTCATATTGAAGTTTTGCACGGACACGGACTTTTAGTTGTTATTCTTTTTATTATTATTAAGAAATAAAAAATACGCAATTATCGAAATCTCGAAAATTCCGAGTATTGTTACGATTAATTCATGCAACGCGGATAATTAATTTCATAAATTTCTGGAGTAAACGTAAATTCGTACACGTTTTGCCTGAAAAATCTCAAAATACGTTATTTCAAAAAGCTTCCAGGTTATTAACGTTATCGCGCTTATTTGTTCCTGGCTAATTAATCAATTCAATAAATTTGTGACACGATCCGAAAAACATTCAGCAATTTTCTTTCATTAAAAAACATTAATATACAAATTTGTTTGCAACCCGTAAGTTACGATATCGTACAGTCTCTCGCTGCTAATTACTTTAATTGATTCTTCGGCGTGATAAAACTTCGATACTCAGTCCCCTTCGAACTCACGAAACATCAACGTTTTTTGCACGAAATAAAAAATTTTGTGCCCCCTCCACGACACAACTCTCGACCGACAGTTTTTGTTCTTTATTTCTTTTCTTCCTCAACTCTCGCGTAACCCGAACTCGGTACAGAATTAAAGGCTTTTCAATAATGACTCGAAACGAGAAAGAGACGTCGTCCTCCAATGACGGTGTATAAAAGTTGAATCCGTTGAAATATTCATTAAACAGCGATAACACCGAGAAGAGGTATTAGCTGCGATTCTATATATACCCACCCACGTACGCACCCCCCTAAATATATATATATATATATATATATGTTACATAGTCGCGAAATCGGTGTCAACGATCTATACCGTTCCCTATGTAAATCCCGTAGCCCTTTAACGAACTCTACCGCGCGCGTATTCGGCTCCCCGTTTGCATCTCTGCGCCTCTCTCTTTCTCTCGCCGGCTCTCGTTGTCGCCCCTCCTCTTGATTTAATGTGACCGAAATTAAACCCGAGATTACCAGCTGATCCGAGAGAGCTCGCGTTCCCGTTAAATCGTCGCGCGTACGTTCATTCCTCTGTATATATATATAGGTCTAAATATATATATATATATATTTATAGATCTATATATATATTAATAGGTCTATATATATATATATGTATAGGTATATATGCGCGAGTCAAACGTACGCAGGCCAGTGGAGCGTTAGATGCACAGCAGAAGTATAAAGGTGCGCTACATATGTTATGTATATAGGCCACAAGGGATGCGTGAGTCGAAGGGGAAAGGGGTGGGGTTCGCTGCGTTTTCAGCCCCCCACCCAAACTCTATCCTCTTCTACTCGGGTTTATACCGAACGATCTGCGATAAACTTTGGAAACGCGGATTCGTAAATGTCGATTGACCGACACTAAATGTGACCGGTACGAGCACGGAAATTGGCTGTAAAATTTCGAACGGTCAATATATGACCCAGAGATTGCGCTTCGAAACGGATATATCGATCTCTCTCTCTCTCTCTCTCTATGAGAGAGATCTGTATATCAATATATCGGGGATGGACAAAACGAGTATGGCCTCTGTGTTTTGTACATTTATGTATTTACGTTTGTATTTATATCGGTAGTCAAAATAATATTACTCGCTCGCGGTTGAATTCTTCGAAGTTTCGGATAGACCGAAGAAAATTGCATTTCCATGGGTTTTTTGGCACAACGGAGTTTCTATGTCGTATAGATAAAATCGACTACGTGAAAAGTGTGTCATATATTTTGGCCCAATGAACGATAAAGAATAGATCGTTATCGTGATTATGTATTCTTATTTATTAATTCGATCGATAATCGTTAGATAATGAGTGGAATTAATATAACACGCATCGCTGACGATAAGTTTCAAGCGTTATTCGATATTTGATCGAGAGATGAACGATCGTTAGGGAATCGGTTCGTTAAGCATATTTATAAATTGTTTAGATCGGTCGAACAATAAATTCGATCGATTTTCGAAACACGAACGTAAATAATGACAAGTTTGAACATAAATTTTAGCCGATAAACCGATCATCGTCGATTATTTTAATCGAACGATCTTTCATCGATAAATCGGTAATTTATCGAAAACAATTAAGACCGATTTAAGACAAAGCCCATCCAACGCACTTGTCAATGTCGCGATCGACTTTCGATTTATTACCGATTTCGATCGATTAAAAATAGTCGATCGAAATCAAATCGATCGTAATTACTAATTATCGTGGTGTCTCGATGACTCACCGGTGGTGACGGTGGCCGAGGTCGTTCCGGTCGCTTGCAGAAATAAACAGACGAGAAAAAGCATCATCGTCATTCTCGGTAGAGCGAGAACACCGAAAATTCTTCCGGCGTTTCGATCGGCCAAAATCCACTTATCCGCGTTATCGCACCTCGCGAGACCGCCAAATTTCAAACTCTCGGATCGTCCGAGAAAACACGAATTTTCGCGAACACTCGTGCTCGTCGTTTTTACCTTCTGCATCGTCATCGCGCGCTTTTTGCAAGAATATTTTCTAAAGGTGACTGGAACGGAGACGAAGACGAGTTTGGCGCGATCGGTTAGCGTACGTTGCCATTCACGACTCGTGGTCTTCTCTCCCGATGTACCGACGCGCCATGAGTTATCGCCGGAATTCCTCGCGCGATTTTCCATCGACGCAAATATATTTCTCTTCTCGATCTTGTCTTATATAATATATAATTTCTCGTTACTCGATCGTTCCAATTACTCCGCTGCGAAACACTTTTTTCTCTTCTTCCAAAACTTCAAATTTTCACCAAATTTGTAACGATTTTTATTTATCTTCTCCAATTTTCAATCTTAATTCTCGTATTTTTATGTCCGAACGAATGATTTTCACCACGATTATTAAATCGTTATTTTGTAGAATATTATGTCCATGGCTTCGATCATCTCGATCATCCTCGTAGAAACTTGCACATGTTCTCCGATTACCATTCGACGAATTTTATTCCAACGAAATCGATCAAAATACAAATTTTATTTCCCGCTCGCACACACTCGAAAAGAATATCGAAATTATAAATTTTCCTGATATTTATTTATTTTCGTTGTTCCTCTAGCGAGCAAAAAAAAACGAAAAAAACATGAAGAAACCAACACTCGAGGGTACGACGGAAGGAAGCACGATAACCGGCGCGACGATAACCCGGAGACTGATAAACACGCGGCCGTTCGCTCGAGACGCCCAGCGTCGACTACTCGACGATTGTGGCATTTCGTCGTCGGGAGAGTCGCGCGCGCACACACTTTCGGGATTCTCTCCGCAGCTCGTCGCTTCGCATCTCTGTATTCTTCGCCTATGTATATACACACACACACACCCACATATATGTATATATATATATATATATATATATATAAATTCGAGTCGTGCCGCCAAGGCACGATGCGCATCCGCGGATAGAAGCACGAACGTTCGTCGACGCCGATGATAACGCAAGCACCCCCACCATAAGGGTGGACCAATGGACGATAACACGGAGCCGCCCCTAGGACGCCTCTAGGGCGGAGTCCGCCGAATTAAGATTTTCGACTTATTTTACCTTCTTTTCCGTATCCTCGTTCACTTCTTACCACTCGCGACTACTTCTTCGTCCTCTTCGTCCTCTTCGTCTTTGGGTGGCCGAACGGCCTAGATCTCCTTTATACATAGATATATGTATATATATACGTATATATTACTTAGATGTACCTATGGAAACCTATATATATATATATATATATATGTATGTAGTTAATGCGGGGTAGTTACAGTATACGTGGTGAAGAACCGACGATCGTCGACAAAGCAAGGTTGTTCTATGTATATATATAGGTGATATAGACCTAGTTAGCATGGATGTGGGAGAGGGATTTCATGGATGGACCACGTCAGGAAAGAGGATGGCGAATTGTTGAAGGATTAAATAGGCGAAGCTTTAAAAAAGGGGATATTGACCAAGAAATGGACAAAAGGATAAAATTTAAATTTTTGGACGAATTTAATGACAGCATCGTTGGACTGATTATTGATTCGTGAATAAGATCAAGGGGATCAGCCTGGGACATGTTTCGACCTAATGCCGATAATATTTTGACCTCCGAGTCATGTTATGGAGGGAAAAATGTAATATTGTGTAAAATGTGTTATTGTTTAATATTAAATTTAATTTGTTTATTATTTTATATTCATGTTGAGGTTTATGTTATTTAATATTACTGTTAAATTTGTAATTAATGAATACTGATATTAAGCTTTATATATTATTTAATGTTAATGTTAAATTTTACGTTATTCGATGTTAATTTTAATACAGAACCAGTTTTAATACTGATGAATACTTAATAAAAATGGAACGCGAAGAGTCCAATAAAAATTGTCATTTCGTCAAATTGTTATTCGACATTTTCTTTATTATTCGTTTCGGTTTTAATTTCAAATTATTCCTAAAAGTTTGTATGGGATGGGAGTCGTTTGGTGAAAAAAAGCGAGTGTTACATTCTTTCAACTGATCCATCCATGGAATCCTTCCCCTGCACAGGATATACACGTATATATGTATATTCTTGAAAAGTGGAAGGGAGCAAGCGTCTAATTTTGGGATTCTCGGTCAGCGCTCGCCCTCGCCGACGACTTTATTTGACTTTCGCCGGACTCTCGCTATTCGACGACTTTTCTTGGCGAAACCGTTGCCCATTTTCTGCAGTTTCCAATAGTTAACTAATGAGATCCGACGTTTTTCTTCGTCTTTTCGTCGCCCCTTGCGAACCATTCGCGCGTGTGTGTGTATTTTTTTCACATTCAACGTCGAAATGGGTCATCGAAATAGGAATATTCGACAAAAGAAATTCAATAGAGACATTTTCCAGGACCGATTGATAGGCGAACTTGACGATCGAGTACCGAGAATGAGGGAAGGGGTTGCAACCCCTATCTTCTCGAGGCTTGGGGCTCTCGTCGGAATTATAAGAAAGCGTGGAGAAAACCGTGATCAGGAAAAAGTGTTTATAAATCATTTTTATCAACGATCGTTCTCGGTGTAAATGCCGTTTACAGTCGTGTTCAGTGATCGTCCGTTCGCGTATACGTATGTATATAGAAACGTAACGACTCGTTGATACTACTCTCGCCGGGATAATATCCCTGTTTACCTATAGAAACTCAATTTAGATTGGAATCTCGTTCGTTCGTATCCAACGTCGGGGTGAGCCAACTGATAGTACGTTCCCCCTTCCTCTGACCCTCTACCCCCTCTTTTACCCGCCATAATGCCCGATTTATATCTCCCGCCGAACGATATTCTCTCGGTCCGCGCGATGATAGTTTCCGATTGAATGTATTATAAGCAATAACAATCGCGTTGCAGATTTTCCAGACGACCGGAAAAATATTTTTCATTACTCAATTTTCGATTTATCGTCATTATTTACACTTTCTCGCAGGATGAAAAGAACAAGTTGTTTTGTAAAATTTTCTCGTCGAAGTTTCTTAATGGAACAAAGAAAAAGTGGTTACTTTTAGTATTTTGTTTATGCATTATACAATTAATCTACGATAATGAAAAATCGTTTATCACTCAATTAATTCTGGTTAAAAATTCTTCGTTGCTCGTGGATATTTTTGATTTTCATACGTTTAGATTTCATAAATGTACGGTCAAAATTTGTGACGCGAAGGTTGAATCAAATTTTCAATAAAGATCATCACGCAAATTTACGAAAAAAGGTGAATGCAAATTTTGGTAAATGGTTTTTATAAAAATTAGCTAAATTAGGTCAAGTTCAAGAATTTTGCGAATGGTATACAGCTATATATTATTATACTGTCGATCGTGTAAAATAAAATATTGTGAAACTCAAACCAATTTCGTGAAACCTGCGATACCAAAGTGAGTCAAAATTTGGTGTATAATATTTTATAATGTTGTGTAAATACCAAAACGAGACATAATTATCCTCGATAAATACGACTCAAAATTATGTACGGAACGTTGTAATTTGAAGTGCGCTAAAAAAAGAGATCCAAATTTGAGTACGTCAAAAATACGTTCAAATTTTGTTATTAAATATGCCAAAAAACAGAATTTGTTAAATTTATTATTAACTTCGTCACGTCCAACGATGACTCGAGCTCATAAGGATCTCTTATTGTTAGACCGGATAACTCGTGACAAACTCCAGAGAACATTCCGATGCGATGCGTCGTACGGTTCTCCATAGTGATTTCCTCCGATCCGACATACCGGAAGATCGGAGCACGCCGCGTATGAAAAAAGGTTGTTTATTTTGTCCTCGTTCAATGGAAGCATCACTTTGGTATCGAGACGGGGAGGTTTGTCTTCATCCGGGTGTGCTCTCTCGCATTGGCGAGTGTACAAGATGGTGGAGTGAGGTAAAAAAGCTCGATCCCATTCTGCATACGGTCGCTTCCTTTCCCGGAGCTCGACTCTCGACACGGGCCTCGCGAAGATACCGTGAACGCCGAATAGAGCGAGATAGAGAGAAAGGGGGCGAGGGAAAGAGCGAGAGAGAAAGAGGGGGAAGGGGGTTGGGGGAGAAGCTTTCATTTCGCTGATGTAAGTTTGAAGCTTCAGAGGTTTGACGGGCATCTCGCGTCTGGTCTCGTCCGCGAATCCGCCAGAGCGGAAGGAAGGCAAACCTTCAACCCTCTCTAAGAGCAAGCTTGTCGATCCGTTACCGCCCCTTCGACATCCCCTCATAGCCTTTAACAAAAATGCGGATGAAAAATAGATTTTTTCTTCTGCTTTTACAGTCGTTTTTTGTACTTTATAGGAATAAAGAACAACGGGCGACTCGAGATTTTGTATCGTCTGGCTTGAAAATATCGGAGATACGCGATTTTTGATGAAAATTAAACATTTTGTTTTTTTTTCAAAATTTTTTTTGCAAATATCTTTTTTTGTCGTTTGTTGGCCGAGTCGATGAAATAACCGTTTCTATATCGACGAATCGAACGAGGAAATCAAGTTTTGGTAATTATTATGAAAATTCGATTCCGAAAAATTTGATTTTCTTCGATCGATCGACATAAAATTCTAGACTAATTGAAAAATCTCATCTTGTGTAACTAAAATTTCATAATAATCAAATAAAACACTCATCGTAGAACTTTTGTTTGTTAAGCCATTCACAAAACATCGTGAGAATTTACATTTTTGTTTGTTTTCCTTTCTTTTTATTTGATTAAACGCGATTTTTTGTTACGCAACGCTTAGGCCGGATTGTCGAGGGTTGGAGGAAACGTTCGAAAGAATTAGAAGCAAGAAGAAAATCGATGCGCCGATTGGAAACAAAGTTCTTGCACATCGGTAAGGAAAGTAACGCAGCTGGTCTTCGTATTTTTTCATTCTCGGCGTAGAAAACGCGATTGCTTTTTCGCGCATTGACAAGAAAAGGTCTTGAAAACTTTCTATGCGTATTCCTTCTTTTTCACGCGGGATTTTCTTCCAAACGCAATGCTCGTGTCGCGCAACCCACGGCTCTTCGTATTCGAATATGACTCGTCTACGACAGAATCGAACAATTTCACCAGTTTTTAAATCAAAATACAAATTCATTCGAAAAAAATGAGAATATTCGCATCGTCTTATCTTTCGTTAAAAAGAAACACAACATTTGTTTTCAATTATTTCGTTTTATCGTTAATTTTTCGTATTTTAACACATTTTTCTCGCTATTTTCGAACCGCAAAAATAATAATAAAGTAATAATAGCGAACAAAATTCTATCGTCGTTACTCTCGATTATAAATATTTTCCGTAACATCGAAAAGCGGATAAAATTAGGATTTGTTTCGTCTCTATTCACTCATTTAACCCCAAAACACATTTTCGTTCCTCCATTTCTCTATCTTCGTCGATTTGAAACTACCTGCCTCGCGTTAAAGTCTTGTTTCGATAACGTTCGCTTCATTATAAATCGATTGTTCGATATGTAAATTGAGAGGAATCAATTTCTCTGATCCGCGAAACTAACCATTCGCTCTTCCTGCCCCCACCCCCTTCAGACGATATACACACAGACACACATATATACATATATAAATTCGATTTTCTCATTCTCTCGTTCTCACAGATAGCCTGAAAATATAATCATCTGGCAAAGGAAAGTTCGATAAAGCGGTGAGAACGAGAAGGAGAAAGGGGAATACAGGGAGTATCGAGAGAAGAGACGGAAACGGGAAAACAATAATCCTATCGGAAACTCTCGAGAAGGACGAGCGCAAATTAACAAGTCAATACACCGACGAATATATAATCGATACGACGAAAGGGACATGATTCGAGCGAGAATGGGAGTGAAACAATTGGAATGTAATTTCCCTCTCGGCCCGAATGTCACTCAGTACCACTCCAATGGCTTCCTTGAGTTTTTTTTCATCCGCTTATATATATATATACATATATGTATGAACTATTTACGACAATCCATCCAAGAGTTTAGTGGCTTTGTCTCGAAGAAAATGTACTTTATGGATAAATACAGTACACGAGAAACATTGCCGACGCAAATTCCGGTGAATTTAACTTCCTTTTGTTCCTTCCTCCTGCTCTGAATTATCCAGGTGGTCTTCGAAATCATGAAAGGTATAGGGAAGAAGAGAAAGAGAGAGAGAAAAAGACATAAAATAACACCAAAAAAACAAATATTCGTCATTTAGGGAACTATTAAACGCTCGAATTTTATTCGCAAATCTCCCGACGCGTCTCCAATATACTTTTTGTTGTTTATGTTGTCAGTGTGTGATTGACGATCCGTCCCATGGGAGATCCTCCTCTCGTAGGTCTGCTCAAGGATATTTCAAGTTTTCTCAACGAAAGAAGAAAAAAAAAATGAAAAGAAATTATTCGTCACGCGCAAGAACGCAAATTTATCATCGTACGCCAACGTGCGAGAGAAATTCTCCAGTGGGGAATTTAAAATTTTTATTTCGTACGTCATATCGACGCGATTTATAAATGATTACGTGTCTTACAACGATAAGGAGGGGAAAAAGTTTGAACGTGTGCGTAGGAGAGACGCGAGATCTAAGAATGATGGGGATGAGGACCAAAATTGCACTTCGTTCGTCTCGAATCCCAAAAACCGAAAAACGTCGAAATTATGAATTTTCTAAAATTAACGACCTTTCCGTCGATTTATTTAACTCCGTACTTGAAATTTAGAGATTATAATACATTTTCAAAATGTCGTTCGCTCTGTCACCAATTCTTTAATTTATCAATATTTATATAAATTCGTATGAACTATTTATAAAATTTAATAAAAAGTTAATTAATTCGTTTATAATTAAAATGATTATTTTTTAACATTATTACTATATTTATCATTATTATTATTATTAAAATCCAACGTCCGTTTTGTGAAAAAACCCTGAAACCTTCAAATTCGAAGAAAAAGCCTCGAAAAAGGATAGAAACATCGTCGAAAGGTTTCTTTGAACCCTCGTTCCCAATTTTCGAGAATCCGAGCGTGGCATAAATTTCTGGAGCATTGGTCTCTCATCCATATTTTGAAAAATTGTTTGTTTCAGCCGTCGTATCCCGCTGGTTATATGGGCATATAACGGGCGTGTAGTACCACACGAGAATATCGAGACATTGTGAAGGAGGAGAAGAAGGAGGAGGAGACGAGACGAGAAGAGAAGAGAAGAAGAAGAAGAAGAAGAAGAAGAAGAAGAAGAAGAAGAAGAAGAGATGTACCGTCAAGGTAGTTCCTTCCGATGCCTGCAAGTGACAGTTCAGTCTACAGGAGGAGAATTCTTATGCTTTGTCAACGGATCTGCGTCGTCGTTTGAACGGGAGCGAATATTGGATTCGGTTATTACTTTTTCAACTTTCGGCCACGTACCTTCTTCTTTATATACATATAAATATCGAACCTTAACGTACATATATATGTATGCTAAGTTGAATATATATGCATAGATAGGACTACTACATATATATATATATATATATATATTGCATGATGGGCCATGTACGTACCTACTTACATAAAGTAGCGCACGTTTTCGAGATGCGCGCGGGTTTCTCCGTCGTCTCTCACTCTCTACCGTCGTCAACATATAATATACATGTATATATATACCTACGTATTCGTATGTATGTAAACCGTGGAGTGAGAAGACGCGACGAGGATGAAGTATTCACGTACATTACAACCGTTATATATACATACCAACGAAGAGTATACACCCCCGAGTAGACAACCGACATTTTTCTCAAAGACTTTTTCCGTGATGTGTCCGCTGTCTCTATCTCTCTATCTCTCTCTCTCTCTCTCTCTTTCTTTCTTTCTTTCTTTCCAACATCTAAGACTATATTTGTACACTGTCATTGCACGTACATTGAAATATACGTTTCTGACATCCTTCGATTATTTTTTGTTTGTCTCGTTGTTTTGCTATTTTTTAGTCGTTGTTCTTGAATAGGCAATACAAGCTGTAAATAGTCTCGAAGAGAGATACAAAACGACGGTTAACATATCCGTAGTAAATTGGACTCTCTCCTCGAGGTCGAGACATTTCGAAAGTAATATCCGCGTCATTTATTGCACGTAAATTTTTTATTTCGGATTTTTGGATTTGTAATGATTTTTACAAAGATGATCGACCTTTGGACGAGAATTTTGTAAACGTTAGGAAAATTAACTCGCGATAAGCAAATTAAACTGGACGTTGTTGTTGGATTTTTATTTTTATCGGTTATTAGGTGTATGGGGGAAAATAATAGACTGATTAATAACTGTCCATTACTCCAAAGTGTCCAATCCACTGTCAGCGTAGACCGTGGTCCGGTCTGAAAATAAGGCATTATGACATAATACCGATAAAGAGGAAAGAGAGAGAAGAAGAAGAAGAAGAGAGAGAGAGAGAGAGAATATATGGGAGAATGTGAGAAACGTGAGTAACGATCGATGATGGACATTATTAAAAGCGTTCCGGATCAAAGTCTCGTCGTCAGGGTGGAGGTCGTTGTCATCATCCTTGCTATCGCTGTGGGACGGACCGTGGGGATCTAGAATGACGAATTATCGCTACGTCGACCCTAGAGCATGGGCGAAAATCACCGTTGTTTCCTTCTTTCTCCCCCTCATCCCTTTTCGTTCTCTCTTCCTCCCTCTCTTCCTCTCACTCGCTCACTGTCTCTCTCTCTCCCTCTCGACTTCCAACGATGAAAGTTGATCGACGTCAGAAACAAAATTCATCTACATCTTCGTATAATAATATTGGACTTTGCAAAGTTCTTAAAAAATATTTTTCAATGCAGGTCAACGTTCTTAAAATATCGAAAAACAAAAAAGAAACGAGATTTTTTTTTAGACGGATAGAACGAGAGAAGAGGGAGAAAGATCGTAAGGGTTTAAAAAATGATATTTTTTCATTAATAGGAATCGAAATTTGTGACGTCGAGCGCGAGGAAGGCTGAAGGCATCATAAAGTTATCGCACGTCGTAGATAAGCCCCCTCATGTACAGGTATACAAATGTATATAGAGCAGCGTATACGCTTGTATATATAATACGCATGTATATAGACAGTAATGGACTTTCCTGACTCGATGTCGGGGATGATGGTGATAGCTAACACAGAGCCGGGGACAAGTCGGCTGGTTACGAACACCCTGGGCCCGCGGTTGTGTGACGGGGTGTTAGTTTCCTGGCCGGATATTAGCTGTCACGCGGCTCACTGGACATCAGAACAGCCGGAACATATATACACACGGACGGGATGCGCGAGAGGTGGAGCGGGAAGAGGAGGATGAGGAGGAGAAGGAGGAGGAGAAGGAGGAGGAGGAGGAGGAGATGTGCTCTGTTGGTTCTCTCCCTCTCGGTCATCGCGTCGGTCGCGGATCTTCGCAAAAGACGTCATCTTGGCGTGTATATCGTCGACGAGAATCTAAGGACATTGACAAGTTACGTATAATACAACACTTATTGTAATTATAGAAAAGGTTTATCGTCGCGAAATTAATCGATTCGTTAATATTTATTATTTTACTTCGTCGCGAACAATTCCTGTAGGATCGATAGGATTCGGGGCGATTTGTAGCTGAGCGAAAATTCGCCGCGCACGATCTACCGCGCAGCCACGCCCTCCGTGTGCGCGCAGCGCCATCTAGTGACTATGGAGACGAAGCTTAATGAAACTACTACTGTTTTACCGACGTTGCTTCGCAAATCTTGTTGGAATACAAAAATACTAATTTATCAAAACAGTAAATTGGACAGTTGTATACAAATTGCTGTTAAAATATACGAACTTGGGTATAACCTTGATATATTTTCTCGCCGAATATTGGGGCTCGTTTAATGAAAAGACGTTCGGGGCGTTCGTGGCTCGTGGGAAAAGGAGTTGTCACGTGTTCCAGAAAATTCATGAAAACACTAAGACACGAGCGAAGGTGTTCCCTCGGCTTTCCGGTTGCTCGGCTTACATGACACATGTAGAGATATTCTTCGGGTTTCGCATTCGGCAGTAATATCGACACATGTCCCGCGATATTTCACGACCCACATGATCAAAAAGTCGATAACTTTGTATTTGCGTAATTTGCATCCCCCTCCCTCCTTCGTATTGTCGCGTTCAGAACGAATAATGTTTCCAGCGTCGATGAGTCGAAGGCATAGATAAAAAGCTAATAATATAAATATACAAGGGAAAGCCTAGACAAACAATCAAACAATAAAAACGAAACGAACAAATATACCGAAAAAATTCGAAAAAAATTCATCCGAAATTACTGAAAACTTGTAAAAAAAAATCATAACTATCATTTCCACTAGCAATTCTCGATATTTGTCTACCTATAGGTACCTATCTGTACGATAGAAGGGAAACAAAAATTTCTTTTAAAAAACGTGGCTTTAGCGGAAGATAGAAAACTCCATCAAACTTGTGGCTGATACTAATTTAAAAACTGATCGAGGTCGGAGACAAAATCATACTGATCACAGTCAAGTATACGATGGTAGCGAGGAAATGTGGTTGGAAAATTCAACTTTCAGATCTTATGATGTTTAGTAGTAACGTTCGGAAAAGTAAGTTAATCAAATTTCAATCTTTTTCTATGCCATATCATGTATGCACGTATACACATAAATATATATATATATATATAATCATCGCCCACCAGGAGATTCGTCTCTGGGATATCAGAAATAAATATACAGGATTGCCAAGCGACAGAATATACAGTACACGTTTTTGCATCTCTCAACGTCACGGATTCTCCCTTCTACGCGAATAGAGTTTTCTCGTATTCAGTACTCGTATGTTTTTCCTCTTACCCGTGCCCTCTTCACAAGCCCGCGCGTATAGGGGAAAACGGGGCACTACGGGCACGATAGTCATATTGGACAAAAATGTATAGATATCTTTTTTTCCAAAGAATTTTATTTTCCTTTAAAATCCTTTCAGCATTTTGAAGCAGCTCAGAATTCATCCCTATTATTAAATAATGTGGGTAAAAAAAAGATATTTTATAAATAACAAAAATTTGACAAATTGGATGATAAAAAAGAGATTTAAAAAAAATATTTTTCAATCTTTCGAATATTTCGTAGAAACGAAGAATTTAGCAACAGTAGAATCCATTACGATCGAACGATAAGATTTCGCACAAAATAAATGCAATTGTCAAAAAATTGTCAAAAATGAAGATTCTTTTTTCAAAATTCGTCTTTTCTCCAGCATCCACGATTGTTTAGGGTTCCATTAAATTTATAACTATTCTCACTTTCTATCGTCGGTGAAAACAGTCCTTAGAAACAATTGCCAATTATTCATTGTCAAAATCATAGGAGCACATTTCACATCTACGACAAATGACCCCGCCCTACCTTAAATCCGACGCAACGAATGTCCGTATTGCCCCGCTCATCCCCGATACGCTACGTACGTATTCTCAAAGCGCGAAAATATATGTGTCTTAACACCACGTAGATACGTGTAGGAAGTGTGCATCTACACGAGTACGTCTCTTTTTCATTCGTCTGCGCTAAGTCACGAGTATCGTGCGTGAAACGTCGTCCCATACCTGTATAGGTATAAATACAACTATATATATATATATTTAACATATATATAGACAAAAATACACGCGTACGAGTAGCTGTTCGTCGCGTGGTTTCAGCTTTCCAGCGGGACTGGTATCTTGTGTCTCACAAGACACAGAATAAATTACTTTACCGCCATGCTTGGGATCTCAAGTTCCAAACTATACGCTAACCCCTTCTCTCTCTCTTTCTCTCTCACAACACTCGATGTATATATATATATATTCTTATCTCACTCTTTCTCGCATCTAACCGACGTCCGTTTTCTCTCTTTCGATCCTACGTGCAGGAAACCATATATATATATATATATATATAGAGAGAGAGAGAGAGAAAACAGAAGCACATCCTCCCCCTACTCCCTACGGCAACCACCGCTCGGGGCAAAACTTTCCTTCGCGATCTTGATTTCATCAACGTGTCTCCTTTTATTGTTGCCAGTTTAGCGAGCGAGCGATATATATGTATGTATACATATAACGCTAGAGGGATGCGGGAGAGAGGCAGAGAGTTTACGTTGGCCTTAAATATTTTGTCTATCGGAGGATTTCCTTGGTACGGTAGACGCGAGACAAAAGATTCTCGTTCTCGAAGAGCCCCGCCGGCCAATCAAGCAGCTATGAAAGATCACGTTCAAACCCACCCTCGACCTCCCTTAAACCCCGCACTCTTTGGAACTATGGCTCGGCTCGACCCCTTCTCTCGTTCTCCCTCATTTTCTCTCTCTCTCTCTCTCTCTCGCTATATATATATTTCGCTATATTTTTCTGTCGTCCTCCGTCTTCACCGCAAGTTCAAACGGCACAGTTATTGGTCTACGTGAAAGACACGCGAAAAAAAGAAGTGATTGGCATCCGTGGCAGCGACAAAAAGAAAAATGAAAAAAAAAAACAAAAATACAGAATAAATAAAAAAATATGTCGCTATCGAAACAGACCAAATATGTGTTCCTTTTTTCTTAAAATGATCGCCGTACGTATCGCGACAATTTAAACGACTACGAATCTTCGCAAACGAGACTGTTGAATTATTTACGAATTGATTGAAACACCAGACTTGTTTTTTTTTTTACCTTTGGCAAAATTTACGTTCGTCAAATAGAAAAATGATGTTACGTGGTTCGTCTTGGTAACAGGGTAGCACGGATATAAACGAGAGTCGAGCTTCGCTCAGCTAATACTCTACTTCGTGCGGTCGTGCTTTCACTCAACAAAACTCGCGACTTCCCCCTCCCCTTGCCCCACCCCGTTCGTCCCTTCGAATCCCCACCATCAAGCCCCACTCGCCATCCTTACACCAGGAAATCCTCTTTTTCCTCTTTTTCCTCCTTATCCTTTTCTCGTTCCTTCTCATTCCAACGTGTTCCTTTTATTCTTCTACCATCCAGGCACCTCCAGCGGTATATAACGCAGCCTCTTTCACACCAGTGTAAATAGAATTTGGCCAAGAGCGGTGATAGCCATCGACGAGAGCCCTTCCTCGATATGTCGACGAGGGCTCTTACCCGCTTTATGGATTTCGCTGAATCGACGATTTGGACCTCCTCCTTTTACTGACCATCGCGCGTCACGCTATACACGCGACCTTTATACACATTCGGCACGACTCTCTCGCTCTCTCGCTCTCTCTCTCTCTCTCTCTGTCTGTTGGCATAGCAGTTTTTCCACGAGATGGTTTGATTTGCGAAAATGACTTTTTTCTACTTAAATCTCTAAATCTTCTCGATATTTCTTTTCTGATTGAATGCTTTTTTAAAATTTTTGTAAAATTAATCTTTTTTTTAAAGCAATTTTTTTAAAATAATTGTCGGTTTGATTTATATCTACTTTTCGATATTTCTTTTTTTATTGGATTTGGTGTTTTTAAATATTTGTTGACAAATCGGTGAAAAATCTGTAGAGTTTTTCGTACGGCAGCGAGATTTTGAAATTTTTTTGCATTATTTTAATATCTCCCTTCCGGTTTTCACGATTTTCAAAGAGCGTTCGACGACCCCGCAAAATTATACAGCCTCGGTATTTCTTCGGTCTACTTCCCAGAGTCTTCGAAACACTAATCATCTGCCTAAATCTATCAAAGGGTAGGAAACTTCCAAACCCTTGAAATATCGATATTTCGTTCCGTTCCAAGAAAAGCGAGGATGAACAAACGAGAAGCAAAAGATTCGTTTCTTTTCTCTCACAAAGGCTCCAGCCTACCAGAAACGTTTGCTGATTACAAACCGGCGCTGAGGTTAATAAAAAGAATACAAAAAAAAGACAAATTTTTTAAATACAAATTTCCAAATTCCTTCCAAAACGGTAAACAAAAAACTTGCACATTTTTTTCATTCAGCTAACATCAATCACCGCAATAGTTTGTCCCGAATAAAAAGTACGTAAAGAAAAAGTAAAGAAAAAAAAAAGATCGAGCATCGTGATTTTCCACGAGAGGGTGTAAGATGGAGACTGCAGGGTATAGCGAGATAGAAAGGAGGGCATACTCTCGGTACTACGGATTCTCGGATTGTGTATAGGACACTGAGAGAATTCGTACTGTCCCTTGCTCCGTGGAACTCGCGCGAAGGTCCTTGAGAAACGACAAGTGCCTCGGCCCCGCTCGTAAATAGTGAACGTCCCACATTGATTGGGACGTGAATCTTCCGCATTCCCACGCGATCTGTGGCGCCCTCGTACGGGCCACTCGTCTCTTACTTCTCTACTCTTACCTATATATATATATATATTTATAGCACTATATATTTGTGACAAAAACTACCCTTTTATCTATCTATATATATATAGAGAGAGAGATAGATATATATATATATATAAGGCTGGTTTGTGGTTGCGGGGGTGGTTTGTGTCGCGTAACCTGAATCTTCTCATCGGCGGTCACGACGATCTTGTCGTCGATGGCTTCGTGGATCAGGACATACGGTCGTATGGTCGGGCCGAAAGAAACGAACGAAACTGCGATGCGCGGTAGTGAGGTACGACACACACCCCGTCGACCGAAACCCGCTGATTACGAAGTATCGCATCGCTGACTTAATTGATTCGGAGACCAATCTGGAGACTCTCTCGACACTGTACACAGCTACAATGAAAACCACACACACATAGACAGAAAGAGAGAGAGAGAGAGAGAGAGAGAGAGAGAGAGAGAGACGCATACAGGGCAATTCTATCTCGTTTCACTTCGTTTTTTGTTTTTCTCCCCTTTTTTTTTCTAGAAAACTCTCGGTTCTCCTCGATCCTTTATTTTTTTATTTCGCTTCTTCGGTTCAATGAAGAGAAAGAAGAAGTAGAAACGAAACTGGCCAACAAGACGATTCGAAAGGAGCAGAAAACAATCTCGAGTGAATCCACCCTCTTTCTCCCTCTTTCTTCAACACCCTCCGCCTCTCTTTTTCAGTCGCTCGCTCTCGTGCCGATCCAGGACGATAACGAACGATGATGCCTTCCTTCTCTTATTTTCTTTTATACCTTCAAACGTTCAACCTAATGAACGAATTCTCGAATGAAAATCTCTTTTGTACGCATGCTTTCATTCGAATCGAGTGTTTTCCTCATCGCCAATTGCTAATTAGATGCTCGAGATAACGCTATGTTATCAAAGTGGCCGATACCACTTGTGGCCGTAAATACAACGGGCTTTATATCGAGACAGTGTTTTCGTTGTTTATGGTGGAATTAAAATTATACTACATTTTTATAGATAAACACACATACCTAGGTATATATATATATATATATATGCAGCCCATGGAAAAATTCACGGAGCTATTCATTAAAGAAGAAAACACGTTGGCCATATCGAGATTGCCGAGTTTCCCGTGTCAGCCATGGTGGAGTTTAGAATCCGGCAGAATGTTTGAAAAGTTGAAAAAGGGGTGTGGGAGAGGAGGATGGGCGAGAGGCAGTTGATGCTGATATGGCTTCGCCTGGTCGACGGCGAACACGGCAACAGCTGCAATGATCACCCTGTGTAAACTCACAGTACACGTTTTTATATATTTATATATTTATACACGTGTATACATAGGTACGACCGAATAAAAACGAGCAAAATTAAAGAATTTTCCGGCGACTGTCTTTGATTTTGGTCGAATTCAATTACGTTGTAAGTACAGTTCGTAATGAGAATTTTTTAAGCGACTTTGAGCCTATCTACGCTAGATTTTTTTGAAAATACGATGCGATGTCGAAGTTTCGGTTGAACATTTTTTCGAATAGACATACCGCGGAATTCAATCGTAGAGGACCAGGCAAACTTTGTACTTATATTTCGTAATTCGGGTTATATGACTTGTTTAGGCTACATTATTATTGAAAATAAAAAATTAAAAATACATTAATTAAAACGGAAGATAAATGTTTCGAAAATTAAAAACATATATTATAATTTCTTCGACTTTTATTTTCGATGGATACGATAATTTTTATTTCGTACGGTCTTATCATGGTCGAAAAAATAAATATGGGAGAATGAAGAACAAAAATTATTCCCAACATACCGGTTTGCCGCTAGTCATGATCGAAAATTGGAAAAATTTAATTTTCATGTTTTTCCGCCTTTTCACTGACAAATTGCGACAAACTGAGAATAAAACTGTGATACTCGTGTTGTATGGGAAATTTGCGGTTTTACAAGGTCCGAGTAAAATCTTTTTGGATTCAACAAATCTCGTGTTTTTCAGTTTTAGACTTTGGCACGTGGTAGTCCGTGCACACCAGCGTGCGCAATTTTTTCATTTTTTCACTATTTACTTTCTCAGCTATGACGGAAGCGGTAAAAGAATACAAAATTCACAAACATCAACAAAGTACAAGAAACAAAGATATATTAATTTCTATTATTTTTTTAATTAAAGCCCTTTTTCATAATTTTATGTTAATTTTCAATAAAAACGCAGAGCAAACAGTTAATACTACAGAATTAAAAAGACAGGTATGAAGAAAGATTCATCGTCTACAGAAAAATATCTTGACAATCTTTTCTGTTTCGATAACATGCTCCGTCGATATAGCGATTGGAAAATTGCTCAAAGGCAAACCTTGTCCCTTCCCATAATACAAAAAATCTGGAACGCCAAAGAAGTCTTAAAAATTTCCCATCACGATCTCTACAACATTTTCGAGTTTCAACGAAATTCGTGATGGTCGTCGGCAAACTCTTCGATTTTACCCGTTTTAACTCGTATATATAGATATTATCGAATTATACGAATCTATATATATATATATATATATATAGAGAGAGAGAGAGAGAGAGAGAGAGATTCGTATACTTATATCTTGTCTGATACGGCATGAAAGCACCTCAACCGCCCACAGACGTAATTATGTGGATATATCAAACTTTTCCACGAGAGAACCAGCGAAGATCTCCAGCCGCATTGCTGCCGGCGCAGTGGGCACGAACTGCTGCTGCTCCCTCTGCCTCTGCTCGATGTTGAACGAACTTTACGATTTATCGTTCCTCGACCCAACCATCTTCCCCCCTCTCTCTTTCTCTCTCTCGGGTTATATTTCGCCACAAAAACGAGCAAGTTTTTAATGTTTCGAGTGAAAAAAGAACAAGGGAACAAAATTCATGAAAATAATAACGAGCGGGTCGAATCGACGTTCTCTACTTTATCAAATTTTATCCCAAAAGCTCGCGCGAACCTTGAAAATGTTGTTCTTTCATTTGATGTTGAACTTTTTGAATAGTGTCGAGAGCACTTTGTTTAATCAAAATGTTATAGTATGAGAAATTACGTGCGATAAAATGTTTCGACGAAAAACTAACATAATGAAAAAAGAAAATAACAATACGAGGTCACCACGTGACAGTTGCACAATTTTGTTTTATGAAGGAAGGACGGAAGAGAAGAGAGGCAAGGCACACGACGAAACTCGACGTAAATTAAGATTGCCACGGCGCGAGGAGCCGAGAAGAAGGTTGTGTTTCACTGATGGTCGAGTGGGTTGGGGAGGAACCCAGAAGAACGCACCGCGAAGAGACATCCGATTCTTTACGAGGATAGTTCTCGAGCCGGATAAAACTACTTTTGCCACTCCGTTTAACTTCCCTTATCCGAGGCGCCTCGCTTCGTTCTTCATGGCGTGTACAGACCCATGTAGCTATATATGCACCCTGGGCCTGTCCGAAAAACTTTTCGCCCTCGAATCGATTGGCCCCTGGTTAGGACCAAGAATGATGTATCTTTTCGTGTTGCGATAAAAGTTCAATTTAACAAATACCCATTGTTTCAACCCCTTTGTAACGTACTTTTTCAATGACCTATTTTCTTATGACGCTCGATGCTCGAGGCACTTAACGGATTTATCGCGAGCTCGAAGTGCACAAGCGAGAAGGAAAAAGGATAAACTCGAAAGAATAAGGGATGGAAAACATGGATCTGTATGGAGATTGAATCGACGGGATGAAAAATCGCGAGTAAGGTTTCGACCTATGTAGAACGGATAAGGGATGCGCGAGATAGAGGGCTGCCTTTCTTTTTTGGAGTAAGGCCAGTCTTAGCGAACACGTAGCTGAGAATTGGCACGATACGTACGATGGATATCGAAAATTTGTTAAATTAACGAACGATCGTTCGATACGAATAAATCCGAGTTTTAAAAATAGCGAGGCAATTATCAGAATATAATGTCAAGTGAATATATGTCTGGAGCTTAAAATCAGTAATCACCGGAAGTGACCAAATTGTAAATTAAATCTTAAATCCCATGAGTTTCGTTCAATCTTTTTACGATTGCGAACTATTTTCAATTGTCTTTCCATCATATATAATTACAATAATCGTTCGAATATACGACGAAATTGCTAAGAATAAAATGGAATAAAAATGATATTTGTTTACCGAATGAAATATCACTACGAACCGAAGAATTATTCGATCGACTGGATTAACTCGTTACTCGATTGAAAAATAATCGGCATCGAAGGACATAGTTCTTACTCGTCCTACGTAAACCACCAAAATTTACTGTAATCCTGAAAAAAATAAACAGTAAAAAAAGTCAAAGTAAACAAAATAGAAAAAACAAAAGTAAAAATAAAAAGTTTACGTAAACACAATTCGAGTTCAGAATCGGGACGAGAGTGCGAGAAGGTGAACGGAAATATAATGGACGAAGGGAAGGTCTCGGGTTCGAGGTTTGGGGTGGTTGGTGATGAAAAGGGTGCGAGACAGTACGAAAAGAGAAAGCTCGAGATCTCCTTCTCCCTCTCTCTCCCTCTCTCTCGATAGAACGAGCAAAAGCTACCACCCTCGTCCCAGCTATCCGCATTCAATGAAACAAGTTTGCTTTTGTCCGATAATTACGTCGGAACAATGAGAACAGGACGGTAGAATCGTAGCGAGGATTTCGCGTTCGGCAGCTGCCGTGCGGCACCCTCTTCGTTCAATGTCGTCCTCGTCCTCGTCGTAGTCGTCGTCGTCGTCGTCGTTCCGGACTTCGCGTCGTCCCGAATCCTCCAACTAATATCAAACTCGTGGTGAAAGAAGGCCGCGCAAACATAGTAGATAGTAGACGAGAGCCAATGGTTGTAAGGGGCCGTGGGAAGATATGTTCTTGGGGTGAGTTCACGGATAACGGAACGAGAGTTGCCGCGTAACACATCGCGAGAGACGTGGCTTGGGTACCTCGCTGGATATATAAGAGACGACGATAACCATGCTGGCCTCGATACGGTCCGGTTCGACGTGTAGACTTATACCTCGTTGAAATATCCACGAGAGGGCAGTACCCCATATACGCTGCCCGACGTCATCAGGAAGTACGTGGGGGTTTCTCGTCGCGTCCGAAGACCACGAGCGCGTACAAACGAGGGGGAAGTGAGAGGTTGGCTCGAGGGGGGGGTGGGAAAGGAAGAAGAGGGAGAGGGAGCAAAAGACAGTGGTATCAGGAGTGAGGGATAGGGCGGGGGGAGGGGGCTGCCGGCCGGAATTCCGGCGTCTTCACCGTACGGTAAAACCTGCCAACCTAGCAGGAATACGAGGCAGGTGAGTAACCGAATGAGACCGGTGGTAAAAACTTTTCTATATACCCGAAGTATTTCTTACATATATATATCTATATATATAGAGAGAGAGATGTCACACGTCGCCTGCCAATTGTCGAAGAAAAACTACACGGTGGGTTCGAATATCGTTTTTGTCACCCATCAACGATAGTCCTCCACTCGGTCTCGTATTTCATTCGCCATGATTCGATCAATCTCGATTGTGCGAAATTTCTTTTCGTACTTAGAAACATATTCGTGATACGTTATGTCCGACGTGTGTATAACGTTGGCGGTTACGTATAAGGCAAAAGCACTCGAGTCCGAGAATCCCATATGTACGATTACAAACACGCGCGTAAAGCTTTTCGTGGGAGAAGGGTGTTGGAGGCTGGCGGGATCGGCGGAAAGGTAGAAGGAGGATGAAAAAGCTTCTAGTAAGGATTGAGGATCTTGAGCGGCGAAGGAGATAATTGATTGCATTAGGAAAGTTGGTATTCCGAGCGTGAATTCGAGGTGAAAGCACACACTGGGAGAGGAGAAGAGCAGAGTCAGAGTTAGAGAAAAGCGAAGGAACTTTATTGTGTTTGTGTGTGTGTGTGTGTGGGTGTCTATATATTAATAAGCATGTGTATGTTTATGTGTAAAGTATATATAAGTTCACTATGCGCCAATAACCGCTCTACTCATTTTGTTCTATCCATCGTATTCCCCCCACCACCCCACGATCTTCCACATTCCATTTCCCTTCGAGCCTCCGCAAAAGCCTACTTAACCAACCCCGCATTTCGTCCGTGTACACATACGCACCCACGTGCACACATAACCAGCGCCAATCGAACCGCAAATGTTTGCTCAAAATCACGGTGACCACTGCTGTTGGGCCTTGGACCAACGGTATAGACGCGACTCAGACGTTGGCCTGGTTACCGTGGCACACGTCCAACACTATATCGAACGTGTATACTTGATCCGATTTATTGATATGTACGGCATACAAATTGACCTCGTAAGGAATTGACCAATATGGACGATTCGTATGGTAAAATTTGCAGCAACGTTCGATCGAAATTGATGATTTTCGGTTCGAGATTAATATTTACTTGGTCGGAGAGCACGCGTCGCTGTATAGGGGAGAGCGGGGCTGATTGAGCAAGCTGGTAATAGTTATTTTAACGCACGTGGTACGGATTTCATTATAAACAAACTTTTGTTACAAAATCTGAGAGCAGGCTAGTTGAGCAGTTTTCGATGGGGCTAGTTGAGCGTATCTCAAAGCATTGTCCAGCTAGCTCAACTATTTGTTCTTAATTTTTGATCCTATACTAATTAATATTCAGATATCCGGTATTATATACAGTCTAAATTATATCGGAAAAAATCAAACCCAGTGTTTCATTAGAACATTAAGTAGATGGTTGTTTATTTAAGAAAAAACATTTCCAGGTTCATTACAATTAATATTAAGGTTTCAAAATATAGCTAATTAACCAACAGCTATTGTTTATTACTGCATTGTATCAAATAGTCTAATTTTCGTACGGAATTCTTACGTTGTTCAATTTACCCCCCTATGGGGCAGGTTGGCCAGCTCTGCACTCTGTCATATTTATGATAATAACTCCTAAACCAGACTTGAAGTGCATAATTTTTCCGAAGGCGTTTCAAGCAGGATAAATTGCGGATCCAACGGTGCAAGAATCAAGGAAATCGCATGCATTTTTTAAGAGTTATGATTGTTTAAGCAAAAAACTGCTCAACTATCCCCCCTCTACCCTAATCGAGTGAAATATCACGCAGTGAATATTTCACTCGATTAAAAAGCTGAAGCTTGTTAGGGAAAAGGGCATTTTTTTCATGGAATTTTATCGACAGTCGATAAAGTCGGAATGATGTACCGACCGGCGCCACTGTCGTTTAGGGCGCGGCTTTCAATCGCACCGATTCGACAAAAGCCGCCTGCTTTTGTCGGGCTTTGTGCGGCAGTGACAACAGCGAGACCGCACTTGCTGAAAAATGGGGATGGAAAGAGAAATCCCCTTTTTCTAAGTGTCGTCACGGAGGTAGAACTTAAAGTTCGCGTTTAAATCGTTAAAATGTTCGTCACTTTAGCAGCACCGTTTCGCCGTTGATCGGGAAACCTTGTTGTCTAGCGGACACGTCAAGAAATACAGATACGGCGCGAGCAAAGAAACGGGGTTTGTTTGTTGTTAGTTCTCGTGGTATTGGACTTTTAAACGCAAAGAGAGCGAAGTAGAGCGGTAAGAAAATATTTGTCGACCGTTTTCAGTACGATGGTGATCAGAGAGAAGACCGAAGCCAAGCGCAAGAAGTATAAAGACGCGAAACCCTCGACCAGGACATTCTTAGTCTAAGAAACATCGTCGTACGATATAACCCATGGATAGCGCTGTTTTCTCTCGTTTCGAACGTCGCACTGTTAAACGACTAAAATTCGACCTCCCTAGCTTTTCTCCCTTCCAATTTCCATCCTCGCTGAAACTTTATTACAAAGCTGCATGTGATCCACCGAAATTATTTTCCCAGGTTCGCCTACATCCTGTCAGACCTGCTACTGACGAGGAGAAGGGCTCGAAAACGTCGCACGCTTTCGCTCAACTTTAGATGGGAAGAGATAACGAAGGAAGGGATCGTTCGGGGCCAGTGGGCAGTAGGAAAGGTAGATTTTTCACGAACCCCGCGATACTTTTGAAGCACCGGATAAAACTCACCCTCGTAGGGTTAATGTACCGCTATATATATATATATAAATATATATATGGCTGGGTGTGTGTGGGTGTGTCTGTGTATGTATCTATATAAATACGTTCTCCTCTGGAAGGTATACATAACGCTATAACTGGCACAAGCGAGGCAACACAGCGTGTTTGTGCGAGTAAGAGCCCAGGCCAAGGTAGACGTAGCGAGGCATGAGGCAGTCCGTAAGTAAGTAGTAAGCCGACGAGCGGACCTCTCGTCGAGAGTTGGGAGAGCAGGGTAGGAAGAGAGCGTGAGCTCTCACTCGCGCGTTGTTACTGACTGGCAGGTTTCTTCATCGAGGAAGCCACCGGAAATGATGCTTCTCTCTATACACCGTTTCGCTACTGCCGCGCGGCATCGAGAATTCACCCCCGCGACCAAGAGTTCTCTCTCTCTCTCTCCCCCTCTCTCACTCTCTGGCTCTCTCTCTCTGTCTCGTCCTTTTTCCCCTTCTTCTTCTTCTTCTTCTTCTTCTTCGTCTTCATCGTCCTCTTCTTTTTCTTCTCCTCTCTTTCAACAGCAAATAAATTGTCCCATTTGTCGGAAAGGTAGACGCGTCTCACGATGACCAAACATTGCCGTTTCCGGAATAGGAAATGTACTTTAAATATGAAACAGTCAGACGCAGGTCGTTTCTCTCTCGTCATCCGAGTGATACCGCGCGTGGGTGGGTGTTCGAGGAATTCGACCGAAGGCCAATCGTGGAATTGACAACGTTCACCCTGATAAGAGTTGCCTTCGACATGTCGACCGAGAACTATCCAACTTGGATATGCCAGTGAACGTATTTCCGTGAAAACTTTTTCTCCTCGTTTCGTTTTCAATGACACAGGGCGCGGCTAACTAACTGGATTTTAAGATTTCACCATTTTACCCCCAATTTCTGATCGAAGATCGTAACACTATGAGTTTCAGTGATTTTGACACCGGTCACGTTTTTGTCTGGACATTTCTAGAAAATTAATCCGTACATTTTTGTCTGAAAAATTAATCTGTACATTTTTTTTCTGGAATATTTTGAAAAATTTATCTTCCAGTTGTTTTTTACTGGAAAATTCGGGAAAATGAATTTGACGGTTGGTTTCTAAAAAAATCTGTAAAATCGATTTGAAAGTTTTTTTATTATTGTTTGTTAATTAAAACAGTAATTAAAATAGTTTCGGAAAGTTTTAGAATTGTACAAATTTTAATCGTTCTTTTATTCGTCATTTTTCGTACGACCCTCTCGTTCCAGGATTATATTAAAATTGTTGGTCGAAAATTCGTTAAATATTATGATGAAAAGCATCAAAACGAGAGACGGATTGCAACCACACGTCGAATAATGAAAAAAGCTCGAGGACACTATTCGTCTTCAAGAACCGCTGTCCTTCAGCTATTCCTCCCTTATTCGTTGTCTGTCAATATGAAAATATACATAGGTACTGCTTACCGTCACTGATGTTCGAAACCAATGCCAATTACACTTTAACCTCAGAGAGAGAGAGAGAAAGAGAGAAAGAGAGAGAGAAAGAGAGAGAGAGAGAGAGGGAGAGAGAGAGAGAGAGAGAGAAAGCGAGCGAGCGAGAGCAAACGGACGAGTTGAGGGCTCGGGTCCAATTTGTGCCTCGACTTTTCGAGTGGCCTCGAACTTTGAACTAAGGCCTTTTCCGAAAACAGACGTGCCCTAGTGCTACAATCGTTATGCAATAACGAGACTGCGCCAAACGGCGAGATTTCTGTGCGGATATCGGGACAAGCATCTTTTCCAACTGCGACCCCACCATCTCACCTGGCATTTCACAATTTATACGAAACATAAGTTAGGCACTCAAATATTTTTTCACAAACCTCCTTTTTACGACGCGAAACTCGGCGTACTTTAAAACAATACTTTGAATTTAATAAAATATAATTTAAACGATACAGAATATGAATATTTAATCTCGGCAAAGATCAATTAGATCCCCATTACCCTGCTAAATATCCAATCGATTTCTCTTCAACATTCACGCAGTCTACCGGAAATATGTGGGCTTTTTTATAAATCCATGGCATTTTAAACTCATTAGGAGAAGGTGGTACAAAATGAACCCTCGAGGTAAAACGATCCCCAGTTGTTATACCGACTTAGTACCGCCATCTAGGATATTTTAAGTGAATTTCGTGCTTCCACGGCCGAGCCGTTTAATCTTTGTCAGTGTCGTGGCGTCGTTGGCAGTGGGAAAGTTTTTATCACAAAATATTCAAAATTACTGTGCTTGATCTAAGGTAAGCCATTATTTGGATTATTTAGTTTTAGTCTACGTACATATTAGGTGATATGGGTTTTTATCTCACAATCAGTTTCTGTTACCAATTAGCAATGGAATTAACTGTCCTTCATTACAGTATTCGAAAAACAGATTGTTTCGATGTTTTTCGTTAATAAGATATTTGGGGCAAAACGATCCCTTCATTGGGTGGGCAAAATGATCACAGGATCATTTTACCCCCTGTCTACCTACTACGAGAATTAAGAATTTACTGTATGATTATTAACACAGAGTTGTTTAAATTTGTTGCCTAGACTGAATCTACAATAAAACTACCAAACAATATTAATGAATGTTTTATTTCTTGCTTAAATTTTGAATAGTGGGGTAAATGGATCCCCGGATAATTTTACCCGTACCCTGCGGATCATTTTGAATACAGGGGTGTACAGAATAATCCTTTAGTAGTCGTTCACGAAAGCATTAATAAAAATTGTTCCTAATGGCTTGTGCGATTCAACGCTTACTAAATTTGTAGTTCGATTGAATAGCTACCCCTTAAATATTTTAATTTTAAGAAAAAGCTGCATACATTCGGTTTACAGCTGTTTTCCCTTAGGAGAATTATTTTTTACCACCTTCCCCTACTCTAGAAAATAGCCAGCCGATTTCTTTGCTATTTATAGCAGACGTTTCCTTCCGTTTTTGTTTTCATTACCTTTTTTCACAATTTACATACCTAATTTACCAAACCCATGAAACTTTTTCCATCCATCCATCGCCTTCAATTCTCATTACCCCACAAAACATCCAACCGATTTCTCTCCTACTTGTAATCGATAGTTTCCTCCATGTTTTTCTCATTTTCTTGTTTTCAAAATTCATCCAGCCTGACAAACGCGTATGCTTCCCGATGCATCCATCGTCTTCGATCCTCGTTACCCCTCAAAACCTCCAACCGATTTCTTCGTTATTTATAATCTGACTTTTCTTCGACGTTTTTTCCATTACTCTTTTTCAAAATTCATGCAGTCTTCCGACTCACATATGTTTTATTATGAATGGAATGCAACCAGAAAGGGCTTTTGGTCAAGGACAGAGGAACTCACGTCCACGGATTAAATCAGCGTAGCCCTCTGTCGGCGGATATTAAAATATGCTAAAAGAATCTCATACGTATCGCCGCGAGTTCGGTCCGCGTGGGCTAAAGAGGGGTGGAAATCAGGGCGAGGATCGCGTTTGATACCGGAATCATGATGCAGCGTGTTACCCAGTTATACGGCAATACCCAGAAGAAAATTATTACATTTAAATTCGACGCGCAAATGGTACGGTAAGTCCGGGTATTATGGCCTAGGTGGCCAATATGGCCCACTGCTATTTATCCGAAACTAACCAACATTAGCATAAAACAGACCTGCCATGTTTGAGTAAACCTACCCCTCCCCACCTCAGTGAATTTTTGCGGCGTGGCGAGATCGCGTATGCTTTTTACAGGCAGTGATCCAAAATTGGGTATTTCGATGTTATTTTTTGGAAAGTTTCAATCATTACAGTTATTCGAATTGTAAATTTGTTTCCATTATTCCTTCACAGTTTTGTAGGCAAACCCTTAATCTATGCGCGGTGGTAATTTGGTATACAAAATGTTTACTGGTTTTTAGTTTAGACGTTATTTGTGAAAAACGTTCCTATGGCCATTATGGCCTACTAGGCCATATTGGCTACATTAAGATTCCATATTATAGGAACCCGTTGCAAGTTGTGCGGCGTCTGATAAAGAGATCCCTGTGTTAAGAGACCAAGTCAAACGTTCGCTTACTGTAGGGGTTGAGCAAGTTATGGTTCCCATCACGATGTCTCCACAGCCGTCTATTTCCACAGATCAAAAGTTTATAACATCATTCGAATTGCCTCTGTTACTAGAAATAGTGACTAGAAAACCTAGTAAACAAGGCAGAAAGCCTTGGAAATTGGAAAACTCGTTAGAGAAGAAAAACGACAAATTTAATAAATCTACTATGGATAAAAGCGAAAAACAAAAATGGAAAGGTAAAAAGTCAAAGCCAAAAGAAAGAATGTACAAATATCTAGGCCGAATAAAGAAAAAAAAACTTTGTACGAGGACAGCTCCGAAAGTCCAGATAGACGCGATGATTCAAACGCAAAGTGCTTGTATTGTGACTCTCTCCATTCTATGGACAACAGAGATAACTCTTGGATTCAATGCCTATGTTTTAGGCCATGGGTTCACGAAGAATGCTCAGGAGTTCAAACTGAGATTTTTTCTGTGAATTTTCCTCCGCAAAATAACGAGCGAATTATTATTTGCTCTGGCGGCCAATATGGCCCACGTTATTTACGGCCAATATGGCCCTAGGCCATAATAGCCGGGCACCTTCAGAATTCAACGATTCTGCACTTTTTCGAAAACTTCCGTTTTCAGTTATTATTTCAAAATATATTGCCTTAAGCTTTCAATCATTAATTACCAATAACTTCAACAAATGATATGACCAATAAAAATTGCTGGATCTCGTATAGTTTGAGTTTTATTGCCAAAAAGGCTTATGGGGGGCCATAATACCCGGACTTACCCTCCAAATTTCGCGGATAACGAAACGTACAAGCCCGATAGACGTTCGTACACGCGGAATATCGATCTCGCGCTTCGATCCAACACGCGCTGCGCCGGAAAACAGCGACAACGTACGCGCGTTCCCTTCGTATTCTTCCATACAAATTTGGGTATTCGCATCGATGTGCATGTTTCTACTGAATTTATCGTGCGACGTACCGCAACGTAAAAACGGTTTACCCACTCAACCGTATGATTCTTTTCGCGAAACTCCTTGTCGATTTTACGCCAGGAAAATGGCCACGAATAGCCCCGATAGGTTGGTTTTTCACGGACTCCTAACACCGGATGCGCCGCATATTTTACGAACCGAAGAATCAAAACAAATACAGCAGCGGAAATAGCATGATACGAACGAGAAACGGGTAATCGAGAATTTTGTCGAAACGATACGATGGTAGAGTTCGCGACGATCTATCGAGGATTGAACAAAATCTGATATTTTTGATTCTCCTTTTATTTTTCAAGCATTGCCACAGCACCTTCTCGCGAAAAATATAACGAGATCGATGCTTCCCGTTGTATTTTTATTATCGTTGTTTACTTTTTGTTTTCGTTATACAATCTCGCGTTACGACGATCGGCCGAAAATGCTTCGACCGCGGAGTTATAAGCGCATTTCTGTGTTATACTCGGCCGCGGGAGTCTCGGTTCAACGGTTTCCGCGTTGTCGACTAAATTATCCTCCATCAGTTTTGGTCCGCGCTCGCGTTACACGCGCGTGTATATGTATAAATGTATATGGATATGGGGAGAACGGGACGGACGACAATGGCTAATTTAGCGGTAACGTTTACCGGTCCATTTATTCGCATTAGCTACCCATTTATGTGGTCTTTCATCATATCTCTCTCTCTCTCTCTCTCTCTCTCGTTCTCTCCTAACCCACCCTTGCTCGATCTACCATACCGATATTGCACGCGGTCTTTCGCTGTACAATGCGAGTTTCAGTTTCCAGTCTAAATTATTAGATACGTGACGAATACCTCCCCCGGCGATGAGACGAACCATTCATTAATCATCCGAAGCTCGCGGTTATTTTAAGTATCTATAATGATAGCTTTAAATAATTTTGAATATTTTGCAACGATACGGAGAAAAGGTAATTCGCTGGAATGAAAAAATAATTGGTCGGAATCGACGGTCAGAAAAATCGCGAGAAACGTTTCAACGTATGTAGAACGGATAAGGGGATGCGGGAGATAAAGCGCTGGTTTTTTTTCTTTGGAGGACGAGCAGGCTTTAATTGGCATATTACGTGCGGTGGATAATGAAATTTGTTAAATCGATCAACGATCGTTGGATACGAATTAATCCGAGGCTCGCGAGTGGTGAGAGAGTTATCAGAATATAATGTCAACTGAATATCCGGCTGAAATCACTGATCACCGGAAGTGACCAACTCGTAAGTTGAATTTAATTACCATCGGTGAGATTCAAAGTTTTTAAGTACGAAGAATACTTTTGATTTTTTATTTTATTTCCTATCGTACGTGAAATTAGAAAAATAATTGGAATATTCGATGAAATTGATAGGACTAATTGGAATAAGAACAATATTCACATAATGTATTTAAAAGAAAAACGTGTGTTAATAATTGTCTTTGGATAAAGAACAAAAATCGTCGCCATCGAATTTGAAAATAACGCAATGACTTTTTGGCCAAAACAATATTACAACTATCTACATAGATAATTTGTGATCGTGAAAAAAATTCGTGATAACCATTAATTATGATCGAAAATTGTAAAGCGATCGTGATAATCGACTGTAATCGCGAACCAAATACTACGGTGGTTCGAGTCCATCGATTTGGATAATGTTACTAATTCCATTTGTAGAGTGGTTAATCCGGTGCATCGCATGACCAATCGAGTCGATCGGTATTACCAGGGTTTAGTGGCCAAAGAAACTAATGTCGTTGTCTCATTAATCATTAACGGTGGGTCGCGTTACGGAAATAGTAGGCAAACGCTACCGAGCGAGGTTGGACGCGCGTGCTGCCAACCAACATGGTCAACACGGGCCAACATGGTTAATGCGGGAAATTTATTGCTTTGTTTAAATCCCTCCAATGCGTGAAATAGTACTTGAATACGCAACGGTACTAATCGAGTTCGATGATCCTGTCGATCAACATGATTTACGCGAACGAGTGCAACGATGCACGGCTCGTTCGAAAGCTGCAACGTGTACAACGGTATTTTTAATAGACAATTATGAGATCTTTATTTACACTTTGTTTCAAAGTTGCTTGGTACAAAATTAATTCATTGTTTAATCCGTTTATGTTTTTTTTTATTTCATTCGTTTCATTCGTTTCATTCGTTTCATTAGTTTTATTCATTTTATTCATTTCCTTTTACACATATTGAACCGATTGCATAATTGATAGATAATGTAATTTAATACGAATTACGATTATCGGAATTATTTAACGAGCTGAATTGTTCGTTTCAATTATGTGAAAATAACGAATGCGATATGTACGAGATGTTTGCGATACAAAAATATAACGAATGGAAAAAGCGGTACACGCCGAAACGTGTAACTCGATTGGATCAACTCCTTTTTTTCCGCATGTTCATTAAAACAGTGGAAAACATGGAATTCGAACCAACGATACTGCGAATCTCATTCTAACCTCGTTTCGAAAATTTCGACTGGTGCACATGTACCATCGTTCGGTTCGAAAGATAATTTGCCAATCACAAAAAAAAACCGACATTGCGAAACATTCCTCATCGACGAAGAGCTAAATTGTCGCAGCATGTTTCACGATCTTCGAACAATGAACCGCCCCAAAACCCCATTCGTTTAATCCGAATATCGCATTCTTTTTTCATTATACACTTTGTTAATCTCAGCGAGCTTCTTTCTTTTGAACATAAAAATGAACGTAAAAACGAGCAACAACGAAGTAGAAACGATTTCATGCCGTGATTTAAAAACTTCAGGGTTATTGACCCGCCGGACCGAGAGGCTTCCCAATCGAATAAATATCCATTATACGACATCGGCCGAAAATAATATTCGCGATAGCGAAGTCCCAACCCCACGATTCCAACTCTTTCGGATCTCTCGGTTCGTTATAATATATACACATCGAAAAAAAACACACACACATACACACATATATACATCGCTGTATGATAAAATACAGTGGCCGAAAAGAGAGAGAGAGAGAGAGGGGGGGGGGGGGGGAGAGAAACAGCGCGAACGAGGGAGAAAGAATTGAGAAAAAGCGAAAACGAGTTCGCCAGGTCGCCGAGGGGAAGGAAAAGAGGTCGGGGTGGTGAGGTCGAAGAGGTGGGCGCACGCATAGTTTCGATTGTTGCGAATTGAAAAACAATTAGTGAGTTGCGGTTTCCGCGCGATACTCGACTATCTTTCTATAGATATATTGTGTATAGATATATATATATATAGTTATATTTATGTATATGTATGTATGTATGTTATGTGTGTATTTCACTAGCGGATTGCGATCCGGGTCCGAGCGCTAACCCAACCACCGCAATACATCTGACCGCGCGTGCAGAAATCGCGAAACAGGAGGAATGGGGCTTTGAAAACGCGGTCTGGGTCCACGTTTTCCGTTCCCGAAATCACCCCTCCCTCATGGGGTAGCAAAGCCAGAACACACAGTCGACAGCTTCCCATCGGCGCGACCCGATCGAGCTTTTCGCGAGGGGGAAATGCGACGCGTTCCATCTCTCTCTCTCTCTCTCTCTCTCTCTCTCTCTCTCTCTCTGTCTCCACCCCTACCTCTCTTCCTCGCTCCATCTCTCTTCCTTCTGAATTTCTCCTATCTCTCTCGTTCTAGTTCCGATGGTTCTTCCTCGCATTCGATCCATTGCGTTCATTTGCATTTTGCATGTGCCCGAGCGCACCACAACGCCCTTCACGATTCTCTCGCTCTTTCTCTTTCTCTCTTTCTCTCACAAATACACACACATACATAGACACACTCTCTATATTTCCTCAGGCACTCGCGCTCGTGTGGTATAAAAATATTCAAATTTCTTTGTACACCTGGAATTAGCATTGGAAAAAATGACCTGCTGGTTCACAACAACATATATATATATATGTGTTTGTGTGTGTATGGGGCATTCCACGCTAAATCGGACAACATTTAGGGTTTGCATGACTGATCTTTTTGAAAATTTTTGATGTTCTTATATTGTTTTCAATTTTGGTCTCGAACCGTTTTTAAGATGGCGATTTTTAAAAAATTCCGTTTTTTTAGAAATTTTTCTTTTTAAACGCACTTTTAATTAAAAAAATATCGAGAAGAAATTTCAAACTGTATTTCTATAAGATTTTCAAGTGTGAAATCTAAATTGTTGATTTAGAAAAAATACATTGAATCGCACTTTACAAAAATATATTGAATCGCACGCCACTGGACTGAGCAAACAATTTTTTTTTTATATAGCGTCGATCTGAGAGACCGCCACGCCCGCTCTAGGATTAAGATGTATCTATTTTATTTCATAAGTAACAATGACCGTTGCCGGTGAGCCTGAAAAAAAGATTAATATTTATTTTCAACACGCATAACTAAAATATGGAAATTCAAAAATCGAAAAAAAATCGATCCCATCGTTATCCCATTATCTACCTAAGCTCAAAGGATGTTTGGAATAAATGACGGTTTGTTACAAACAAATTCAAGAAAATCGATCACTACATGTTTTTTATAAATTAGCAATTTAGATTTAAAACTTGAAAATCTTATAGAAATACGGTTTGAAATTTGTTTTCGATATTTTTTATCAAAAGTATGATTAAAAAGAAAAATTTTAACAAAAAAAACATCCCACTTGGCCCATTTTTCCCAAAGTTATGGACATTTAAAAAAAAGTAACGTAATTTTTAAAAATCGATATCTTAAAATCGTTTCGAGAAACTTTTTTAAAAAAATCATGGAGGCCTCTTTCAACCTAGAATATCTCAAACTAACTCTTTCAAACTAGAACATCAATAATTTTCAAAAAAATCGGAGATGCAAAAGCTAAATGGTGTCCGATTTGGCGTGGAGTGCTCCATATGCAACGTCATAAATATGTATATATATGTGTGTGTATCTCTCTGGTCCTCTCGCACAAGCGCAGTGCTTTTTCTTTCCGACTGTGAAAATATGCCTATATATAATTCGATTACAACAGGGACAGATATATACACATCCGTACGTCCGTGCTATACACGTATTTACTTTCCAGCGGAGGTCAGCGATCTGTAATTTTCGTGCTCGTTGAACTCGAACGGTCAATTTATTTTCCTTTTTTCTTCTTTTTTTTCGAATATTTCGTATACCGCGAGAGTCGGGCGAGCGACAAAGCGCGGTCCGTCTCGATATTTCAATAATTCTTATTTTCGTAATCGATTCAGCGATAAAAAAAATAATGATAATCACGTAATATAAAAAAAAAAATCTTACGCAACGAAAGCTCCGCGTTCGATCTTCGATCGTCTCGTCGAACGTCCCCTCGTCGAAGCTTCGATCGATTTCACGCTTCGACACATCGTCGAAAATATCGCAATTATTTTCGGAAATCGATGTTTTTTTTTCATTACGATAAAAATCCGTGCACGAGCCGAACACGTTTTTTGGATACGGGACGTAAAAAATATTGTTGCCGTTGGTGGACAGGCGTCGAGCCATCAAATGGGACAGTTTCGTTTGATTTAGTGAGGAAACAAACGTAAAAGGGGGTCGTTTGCTGGTTATTGCCTCGAGTGTTCTTTCTCTTCCACCCTCGCCCCCTTCCTTTTTCGATCTCTCTTTAGTTCTCTCTTTCCTATCTCGTTCTTTCTCTTTCTCGCTCTCGATCACAACAAGACCAGCACCGACGCTAGATACAACGTATAGAAACACGCAGCCTGTCATTCCCAGAACGAAGCTAGCGGCGGTATTCATGTATATATGTAAATGCGAGAGAAAGATAACTAGATAGCTAGATAGATAGATAGAGATAGAGATAGATAGATATATAGAGATAGAGATAGATAGATAGATAGATAGATAGATAGAGAGACAGAGAGAGCGAGAGAGAGAGAGAGAGAGAGAGAGAGAGAGAGAGAGAGAGAGAGAGAGAGAGAGAGAGAGAGAGAGAGGGAGAGAGAGAAAGAGATACAGAGGAAACACGTGGGATGTTGCCCGTCGGACCACTCTAGCTCTCTCGGGTGCGTTTTCACCCGGGCACGTTTCTCTGTTGTATATGGACCTTAAACCGATAATATGCGGCCGTAGATGCGATACGTACGTAGATTTGCTGGTTGCCCAGCATTCAGAGAGTCCAGTAGTGGTCAGTCTACCTTCTACCCCATTTCTACCTCTCCCAGCATCCCTTCTCTTCCAGCTCATGATATACGTACAATATCGGAAGAGAATGTAATTCAATGCTTCCACGCGCAAATGATTTGTGCGTATATACGTGTATATATATATATATGCCTGTATGCATACCGTCGAGTGCATACTCGACGAGAATTCAGTAATCCGAAGGGATGATATCCCGGAAAGCATAAAACTCGATGGAAGTGCCAAGTTTCGGTAAATATTTTCATTTTTACGCGTGCAATTTACGAACCTTTGAGCTTTTTATTCCTTACATCCCCTCGAAGAAGTGAAAAAGGACGGATGCGCGAAATTGTCGTTTGCTTTTTTGTGGCATTGTGACTTGGGAAATGTGGATCATATTTTCTATGTTTTGTACAATTTATGAGAAATTAGATTAATGGGGAAGGGGTGAAAAGCTCATGTTTGTCGATCTGTCGTGTCAGTGACTTTCGAATTGATGTATCAACACGTTTATCGTTTGATTTTTGTTGGAAAATCGCTCGTATCGCATATTTGTCGACGACGAAATTCTTTATTCGAAAAACGTAGAACGTATTTTCGAAAAATGAACAAGATCTCGTCAATCTAGTTGAGTGGAATAATACTTTTTAGTATTCAAAAATCAACACAATTTTTAGAAATTATTTTTTACCAGACAATTATATAAATGAGTTAAACAAATTTGTCCCACTTAATTCGAGTTTTGTTTCGCATAATGGGACTAGAAATATTCGAATACATGAAATTGGGAAAATAATTAGAATCGTTAATTAATATTAGAGTCATGAAAGAAAATTGAAGCAAAATAAAATTTGGAAAAATTGTATAAAGTGATAATTGCACGTGTCGCTTCCCTCGTAATATTCGCACTTTGATTCCGTCTCTCACGTCGCTCGGCTCGAATCGTATCTCCAATAATTTTACGATATTTCGTTAAACAGAAGTGTCGTTTTTACGATTTCAATGGTTAAGAGACATGTCAAGAGCGTATTCAAGGCAACGAAGCTCTCTTCAGCCACATGTAATTATCACATATATCGACTCTCGACACTTTTGATCTTTCGATTCCTCGGGCACTCTCATCTCGGTATAATGATGCTCGTCATCGCGTACCGAATGTTCAGCGAACCATGATGGCCTGGAGAGTATTCGTGTAAAAGATATTTTTTGTCAATGGGAACAAGGGGGTGAAAAATCACGATATCTTCTACCTACTCAAGAAAAGCCAAGTGGTGAAAATTCTGGTCGTCGACTCCCGAGTATAACGCCCTGTCCAATTAGTTGGGACGTTAGTTATAATAATTATCCTGAAATCAATATTAACCACCGATAAAAAAATATTCAATGTTACATCAACCATAATGAAATCGAAAGAAAAAAAATTGCAAGCCTCTTCAATCCCACAAAATTTGAATTTTATTTCAAGCGTTAATCGATTTAATAAAAATCACAAATATTTTCAATGATTACAAAATAGGATATCATTTCAATAATAATTCCATAACTTTATCAAAAGAGCACGTAAAATTTTCCATTTGAAATAATTTTTATTTTTGTTTGCATTTTTCTTTAAACCAAAAATCATCAAAATATTCCATCACGTTTCAACCATCGTTCAATGTCACTATCAAATTTCGATGAAATTTATACAAAAAATGGAAAAATCTTGAGCTTGATATTAAAGTTGCAAACTGATTATTTTCAAAGATATTTCAAAACTCTCGGAAAAATGTAAATGGAACGAGATGGTCGTATTCAAAAAGTTTCACGTACGGTGTATGACGTACCCAAAACTATACACAAAACGCGTTAGCCGAGGAGAGCGAAGGTTCAATTTCGCACATTCGCGCGTGTCCCAAAACGATTCATAGCCCGAAAGCATGAAACCTAAACCGGGGTTGTTGCGAAACGCGGCGAGTTTGCGCGAGAGAGGCGGGGAGGGGGAATGTACGCGAAATTCCATCTGTGAAATTCCTGTTGATAACTATACCGTGTTAAACCTGTATCTACATTGCGTTTTCCTCCCTCCCCTGCTTACCTTGTTTCGCCAGTATCTGCTCCGGGGGATGAAACGAGCAAGAAGATGACGCAAAACGTATACGACATTCGACCGAGGATTTTTCCATCGTCGAATCTAAATCACGCCCTCGCTTAGACCTCATTGCGGACAGACGGACAAACAGATTTTTTTCTTTCATAAAAATAATTCGTCTACATATTTTTGGCAAATTGAAAAAATCCGTCTCAAAAGTTTTGAAGAAATAGGTTTCGCGGTTATGGGATTTGGCAGAAGGGTTAAAGAGTGTGTTAAGAGACTTGGAAGGATGGACAAAGGAAAATAAAATTGAAGTAAACACGAAAAAAACAAAGATAATGATTTTTAGTAATGGAGGAAACAGGAAAAAGGGAGAAGAATGGACAATTGAGGGGGAAAAAAGTGGAGATAGTTAAAGAATTCAAGTACTTAGGATATTGGTTTACTTGCAAGAATTCAGTATGGTTGCATGGAAAAAATGGTTGGAAAGACCCAAAAGACCACGAATACGATGTGGGGTACATGGAAAGGGGCTGAAAGGGAGATAATGGAGGATAGACTATGTTTACTAGAGACATTGGTAAAGGCCGTTGTATAGGGTTGAGGTGGGGGGAATGGGTGAAATATGTGTCTTCGAGAGAACAAAGTGCAGGTATTGCTAATTAGCATTAGGTGTCGATAGAAACACGCCGAATTACACATGGAGAAGAGAGCTGGGGGTGCTAAACTGTCGAGTATATAATAAGGGAAAGGTCACTAATTGTAAGATATATATCGACACATTAAAAATACAAGAATTAAAACTCTCAAAATAAAATTTGCAATTAATCATCTAATAAAACAGGAAACGTAAAATGACTTTAAAAAACAAAGTCGTATTATATAACATGATTATCAAACCACAGCATTTTATGTCTCACCAATACGGTGCGGATCTGCAAAATCTTATTTATCAAGATTAGAAGGGGTATTAAACAAATAACATAATAAGGAACAAAACAAAAACAAAAGAGTTCAATGCGGAATTGAGAGAAATAGCAGAGAAATTCTACTCCATACAAATAGGAGATAACGCGCTACTCCAGCGCCTAAGAAATAAAAAATTTAGCGAATTACCCTATAAAATAAAATACAAATTATCACAACACATTATTCTGGAATAACAGTCGAAATAACTGTAAATAATGTACAAATGTAAATATATATACAACCATAAGAAATATTAATAAGTAAAGGAATATAAAGGGTTTTTTTCAAATTTTCCCTAACAGAAAAATAAAAGCGACAACATGCACCCAAGATAAAATATAAATAAAAATCAGTTAGTAAGTGTAGTAAGTGCAGGAATAACTCATACAACCATGTAACACATATCTAATGTACAATTACCTATGTCAAATCAACGAATAAAGAAATTCAAAAAACAAAGCAAGATATATAAAGGAAGTGACTCGGATGGAAGAAACCAGGTGGCCAAAAATTTGTTTATTAGAAGAAATGAGAGCAATTAAAAATGGGAATCCGTCAAAGTGGGGGAAAGTATGGTGAAGGTGGTAAGGGGTATGGGAATAGAGAATGTATTAACAATGATATGCCAGAGAAAGGATGGGAGAAAAATAGATGAAAGAATAAAAGAGGGATTAGAAATCTTGAAAAAAGAAATATTAAGAAATGAAGGGGAGAAAATAAACAAGTGGACATAAAGTGTAAATTATAAATTGATATGCCAAAATGATGCAATGCCTTGGAGATATTGGTAGGAGGAGGGAACCAATGGAAAGAATAAGGAGAAGTGGGCGAGATTAAAGATGTGGAAACATAGGAAGGGCGGGAAAAAGAGGGGAAAAGAATTGGCTATGCAGGATTTGTAAAGAAAAAAACGAGACTTTGGAACATTTATTGGTATGCAAAAAAGGCTGGAAGATGGTTACAGGGAAAACAAAAAAGGCAGCAGAAGAGTGGACGAAAGAGATGGATACATTGGAAATAAAGGGGGAGATGTTAAACATGTTAAGGGAAAAAATACAAGAAGATATTTGCGACTATTATAGAGAAATAGAAGAAGTATGGAGAAAGAAATGTAAGGAGGAAGCAGATATTTAAGATTAGATGTAAGTTTTTGTAAAAAAACTTTTGTAAAAAGTTGTGCAAATAAAAGTACCTAATAATAATAATAATGTTTCGCGGTTATGAAGAAAATGTCTCTGTGAGAATACAATATTTTTGTGACCAAGATCATTATCCAGATTCCTGGGTATTTGTTCACATCGTCGCTCCTCTTAGTCACGTCATTATCAATGGTCGTTTCAAGGGCGAGTACATGAAAGCGGTGTACGAGCTTTCGAGCGTACATGTGAAAAAGCACTTGCTCTATCGTGGAAGCGTATTTTACCGTTTCTTTACGTGCGTAAAAAAGGCCTCTCGACTCACGATGCACACCCTTTCTACGAAACTTCTCGACGCGTAAACGTATCGACGAAACACCAAACGTCTTTCCTTCTTCGGTTGAAAGCTTCGCGGTCCTTGAGGACACGTCTCGACCGAAACCGAAATCTGTACGGTTCTTACGGCGAATACGATTTCCGATTCGACGAATGCAAGACAAATTGTAATTATTTTTAAAAATTGTATTTTCAAAAATGTGTTTTATCACACTGATTTTTCGTTTTTTACCTTGATACGAAAGCTAAATACAGACACGTGGGGTAAATCCCAGATGAAAAATTATAGGTCGCTTATGTTTTTGAATCGATGAATTATTTTGAAATGCAGGGTCGATTTTTGCATTTCAAAATAATGTGTTGGAGTATGTGCCGAGTCGAGTCAGAATCGTTGCGAATTTTAATGGATCGGCAAATTTTCGTTTGCCCAATTACAGATAGAAAAAAAAACGATTTTATTTTATTTCGAAAGCAAATATCGATTCGCATCTTTAATCCATCGAAACATTTTTATATTTTCACCAGATCCTTCTCTCGTTTCATCAAAAAAACAAGCTCGAAATTTCCATGGAAATCGCATTTTTATTCGCTTTACGATGTAATCGATGTGTATATTGTTAAATTTTACATCCTCGTAATTAAATATAGCGTCGTTTTATTTTCGGCGTTCGGTCGCAGTCGAAAAATTATACGATCGCCCGCTCGTGTATTTACGCAACGCGCATAAATGCAGCTTTCAATTCTCGCTGAAAACCCCTTTTGTATTTTATAACGCGTGTACCATCTGACGCGCGAGGGTGTCGCACACCCTCGTCGGGCGTATCAGGGTGCAACATCAGCCTCTGTATATATATATATATATATATCGTTGTATATATATATATATCGTTGTATATATATATATATATATACACAATGAGATATCTATGTATGTCAACCGCGCTTCACGACGAGTTAACAACTCATTTTAATGGCGTTTGCTAATTCGAATTTATCCGTTCGCCTGACCAGCGGCGACTATCACCATCCCCGTTCTCCCTCCCCTTTGATATTCGTCCGTGAGACCTGTCACTATTTTCGGGAAACGAGCGACGAGAGTAAATATTTAAATAATAATATCGTCAAACGCCTTTTTAATCTTTCGTTAAAAGATAAACCGCCTTTTTTTAAATTTAATTCGAAAATGGGTTTTATAGTTGAAAATAAATAACTTTCGAGAAAATGAATTTTAAACAAAATTCGACGAATAGAATACACGAGACTAATTGTGTATTTTTTAAAGTCACGTTAAAAATAATTGATTCGTGTCCGAATCTAATTTAAAAATGACACGAGCGGTTGTAAATAAAGAACTTGAAAATAAAAATTAAAAAAAATGTTGTGAAATGTTGCGAATAAGCGCAAATAATTATATTTAAAGGGTCGAACATTTTTGTTGTTAATTTAGGTGACAAAACTTGAATCTTGTCTAACTTTAATTCGAAAATAGGATTCACAGCTAAAAATAAATAACTTGAAAAATCAAATTTGAAATAAAAATGCTGCGTTGCGAATAAGTGATAATAATTATTTTAGGAAGAACCGAAAATTTCTTTTCTTAATGTTTAGCTCAAAAACATTGAGTTTCGTCTGAATTTTAATTCGAAAGTGGAATTCGGAGCTAAAAATAAATAACTTGAGAAAACGAATTTAAAAACAATGTTGTGGCACGAATAAGTGAAAATAATTCTTATTCAAAGATGAACGACAATGCCAAAATAATTTATACACTATTCGTGTTTATAACAGTGAGCAGTTAGCGTCATGTATGTATCTTATACAATTGCGTTCATACGGGATGATAATTACCATCGCAATTAACATTTATGGAAAGGACGAGAAGAAGGAGAGAGCGAGAGAGAGAGAGAGAGAGATGGTTTGCATTTTAAAGGAGTCGCATCTCGCTTGCGTGTCATCGCGGAAAGCAATTAGTCCAGTAGCCCATTCCACGCGTTAAATGAAACCTCAGGTGTATTCTTGCGCGGTGCGGTACAACATAAAATTACTCGCCGTTGAGACAATACGGATCGCGTTTTCGAATCGCTCGTCGCTTGTAAGACTGACTCTTAATACGTATTATCTGCTAATTCGACGAGCGCAAAACATCAATTTTTCATCAAGAAATAATACAAATTATTTTTTTTTATATAATTCTCCTATACAAAATTGCTTTGTTCGAAAAAATTGTATTATTTTCATGTTTTTTAAAAAAGTTTGAAAACACTAGTTTTTCTTTTATCCCACATTTAATAAAAAAATGTTGCAACCTAAAACAAAAAGTAGTTTAATAAAAACAAACTGTTGCGATGGAGAAACTCTCTTGTAATCGCTCGGTTCCAGAATCAACGAGACAACGACATTTTTCGAAAAATAAAATAATTCTTTCAAAAGTCAAACGACAATTTTTACTTCAAAATCTTGGATAAAAATGCATATTTTATATGATTAAAAATAAATAAAAATTGGATATATTCGCAGACACGAGACCGCCCATATTCTCGATATATATTGTCGCATTCTTTATGCTTCTTTTCCTTCATCGTCGTAGCCTCGATGACCCCGCGAAACGGAGAACGAGAGCAAGAGAGAGAGAGAGAGAGAGAGAGTAGGAAAATGAAAATAAGTAAAGGGGAGAAAGGCTTCAGAAACGCCCGCGGCAATTTTCCCAGTTGCGCTAAATAGCGGCCGAACCGTGAAACTTTGCGGTCCTGGGGCCAGCGTACACTCAGGAGCCGCACGGAGATGTCTTCGACGACGATCCTCTCTCTCTCTCTCGGTTAGTCTCTCTCGCGGGGCGTTCTTCGACAGAAATAAAGGATCTATACAACCCTCCTGAGGGCTTAATCGAAACTAAACGAAACAAAAAGAAACGAAAAAGTCCATAAAACAGGTTTGGAAGAATACGCGGATAAGATCGCATCGAGGCGAGCGATGCTGTAACTTCTTCCATCGTACTCTTTTCTGCCCGCGCGATGTTGAGTCTTTCACGATGAAAAAAAATGGTAAAAAAATTAGCATTCGATTGAATTTCTTTTTTAGTTTTATTAACGAGCCGATCGATGAGAATTTATTAAAAGATCTCGCGACCGCTGCCAACGTCATTTTGTAGAAAAAAATCTTAAGGTTAGTCGGGATAAAATAAAACGCCTGATTTAGTGCGTATTATAAATTCGACTTTCGATTTTCCTTTAAAACTCGATCGATTCCTTTCTATCGAATACGAAATATAACGAATGTTACGTTCGAATTTGAAAAGCGAATGTTCTGAAATAATTTCACATATCGTACCTCGAAATAGGCGAGTGAACAGACAGATTAGATTTCGAGATAAACTTCGATCGAAGTACCTACTTCGACTTTGAAAAATTGAAAATTTGAAAATTCTTGTTTTTGGAAAAGTTCAACTTTCTTAAAACAGGCATGGTCTACAATTGGTAAATTTATATTACGCGAAATTGGACATAAAACTGATCGGATTTGGATATTGTCGAAACATAAACCGCTTTTGAAATAGCAGATTTAAGCCTATTCTTATCTTTGGCAAGCGTGAAAAGAACGAAAAACTTGTGAATTGAAACTGATACGATACTTTCGGACAATTTCGACTCATTCATGAAGCTTTTTTATCACTTTTTTTGTTATTTTCCTTCCATAAGAAAGGAAAAACAAATAAAAGAAAAAGGGCCCTTACTCGCTCATAAAAGAAGCTCTGGAAATGAGCGAAAAGGTCTGCGAGGCAGCAACGTCAATGTGCAAGTTTTCCTTATTATTATTTCGCTTCTCTTTCAACTAGACCGGGTAATGTGAAATTGAATGAGAGAGGCCGCATCTTGATACCACATTTTTCACGATTATACCTAACGAGAGTCAATTTCATCTTCTTGGACTTTTTTTCAGCTCGGCTGGCCCCCTTTCCTCGCATTCATCGTGAATTCTTTGATTTCCATCTCGCGGTTGCCCTCGCTCGTCAAAAATCTTCGAGTCGAACTGCGCCTCACACCAAGCCCAGCAATTTGCTCTCTCGATGCAGTAGATCCCCTCTCCCCTTACTCTTACTCTTTCTCCCTCTCTCTCTCTCTCTTATTCTCTTCCATCAAAGAACAAAAATTACTAATTGGATTTAAATCGACAAATTGTCTTCGATTACGATCAGTTTTTAAAAGTCGAAAAGATAAGAACATTTTTCCACAACCTTATACAAAGCCAAAACACCCTTGAAGGATCTTCAAGGTCTTGCTCTTAAAAAAAATCATGAGGAGAATAAAAACGAAAAATAAAACCAAAAAGTTCATAAAAAAAAGCTTTTTTTGTCCCAAACTCTTTGTCTCTCTCTCTCCCTCTCCGTCTCGACTATAGGGTCGTTTGGAGGACATCGAGGGAAATATGAAGAGAGAAAGGGGCTGGAGGAAGGATGAATCGAGGGAACGTGGAATATAGCCGGAGGACATCTTTTCCTGAAGATTCCCACACCTAGGAGAGGTAGAAGACTCGTTCTCAATTCTTCGTCCTTGTCTTGGCGTCCTCGGGGCAACTCTTGCCGCCCTTTCCATGGGCATCAACGCCCATCCCCGAACCCATCCCCCTCTTTCGACCCACTGTGGCGTTTCGCCGTTCTTCGTTAGCGATTTTGGCACGATGGGAGTGAGCAAGAGAACGAGAGACGGCAAAAGAATGATTGGAGAGAGAAAGAGAGAAAGAGAGAGAGAGAGAACGTGGCACAGCTAGGCCGAAGTGCCTCGGAGTTAGCTAATTGGTTGAACGCTGCCGGGCAACTACTACCTGAATCCATGAGATATCTCGCCTTGAGATATACTCCCCAGCTTTTATTTCTATATATATGGGGTATTTCACGCCAGATCGGACGCCATTTAGCTTTTGCATCTCCGATTTTTTTGAAAATTGTTGATGTCCTAGGATTGGTTGAAAGAGGCCTTCATGATTTTTTTCAATTGTTTTTAAAAACACGTAATGATCGATTTTTTTGAAATTTTGTGGTAAAAAACTGTCATTTATTCCATAACTTTTAAGCCTAGGTAGATAATGGGATCTAGGGATCTATTTTTTTCGATTTTTCAATTTCCATATTTTAGCGCGTTGAAGATAAATATTAATCTTTTTTTCAGGCTCACCTGAAATATATCTTAGTCATTTAATGAACGATGACCGATAGTTTTGATTTGAATATACCACAATATATATATATTTTATATCTTGATCACCACATGAATATAACTCAATATATATCTCTCTCTCTCTCTCTATATATATATATTGTGGTATATATATATATTTTATATACACAATATACATATTTTATATCTTAATCATCACATGAATATAACTCAATATGTATATATATTGTGGTATATTCAAATAAAAATCATCGGTCATCATTCATTAAATGATTAAGCCTAGAGTAGGCGCGTCGGTCCTACAGACCATTGTTGATTGTAGGCACTCTTGTGATTACATACCTTACTTTTTACCAAAATTCATATTAATTTGAACGTATATATTGAATCGCACGCCACTGGACTAAGTAAACAAACAATTTCGTATATGGCGTCGGTCTGTAATACCGCGCGCGCCCACTCTAGCATTAAAATATATCTATTTTTTTCATAAGTAATAATGACCGCTGCCGGTGAGCCTGGAAAAAAGATTAATATTTTTGTTCAACGCGCACAACTAAAATATGGAATGAAAAACAGAAGAAAATAAATCCCATCGTTATCCCATTATCTACCTAGGCCCAAAAGTTGTTGAATAAATGACAGTTGTGTACAAAAAAATTTCAAGAAAATCGATCACTACGTGTTTTTTGTAAATCAACGATTCATATTTAAAACTTGAAAATCTTATAGAAATATAGAAATATTTTTGTATCAAAGTTGCGTTTAAAAAGAAAAACTTCAAATCAAAAAAACGTTCCATTTGGCCCATTTTTCGCAAAGTTATGGACGTTCAAAAAAAAAGTAACGTAATTTTTGAAAAATCGATATCTTGAAAACGGTTGGAGAAAAAAAATTGAAAAAAACTGGAGTGTCCGAGTTGGCGTGAAATCCCCCATATACATATATATATATACGTCGGAGCTTGTATACATATATATATATATTGGTCTCTCGTATTCATCCATGTAACCCTTACCGCGGTTCGTACCTCCGCAGTGACTTTCCATCCCCAAACCGTCTATATATATATATATATATATATATACACACAAATATATATATATATATATATATACACGGGTATATGTATACATGGACCTACATATATTCGGAGTTTGTGCGACTAGAGTGTTACACATCCTCACACCCTCGTACCAGGGGTGTAGGTGGCCCATGATAGGTACATGGTTGTCTAACAGTAGGGAGCCGGATACACCCTTAGCATTTTTGTATACAGCTCCACCATCGTGTAGATGGTACATATATGTCGGTATGTATTATATAAATAACTGCCAATGTACATATACGTTGGTACACATGTACACACGTACGTCCTAATAAAGGTCGATAGTAAGGAGATGAACGAGCCATAAGGATCGTGAGCTGATGATAAAAAGCTTTTCGTTCCTCAACCCTCTCAGAGTCGGCAAGTTCCAAGTTTCCTTTTCGAAATTCACCAAATCGTATTTTCCTCGTGATTCCATGAGGATCACGAGGAAACTCTTTTCTCCTATCTCACTTTTCTCGCGCTCCTACATATACGTGTTACAGAGGGGAGAAAAGGCAATGATGGACGAGTTGAGAAAACTGGGCCGCGAATCGTTATCACGGCTTAAATATAGATGAACTTTTAATTCTTAAAAGTTTTCGTACATGCTGCCACGCGTAGTAAATATAGCCAAGTAGAAACAATTGAAAAATATCGAGAAAAAAAAGCAATTTTAGCGAGTTGAGATCGAAAATATTCGACAACAAAATATTGCAATTTTGAGGAAATATTGTTTCAAAGATCTCGCCGAGCCTGAAGACCTCGAATACGATTGAAATTCCTTGCGAAATTTTGTATTTTTTTTTTGTCATTAAAAATATAACAATATCGTTGAAAATTTCTGTCGAAGAATCTTCTTCTTTGACTTCGTAGGAACATTTTTTCCATTTCCGTAAAGAAATATCTTGTTGATTTTGAAAAATCGTCCAACAATTTTAATAAACAAAAATATGTCTTTAATGATTTATCGATGGTTAATACCGTGAGCCAAGTACGCAAATTTCTGTACGAGCGTGCACGGGAATCTCCATGACGACTTCGTGACGTCTCGTACGCGATCAAAACTACGATCGTATGTGCTTTCATCTCGCGATACGAGTAAATTTATAATGCTAAGAGAGAAAGAGAAAGAGAAAGAGAAAGAGGGAGAGAGAGAGAGAGAGAGAGAGAGAGAGAGAGAGAGAGAGAGCGGCAGGCAAGAAAGACAGAGATATGCTTATGGGATGCTCGACACGTCGCGGCAAAGGCGAAGATGGCTTTTCCTTCGTGAGATATGGAAACGTCGTATAACCTCTCGCATCAGTCGCGAATATTATACTTATACGTATAAATGTACGTACGTAGTTCTCGCGGCTTCGAAAAGGCTCGCGAATCGTGACTGTGGCCGATTCACTTCTTTCTTTTTCCCTCAATTTTATTTTTATATTTTTACATCCACTATCCGTACATACGTTTCTAAAGTACATGGCGCTAATGTTAGCGTCGCTTCCGTTACCTCCCATGCGAGGAAAAATTCTCACGACTTAAACGCCAAAGCATCAAACTCGTGGATTTTATTTATTTTACGAAATTATCGTAAACGCGTGTGAAACAGCTCGGATTTTACGTCGTCGTGTAACCGAACGATAATCACGTCGATAAATAAATCTTCAAAGGATTTTACGATACTTATTAATGAGAATTTCATTCGAAATGCAATATTTGCTCGATCGAATGATCAGAAAAATTATCATGAGTAAATATATGTATTTTATTTTTTTTCAATTAAATTCGTATTAAAGTTTGTCCGGATCGACGAATAAACCTAAAACGAAAAATTGGAAGATATCTCGATTGAGTAAGCGCCGAAACACCGTGAATCATTACAATCGGCTCGATATTTTTGTTTCGAAACGTAATTGGTATTTCTGGGAAGATTAAAAAAATTCTCCAAATGCAATTTTTCACGGTTCTACGCTCGTTCCAATTACTTTTTGAGCGTGTATAATTGCCACTGAATTGTACGCTTGTTATCGCTGCAGTATATATCCGTTTTTAAATTGAACGTCCCAGGCAGCAATTACTCGGTGCGTAAATCACTTCGCGAAATGGTCTGATGCTTACAGCCGTTTCCACTTGCATTAGCCTGCCGAATTCCTAGATTATCGACTGCCGGTAAACCGGTGACCTCTAATGAAGGTAAGCGTTCGCCAGCGAGCTGATAATCATAGGAAATCGTAGGTAAGTTACCATCGACCTCTTGAAAAACAAATGGTTTACTTACCGACTGTCGATAAGACAAACATTTACATCCTTTTATACACGTTGTAACAATATTGGTCCGATTATGTAGAAAATAAGACAAACTACTTCTGATTATCCACCGTACCATTTTATTATGACACGTATTTTTCAGTCAATGACTATTCTAATAACAGGGAATATTAAAATTGTCAGACACGTTTCAATTTATTTTCTGTATACATTGCTGATAATGTTATAAGAAATATATAATTTCAATATGTTAAATTGAACGTTCTACTTCGCTAAGAAATAAAAAGGGTAACTGATAAAATTTCTGAAAGCCCCATTGCTCTTCAGCTGCTTATTTTTTTGTGTTTACGCACCGCGTATGTAAACTGACGGAATATTTCGCTTAGCCGATAAATGACGCATATCGAGTATCCAAGCGACAAATGTAAATTTCCTTGATCAACGGTCGCACGTGGGATAGTACATCGATATGTGTGCTCGGCATTTCCGCACGATAAGCTATCATATCGATGCCGATTATTCTCTTCCTCGTTTACGAACTAGTATTCAACCAATCGTTAAACAATCGCAAGTCGTCGATCCGCTCTTTATGAATACGTTTGCGGTCCCACTGACGACGCGTTTGTTCTTCCTCGACTGTTCGAATAAAAAATTGTCTGGTTGAAAAATACACCCCATAGAAATATTAATCGACGAATGTGAAAACAATTTTGCCCTTAAAAAAAAAAAAAAAAAAAATTAGTAAGTTTCAAAATATGATTTTTGGTAAAAACTGATTTTTGAAACATGGCCTTGTGGGTACTCAAACTACTCAGCGTACGATTTCATACAAATTGCAATGAGTGAAAACTCGAAAAAGAATTCTCATTAAATAACTCAAGAAAATAATTGAAAAAAAGTTATTAATACATTTCAAACCTTCGAGCATTTTCATGTACGAAATTGTGAGAAACGATAAAACGGCAAGATTCGTACGTTTTCGTAAATTTGTGTCTAGAGCATCGTCTTAGAGACTTCGAATCGTAGTTGCGCGCGTTCATCTTTTCGAATTCGTCCGGGCTTGGCGAAGAGCTTCGGCTTTCCTCCAACCGTTCGCACTCTCGTGGCGCCGGGAGTCTCGCGGCGTCTTATCGCGTTTGTCGCTATATATACATATATATATATATATATATATATATATATATAGTTATACGTTTGTGCAATATACGCGTACGATGTTTGCAGCTTGTTCAGCCGGTATAATCAAGTGGTAACCCCAAGCAGAGTGTAAGTTCTCGACTCTGAACTTTTGATCGCCAGTGCGACATTCGCTCGTCAAACGGAACGAGAAAAAAAAATACGTTTTAGTCTACGTTACGCACGTTACAAAGACGGGCGCTCGCGAGTCTATTCACTCGCGCACGTGGGTGTGCACTTCTTCTGAGCGGCTGGATTTTCTGTACACGTATATATCCATATACATATATATAAATATATATGGGTGTGTGCGTGTGTGTGTGTGTGTATATGTATATATATACGTATACGCACACATGGAAAGCTTTATATACGGTACCTATGCTATATATACGACACGCGCACAGAAGTGTATTTTCGCTCGCGGAGCGCCCGCGCCGGTCGTCCGCAATCTCAGAAGTGGTTCTCTCGGGGTTGACAGGTCTCGTACGAAAAACGCTCGTGCGCCATCCATTCGTTCCTTCGGACGTAATCGCGGCGTTTCGTTAAATTTTTTCAACGTCTCTCGTGACATACATATCAGTTCGTCATATATAACAAACAAGATCGATGTATCAATGATCGATTACAAACGAGTGTCGACCAGCTGCCGAATGAAATTTTAATCGAAATTTCAAAAAATTGCTTTTCTTTTTAAACGAAAATCATTTCGTTGCTCGAAAAGTTTGATAATTCGACGTATCGAGTGACGTTTCAGTGTTACTACTCAAGCTCATTTGTCCGTCGTGAAAATATAATTTGGGTGAAAATAGAATTTAATTAGCGCACACGTGCCGAAGTGAAGTGATCGTCGTTTCTTTTTTTTTTTTCTTTTTTTTGTTTTAATATATATTGGCGACGAGTCAAGGAACGTGTTCGTTGCGACGAGAATAGTTCGAAAAAAAGGATGAACAAGAACAAAAACGTGTGCAACTACTTGAATTACAAAGGAGTTTTCGAGCGAATTCGAAAGTCGCGTGTCGTATCGCACCGCAGTTGGATACAAAAGGGTGTTCGGATGTGAAGAACGAGGCACGATAGAACTAATTTTGGAATCGTGTGTGCAAGAGCCGATCGTCATTCTCTCTTCTCGTATACCAGAAGAGCCGACGAGATTATCCACTATCTCTCTCTCTCTCTCTCTCTCTCTCTCTCTCTCTCTCTCTCTCTCTCTCTCTTACTCACTCCTTCTGGCGTTTCTGGATCGTTGACCCGCTAATAAAATCCAGGCCAGATGCAGCCGCAAAATATTTAAGTCCCGTGTCTGTGCGCGCGTGGATAAAAAAACGTATTAAAAATAAAGAAAGTTAGAATATTAAAGAAAAAAACGTGGATTTGAAAACAAAAAAAAATAATTCCTATGACATTCTTAGTAAGGATTAATCCGTCGGTGGTGAAAAAAGGATCGATAGGATGTTGAAAAACGTGAGCTTCGTCGATAATTTGATACCGAACGATTGATCGAAAAAATCATCATGGGAAAAATGATTTTTTGACGACCGGGCGAGTCGAGCGATCGGTGGTATCGGTGGAAATGCTCATGACGGAGAAGAAATCGTCGAGCAGCAACAGAATTGAGAATAATTTGGACGATTTGTCGACGACGAACTCGGGACAATGGAGCGAATTGTTGGTGAATACGGCGATGCCGGCGACCGCGATAGCCGTGAAACTGTGCAGCGACGAGACCACGCCGGCCCCAGAGGAAAGCGTCGTAAGCGTCGCAAAGGACGTTAGCAAAGATAAACTCGGTATGTTCAGCAGCTTTCAGAGACGAACTTTCAGCAGAATAAGCTTCAAAGGAGAAGCCGGACCTCTGCTAAGCAGGTATCAACATACTTTTTCCCATAAATAAACACGCATTTTTCGTATTTGAAACAAAAATTGTGAAAAAAAAAAGAAATATTTATAATTTTTATAAAAAAAAAAATCCGACAATTTATATACTTTCTAAGTTTCGTTGTAAAATTATTTCGTCGATCGATCAGCCTCGGTTTTGTCAATCGATCCTCGACCGGTTTGATAAAAACGAGATTTTCTCGTGTCATGTATCACGGTTGATTTAAAAATCGTCATAAAAATCGATTTTGTACTCGATTCGTTATTTTCAATGTTCGGACTTCAACGAATAACACGATCGTGCGTACGTGTTTGCGCGCACGCTAGTGTGTCTAGGTGATTCGCGGGGAAAACATGGTCATGGTATAACGTCGTATGCGCCACCTACACTCATGCATACCGGCTGTACCGCATTCTTATCAGTTCAAACCCCGGCAACGCTGTCAAGCTTATGCCTACCAAGCGTTTCCGAGAATAAACGCCGCGGATAATACAATATTTCTTACACCGGACCGCAAATATTCATTTAGATATAAATATATAAATATACGCGAACGCTTGTTATATCGCGATAAATAATATTTTTTAAACCGCTTAAAACGTTAATAGAACGTACAAAAAAAAATGTAAAGCGCGAGGGCTACGTACCAACTGGCGCTTGTTACGATATTATACGATAATGCAGGTTCAGGTAGAAAACGTTGAGGTGAAATTGAATTTCGTTATCTTTCGATACGCGAATACTTTTTTATCGGGAGGAAAAAACATCGATTTTTCGCTCGATTTTTTACTGGCCTTCAAATTTTTTCGAATCGTTAAACGTCGTAAATAAAGCCGAGGTTCACCTACGAGGAATTTGATTTACGAGATACGAACGCTACCGGATCGCTACTTCGCGAGAGTTTCCTGTGCTAAAAAATATCGCAAAATCTTCTATTTGTGACTTTTAGGCGATGGTGGGGGATGTGGTTCCTGCAAAATTGCCCCCTCCTCACGTCTCTCAGTGAATTTATAATAGAGGGAATCAAAGAAAGCCCTATGAATAATTAATTCGTTCATTAATTACAGTAATCAAAATCGTTTATTTAATCATCAATGAAAAATGATTTTATTGCTTTCCGTTGATATTTTTATGTTCGAACGAAGTAAAAAACATGAATAATTACTCCAAGGTGTCGTGGCTTCGATAATCGCCAAATTTTTATTATCATAGAGAAGAAATTTTATTGAATTTTTTCGTTTTTCGTTTTTTCTTTAAATTTATAGCGAATTGATTGATTTCCATCAGTGGCTTATTCCTCTCACTCTCGCCTACGTATATATTGTTCACGTCCGTCAAAGCAAAACTGGATCGCGAAATACAGCTGCGCCGCGAAATACGAACATAGACGCACACACACACGTATACCTCTTATCTATGTATAGTATTTACGAAAATAGTAACGACCCGTTCCCAATTTCTCCCGATCGCCACAATTTTTTTCTTTCCCTCTCGCCCATTCCCCGATCGTCATCCCCATCGTTGTCAAAAATAGTCCGTTCCAATTTCCGGAAGCTCTAGTGGCCCAAAAATTCCCCCCTCCTACTCTTGTGTCAAATCCTGACACATTCGTTTTTTTCAATTCTTATCAACGAGAGTTAAGATACATTTTCTATCGACTCGGCCTTAAGTCTGTCGGGGAATGACTGACAATGAGTTGAACGTCCCTGATATTATTTCGATTTCAGACAAAGGAAACGAGCCTCAATTTTTTGCATATAATTGCTTGCATATACCTATATTGTAATCGTATCTACATATATACACATATATATAGTATATACCTAGTATATACAATATATATATCGCGGCAAGCCTGCAGAGTAAGAAATCTTCGCCGTGTGGGCGTGTCATACACCCTGTATATTCCCTCTCTACTCAACCCACGTACACGGTGGCGATCGCCGCAAGCGAAATCTTTCTATTACTATTATTATTATCCTCTGTATTATCGTTGTTATTATTATATTTGGCACGAATATACATATATGTATAAAGAATATATAGATAGGTATAGAATAAGGTTTGGGTTCACACCTGATCCGAAACGTGATTAATAGATCTGTCACGCGGCTCGACGGATCTGAATCAAATTTGACCAATCACTTCGCGAGTCGTGGGGCGAATTAAGTGACGCGTGAAGAGAGAAAGAGAGATATAGAATGATGCACACGTAGCGCATCGGTAGTAGCAGGCGTAGTAGCATAGTATAGCGCACAAAGAAAATCGCGATGCCTCGCCAAAAGCAAATTTGGAACAGAAGACAGTTGGAACCGAGCTCTCGAGTTAGTTAGGGGCGATTGTTAATTGGCCGAATTTTTCTTACGGTCGTCGTACCAAATTCGACGACGCACCTATCGTGACAAATCCACGTTTCGATCGTCATGACTATGACGGAAAAACTGTTTCTCGCGGGTGTGCGAAAACCGAGAAATTTCGATATCAAAACGTACCACGAAATTGTGATTCGACGAATGTTTAAAACGAGTGCGATGAGTGATTTTACGGCGAAAAGCGTTCGCCAGTAAGACCACCCTTCTTTATTCTATTCCCTCCCATCCCTCCCCCCACCCCTTCGCTCCTGTTCGTCGTCGAGAGAAAGTGGGAACTCTCGTGTACCGATGAGCAAACGAAATTAACGATAATTCTCGATCTGTTGGCGTTAATGTGAAATTCGAAGATTTATTGTTCATTTTACGTACGATCGAAGTGACCTCGTTCAAAAATCGGGAAAAAGTGAATAGACAATTTTGTTTTAATTTAAAATGTTGCCAAAATATGAAACGAAAAATCGGTAACATTCGTCGGGCTAAATCGCAATCTTTTCGAATAAGAAGGGACGAACTAAATGGTTGTAAAACAATCATTATACATTTGTGAACTATCGTATTAACGACAACAACAAAAGTAAGATCGAATCGTTTAAACTTTATGAGACAATAATTTTGCAATTTTTCCAGTGCGTCGAGTTGCTGCAATTAAAAAAAATCTTATTCAATTTAAAAAATCGTTTCAATTAAAAAACGATTAAAAATATCCGAACCCAAAATTCCTAATCGAGATATCGCGTCGCGGCATCAACGTCAAAGTGTCTCACAATCAGTCAAGGATATATCGTATTTTTTTTTCTTCCAATTCGTCCGTGACATCGAAAGAGTGTTAATAATAGATCGGGGCAGTTTCGTTAATATCCTCGAAAATTTCGTTCCCAAGACTGGATCCCTTTGGCAGCCACACCGTGGAACTAGCGCGATTGCGGTAGGCGAAAACAAACAAAAGAAAGAAGACAAAAAAACGACCAATAATTACAAACCAAAATACAAAAAATCACGAGATTTATCAAAAATTTTGATTCCCATCGAGGCAAAAACAAATATTCGCGTTGTATCGCGTGTCAATATAGTCATTGACTTCGCGTATGCTCTTAATCCCTAATTAATGTATGAATAGCGTATCGAAAAAAGCAAAAAGAAAAATAATTTTGAAATGAAGAAAACAAAAACGGAGAGAGAGTTATGTCGTGTTCGTCGTGTGTTGATTTAAAATATCCTCGTGACTGACGAATGTGGTGTAAAAGACTAATGTGAATTGTTTCCTAGACACGTATTTGGCTCTAATAACAATTGTCGTTCAAATAAACGGCGAAATCGAACGTTACGATCAACGGGAGAACGAGTTTCAGCCCTTTCACCCATGTAGTTTATTCATAATTTTGAAAAACAAAAGAAAGAGATAAAAATCCACACTCTTGGACAAGTTGACACTCGGTACATAGTCGCCCGAACAAAATTTGTGCATATATATCACGTATTGATATATTTATATATTTATATATATATATACAAATTACATATATATATAAATATATATATTTATATGTATATTATATATATATAAATATATATATTTATATGTATATTTATACACGTACCTACACGTACACCGAGCGCTAAATTTAGCGCGATCTCGCCATTAGAGAGTCTGCGAGGCTGCTGCCCGCATCATCACCCTCATCTTCTGCTTCTTCTTCTCACAAGCTCGCGCCACCGGTTCGCTCGCGCGCTCTCTCGTCACACTCTCTCCCTCTCTGTCTGTTTCTCTCTCTCTCACACACTCACTCACTCTTTCCCGGTCTTGAGTCTTTACGAACGTATATCGAGTCGGAAAATCGTCAAAGTCCCGTATAGACGTGTGAGCACCGTTCGAAAATATCACGGCGCCAAGAGACCAAACGCACGTATTCATATATATATATATATATATATATATATATGTATAGTTAATAAATTCCGACCATTTCGCGGAAATCTCAAAATTTCGTGAACGATTAAAATACGAGGAGATAGCGAGGGCGAAGCGTTGGACAAGAGAGGGTGCAGATATATATATATATGCATACATATTTATAAATGTATATATGTACATGCAGATGCAAAAAAAAACATATAAAATGAAGGAACTAAGAAAAACGGATATTCCTCAATGACTTTGAACGATTTTTTTGTTTTTCGTTTAGTAATAACGAAATAAAGGTTAAGAGAAAAAGAGAAGATAAATTACACATGTAGTATAAATATATATGTAGATTCGATAATAAAGAAAAAAGAAAGCGAAAGAATGGAGCTGCATCACGGGAAAGCCGAGGGTGCAGCTGCCGGTGGTGGTCAAACGGTCCAGCGACACTATCTAGGTGACGGGATAACGTTTTCGGGACTGCGACGAGCTATATCACAGGTCTCCATGCTGGTGGTCAAGGCCACGACCTCCGGAGAGGCTGCTTGGCGGGATGAGTGTCTCAAGTACGCATTTTTTCGCCCCTCCCCCGCTCCCTTGCCATTCTACCATGTCCTGCCGAGCGCGCAACCCAGTCCCCACGCCACCAGCCCGGTGGCCTCTTTCACTCATTCTTACACGTGAGCCCTAAAAAAACGCAAACACGGACATACGGTGGCCAGGCAGCTTGACGGTTTCGAAATAATTCTCTCGAGAATTTTTTAATTTGACATAATTTTGACAAAAAAAACATAACGATTGATCGCACGTTTCGTCATCAAATTATTGTTTTTGCTCGTAGTTATCTCTTTTTCAATTGGTCGTGATTATTTTATTATTTGTTTTTTTTTTTGTTAACAAAATGTTTCTCCGTTTTTTTTGTCTCTGTTTCGTGACACAACAAGACAACGTTGATACGACGCAATTTGGTACAATTGTGAGAAATTTCCCAAAAATAACTTTCATCCGAATCCGTTTGTGTAGATAGAAAAAGAAAGAGCGACAGAGAGAGAAAGAGAGAGAGAGAGAGATGTAAATGCGCTATACTTAATTCGCCTAAAATGCAAATATATGCAAATGCTTGCGTTTTGAAGACGTTGGAACGGCCACACACGCGCGAGATCGACCTTCGCGTCATTGGAATACTACAAAAGCTCGTTATATATGGCAAATATATCGTGCGCCGGTAATATCTCATCGCGTCGGGTTACGTTATTATAGTTTTCGGAAAACACAATTTTGTTTATTACCTCGAAACTTTTATTCGTCACTCCGACCGCTTGGCATTTCCAATATCCTTATGCGTCAATTTCTTTACAGTGTAGGAACATCAAACGAAATATCCCAGCTCGGATAATAAAGTAAAAATTATAAAATACTTAGTTCATCGAATTTTTAATTACTTATGACGATGCAATTTTGTTTATCTATTCATTGAATTCGTTTACAAAATATTATAACAAAAATTGGCCATTGAATTTTTCTTAATCTTGATTTTTATTGATAAAATCCAACTTTTAATTTATTGAATAGTTTTCGTCGCGTATAATTCGATTAATTGGATTAATTATTATAAAATAATTAATCCATCGGATTTTTCATTATTTACTGCGATGCAATTCTTTTATCCGTAAATCGAATATTTTAAACTTTATTAAATAAAAAAACGACGTATATAATTTTCGTTATTTATGTATTTTTGTTGATAAAATTATACGTTTTATAATTTATTAAATGTTTGTCGTTGCAAAAGGCATTTTTCACGAATCAAATATGTCGAGATAAAATAGATACAAATAATCATTTATTATTCTTAATACATAAAAATCAGTCATTTATTTTTGAAGTAATAATAGTAATGAATGATATAATATATATAATAAAGAAAACGGCGACGCTTAGTCTCGACGAGCGCCGAGACGATTGAGAAAACGCTCCAGAGGGGTTACGTGAAAATTTGGCTCCCCCGGGCAAAGAGAGTCAGCGACCGTGACGTTGTCGACCGTACAGTACGGATAACGCGATGAAAATCCTCGAGTTTCTAAAACATCACAACACACCCACGCCCGACGGCTCGTGAATTTCGAGATGCCGGAACGAGCGAACTCCCAGACATTCAAGGACGCGAATCATTTTTTTTTCTTTTTAATTTTTTCCTCCGAATCTCTCGTTGGATCTCATCTATCGTCACTTTGATGAAGCGTAAAAAAAAAGTCAAACGAGGAAGACCCCGAAGATGGCGGCAGTCAAAATATTCTTAAAGTTCGTTTACAAATTCTCTCCGATTTCCGTGTTGAACGAATAAACACGAGAATTTTCGAACGACCGTGTAACGATCGTGAGCACGACATGAAAAGAGAGGGAGATATAATCGTTAATAGCTATAAATAATGTCAGAAATGCGTCAAAGTTTATCGTCTTTTAGACCAGAGTTACACAACGAATAATTGACGATAGAATAATTTGCATTTGATTAATTTTTTATCGAATTAGGATTTTTTCCCGACACGAAAAAATAAGAATAAAATAAAAATTACGTCTATCGGATCGAAAAAATTGTACTAGTGTGCGAGACACGAAGAAAATTGATGATCTGACGAAAGCAAAAAATGGGATGTAATATGGGAAACGAAGCAGATCGTTCTTTGATGCTCAAAATTGCGGAACAGTATGGCCCTCTCTGTCGCAGACGCTCAAGGACGACGTGAGAGTCAACGCGATTTTCTGGCAACGGATAACATTTGCCAAAAGCACCCGAACGCTTCTATCGTGTGCCTCGAGTTTACGTGTGGGCAGTAGTTTTGTTTTATTTCAATTTAGCCTGCTCTCTTTTATCATTCTTCAAATAATGATCGACAACGTTGATCGATGGTTGATCGATGATTCGTCATTTTATTAACCGTTCGATATTTATTCGATATGTTTATCAGGTATCGACAGACGAGATTCAGCTCGAGAAGAGTACGAAAGAGGGTTGTATTCAAGCACGGTGATTGCAACGTCGTACAGGGCAACGTCGCGAAAAGACGTCGAAGATATTTGCAGGTATTTATATCTATATCGTATAAGTTATAATATGACGTCGATTCTATAATCCCTTCAAGTTTTTTCCAATAGATTGAGAAGAAATTCCAATAAACAGGGTTTTTTTTTAATTTCGGTAAAATTGGGAAATGGATAGAACTTTTAAGAAACGTTTGTTTTTAATTATCTAATGGCAATAATAATAATAATAATAATAATATTCGTCATAGTTATTATTATTGTTAATATTGACATTATATTAATTTGTATCTTGTGACTTTGGAACCGACAATTCAGACCCAAATGTATATTGCTGATTAAAAAGGCACTTGTATTTTAGGAAGAAATATAAGATGAATTCTAATCTTAAAAATTATCGATTAAAACCGACTAAATCAAATCGTGAAAAATTGGGACTTTTAATTTTATTCGATGGATAATAAAAGTTTTGCGTATTTTTTTGTTTCAGGACATATTTACAACCCTGGTAGATGCCCAGTGGCGCTGGACGTTACTGGTATTTTCTATGAACTTTCTACTGTCCTGGCTCGGTTTCGCCATGGTCTGGTGGTTAATAGTCTACACCCACGGTGATCTGGATCCACGAAATACCGATAACCCTAACATCACGTTCGTACCGTGTGTCGAGGACATTCACGGTTTTACCAGTTGCTTCTTATTTTCCGTGGAAACTCAACACACTATTGGGTGAGTCACTTTTCGTTTGTTGAAAAATCGTAATAACACGATCCATCGAAGAGAAAATGCAATATGATAATTTAATAAATTCAAATTTTAAACTATCAAAAAACAACACAAATATTCAAAAATCAACGCGACTTTGCAGGACAAAACGATTTTGGTCCCGAATGTTCAAAGTAAAAAAAAATGTTTCGTATTTTTGAGCTTTTAGAGTTCGATACGAGCGATTGGAAGAATATGCCCTCGTTAATTTGATTTTTTAAAGAAATTCTCTCGGTTAACGAAACATATTTTTCCCGTTAGAATTTGAAATTTCTTTGAATTATTTCATATTCGCAGATATGGATCCAAGCATACTACGGAAGAATGTCCCGAGGCAATTTTCGTGATGTGCATACAATCGATGACCGGCGTAATATTACAAGCATTCATGGTCGGTATCGTCTTTGCTAAACTCTCACGACCTAAAAAACGTACGCAAACGTTGCTATTCTCGAGAAACGCCGTTATTTGCCAGAGGGATGGTCAGCCTTGTCTAATGTTTCGGGTCGGTGATATGAGAAAGAGTCACATAATCGAGGCTCATGTCAGGGCGCAGATGATCAAGCGAAAGGTTCGTAGATCTTCCATCGTTGAATAATTATAAAGTTTGAATCACTAACGTCGCGAAAAAATAAACAAATTTCTAAATTATTCTGAATTTTTCTTTCTAGTAATTAGGTTCGTTCAAGAAATTAATTTTTTCAACAGAATTAGGTGTACAGGGGGTTACAAAATCAGAAATTTTCCGGAGAACGCGAATACGATATCTTGTCTTTTGGATTTTAAAAATTTACCGATCAAAAGTTGAAAAGACGTAAAAATTTCCAGATTTTCAATATTTAGAGGGTTACATTTTAAGAAACTAGGAATAAAGATGTTATATTCGTGTTCTACGTGAAATTTCCGATGCTGGGATCACTTTATGTATTTAATTTGGATGTAAAAATATTCGACTTCCCATTGAGGGCCAGATTGTGAAAAATGATTAGTCGACTTTTGGGACTTCAGGTCGGTCAAGGAGTCCGAAATTTATTTTCATTCAAAAGAAAGACACGGAATGATTGTGGAACCAAAATTTTTCCGTAAAATAGGCATATAACATCTTTGTTCCCGATTTTTAACAGTTTCATAAAGTTAAAAAAGTTGAAAAAAGTAAAAGTTTTCACGTTTTTAAAAACTTTTCACCGGTAAACAGTTAAAAACCACAAACGAAAATATTATATTTGTACTCAACGGGAAATCTCCTATTCAGAAAAATACCACGTCTCTGGCTTCAGCGCTCTACATTATGATAAATTTCTTTTTTAGGTCACCAGAGAAGGGGAATTACTTCCGTTCTTCCAAACTGAGCTTAAAGTCGGCGGCGATGGAGAGGAGGACAAAATATTTTTTATCTGGCCAACTACGATTGTTCACAAAATAGACGAACATTCGCCACTTTACAATCTTTCGGCGAGTGACATGCTTCGCGAGAGATTCGAGATAATCGTAATGCTCGAAGGTGAGCAAAAAGACGCAAAATAATTGGCAATGATTATAGTCGAAAATATTAATGAGAATACATTTTCAAGCAATTACCTGGGATAGTAAACAAAAAAGGGAATACTTTCCAAGGATTGTGTTTTCATACAATTGATTTTCTATCAAATATTACATACCGGCTTCGAAATGTTGTAATGCGTGTTCAAATTTTGAATATAATTTGAACATAATTAAAAATTCTTAAATATAATTTTAAAGTAGAATTACCGAATAAAAAAGTCTTTAAAAGTTTAACTTTTTTGTAAAATAAATCGTGATTGATATATTCCGTTTAATATCTGAATTGATGAATCTTTCGTAATTAATATTTTCGAAAAATAATGCTCTCGGATTAATTAATCAATCGAGTATTAGTCGTTATAAAGGTCATTATAAAATGTCGCAAATGGAAAATTTAATTCCTCAGGTGTGATAGAATCGACTGGTATGACGACCCAAGCGAGAAGCTCTTACCTTCCTTCGGAAATTCTCTGGGGACACAGATTCGAGCATATTATAACCTTTCGAAAAGAAACTGGAGAATACGAGGTTAATTACACTCTATTCAATAACACGTACGAGGTCGATACGCCACTTTGCTCGGCAGCCCAGTTGGACCAGATCAAAGCCATTCATCATGCCAAGGGAGGTGAGCCTCGTTCATTTACCAAATTGATTAGTCGACGACCGAAAATTACGACCAAAAAGATTAGCCAGAGAAATAAACATCGTTCGATTTTTAAACAAAAAAATCCCGTAAAAATATCCACAAAATTTAATATTAATTTATCGGAAATCGATCAAAACGTTCGGAATAGAATCCAAAAATGCGACAGTAATACTAAAACCCAAAAACACGATTTTGTTCAGCATCTTTCATTCCTCGAATCCAGACTACCAAAAAATTGCATGAAATCGCGAGTTTTTAAAAATTTTGATTTTATCAACAAACGATGTACTTTTATGATTGAACTAAGCCACCTACCGGACAAGTGCTGCCATCTATACGTCGTTAATACAAGCTTCCGATCTCTAAACCCCACCGCGTTCTAACGACATTCGTGGCTCAACGAGCGTTTCTAAGTGCAATCTCAATCAAATTAAAAGAGATTAAAATTGCTTTAAATTTCCATTACCGACAGAGCAAAGAATATTTTTTGGAAAAAAACAAAATTATGCAATTTTGGATCCGAATTGTTTTCATTCCTCGCGATGCACCAGACGCGATGACCTTGAGATGGCATAGATTTCTTCGGTGTCGATGAACTTGCTCGTGCTCGATTAACTGTTTCATTAATTATCAGAAATTTGTTGTGCTATTGTCCACGGAAAAAAAGAAACGTCGTTGACCCTGTTTGATGTTTATACGAGTTGAGTATTGAATTTCTGTGCGACCCTACGCGATGACGGACTGTCAGGAAGTTATTTTGTTTTCTCTTCCCTAATGTCCCTAAATTTTGTGTCAATTTTGGAATGTTTTCATTTTTTTTCATGGTTTTGTTTTGTTTTCAAGAACGAATGAGTTCTGCAACGTTCCCAGCTTATCGGGACGACTCGAGCAGTTCACTTACAACGAGTTCCGGTTCGAGTTTGGCATCGTCGACGGGCGGCCTCCACATGCATGCACAGACGCCGCCCACACCGATTCCCGTGATGATTACCGGTCCTGACGACATGCCTCGACGCGATAGCGTGAGTCCGTCACGTCCGGACCAGAGGCTGGCGACGTTTTATACTCAGGATGAGGTAAATGAAATGAATTTTTTAACAACATTGTTTATCATTGAAAAAAATGGAAAAAATATTCATAACGATTTTATATGCGTCGATTAATTTTCTTTTCGATCAGATCAACGAAGCCGAAGATTATCACGTGAATCCAGGCTGCACCATGAGCACTGTCGAGGATCTCAAGAATCAGGAAGATTACAACAGAGTTCTGGACGACATAAACGCGAGTCTGCGGAGAAATCGTCAAGGCGCGCAATCGAAGGATGACAAGAAATCGCAGCATAGCTCGAGGCAGACTTTGGAGTCGAGGAGAAACGACTCGAAGACGAATATCGAGAGTATGAGAAGAATAAGCTCGAAGCCGACGATGGATTATCCGGTTTCGACCGGGGCTATGAAGAAATCGGCTTCGAGAACTACCCTCGATTCCAGGTAACGAGATCGTTTTATTTTCATTTCGATGAATTCAAAATTTAATTAAATCGTCGATCGATCGTCGTATCGATCGATAATTAATCGGTCAAATAAATCGATAATTACTCGTCAAATAAATCCTTAACTATTTGTCAAATAAATCGATATATTCGGCGGTTTAACGACCTTGCTGATCTTTCAATAAATCGCTAATAAATCGTCGCGAAAACAGTTGGCTCGTTTAATCTTATTAAAAATGATTAACGATGAAATGATTCAGGCATACGAGATTCGCGGATTCGCCGGAGAGAACTCACGAACCGCCGCAGCCTTGCGCATTGCCACGACGTTCAAGCCTGAATGAGTCGAATAAGGAAAAATCAGAATTTCCGAAAAAGACGAGCTTCGTCATTCACGAGAACGAGAAAAACGAGAGGTTACCGGACGTCAACGCGATATTGAGGATACCGAACCCAACCGCTACCTTGCCTATGCCGGAACTCGCGGATACCGTGAAGAGCAATCATTGTCCGCCGAGTACCAGGCCCGAGGAAGCGGTATAGGTAAGTCAGTTTTCGCTTTTATCGACGGAACGTAATTTAAAAATCGTATTTTAAGGAGGTTTATCTGGTAACGAGTAAGTCGAAAGAAAATTGTTTGTGACTAGCGTAGTCAACTTGGTACGCTTGACAACGTCGCGATCACATAAACCGTTACAGCTGTCATAGAACGAGAATTTTGTCACTGTTGTTGTCGCTTTATCATCGAGCTATCGGACAATGGAAGACACCGTACGTTGCCACGATCGGAGTACTGTCAAGCTTAGCCTCACAGAAATCAGAATTATTCGAGACAAATTAATTTATTATCAATCTCATGAGTACTCGATCGATTTTATGAAGCTCTGCAAATGTTACTTAGATATTTTTTTGTTAATTCTGCAATTTTCGTCAAAAACTGTTTGTCAATGATTGTGAATTTAATGTTTATAGACGAAAAAATCAGCGCAACCCATAAAGGCTCATGGTAATTTAGGAAATATGGTTTTATTTTATTTCTCACGAACGAGGTATCTTCGGGTCTTGAAATTTTAAGAGATGACTTTTTAGATACTGATAAATATATTCTGATTTTTTTCGTCAATATGTGTTTGTTAATTCGTTGACCAGATAAACCTGCTTAATTGGATCGGTGTATGAGCTGGATTTCATGATCCAACTTATTCCACTGATTTCGTCGAATATTTTATAAAGTAGATAGGGGGTTGAAAAAAACGAATACAGCTGAGCTCGAAACATTCACTCGAAAAACTTTTATTTCACTTTTTTTTTTAAATATAGTAGTTTTACTAATTATTATCTTTCGACGTTTATGCGTGCGTGAGTGCGAAAATGTGACGTTAATACTGCGAAAATGATGCAGATTGATTAAAAAAAGCTACTTGTTTATGGTAAAAAAAACTAGAAAAATGAACTCAGAACTATAAATCGAACTATTCGTAAGCTACGTTAATTTCAAACTCGCTTTCGTCTGACAATACCTTGTAAAAGCTTCGCTTTTAATCAATGAAATATTGAAAAAAAACAATTTTTCCTCGGTGAATTTGGCAAGATGAAAAAATAATTACGCGCTCGCTGCATTCACTTATCGTTCGAGTTTACTCAAAATCGTTTTCTGGCATATACATATATATGTATATCTGCATATATACGTATATATACGTTAAGTCTAGCATGAGAATTGCGAGATAACATGATTTCGCGAGGTCATGAGATAATTGACGAAAGTACACCGTCTGTAACTCATAAGAGGCCTTGGCTAATCGAGACTTCCCGGTTAATTCACGTTCAACTATTGCCAAGAGCCCAAACGTAATTTGTCCTAACTAGGACACAAAGACCTCATGCCGTGTAAATTTCGTGCACGCAACGCGTACACTAGCGAAGAACTCGATCCCAGTCGCTGCATAAACTTTATTATATAATAATAATAATCTCTGATTAATAGTTCAAAATTATTCGTAACTATGAATTATTTTCAAATAATTGATTTGTTTTTATTCCTCCGAAATAGTTAATTTGAATCGCAAAAAATTGATATTTTTCGTTTCTTTTAATTGTCCCAAAATCATTCAAAAATTTTAATTATATGCAAAAAAACAGATTTTTTATTCGGTGTTTTTTAATTGTCCCAAATCGTTCGCATATTTGAATTATTCACAGGAAAATGGTATATATTGATTTTGTCTTAATGGCTCAGAATTGTTCATAAATCTGAATTATTCGCAGACAAAATAATATGTTTCTTCGTTTTCTCTTTTACAAAATTTTAATTCCGACAATGTTTCGATCGTGAGTGTTTTTTTTTGCACAAGTACTTGTAATACACGTGGTGTGCAAACATGAAGACAAGGTCGAGACACGCGTGCGTGCGACTCCGAAAGGGTATGTACCCATGATAAGAGTACGTGCACGAGAAACTCGATAGCCAGCTTGACTGGGATTCGCGTGGTGTCATCGTTTAAGTACATGACGACGATAAAACGCGAGAGGTGGAAGGGATCGTGACGAGTACCGTGATTAAGGGAGGCAGAACGAGAGCGTGCAGTGCGAGGAGGCTAACCGAGATTAAACAATTGACTGGCGTGATAACGAGGGCACTTCCCGCCAGTAAATTCATCCTGTCGTCTCTCTTTTGCCTATGCTACAATTTATTACTATACTTATATATATATGTATGTATGTATGTGTGTATACATATATATATTTATATATAAAAGGGTCTATAAAGTGAGCTTTCATTCGCAGCGAGCGCATTATTCATCCACCCTTCAGCTCTTCGAGCACGAAAAAAATATGAATAAATTATATACCTCGCATCTTTTTTGTTTTAACTCTCGTACAGTGAACTCTCGTGAATTGAAATCATTCAGTTCATCATGGAAAATTGTATTAAAGAGCGAAATTCGCGAAACGATAATATGGAAATTTCAATTTAAATCGTTTTTTGGTTTCTTTGGGATTTGGATTAGAATAAATTCTAATCCGAAAAATAGATGTTCGAACGTAACGCGATTTTTGTTTTCATCGTCATTTGGCTTTTTGACGTTTTTGGGTCGTGTTGGTGTGAAAAATTGCGCGGAAAGAATAATATATCAGGGCAGTAAAATTTGACGAATATTTTAATGTATTAGGCTAGCCAAAAAGTAATTGCGATTTTTTGTAATTTTTTCCGTTTTGACCAACGCTATAAATACGTATAAGTACACGATATTTTATGAATAATTGCGCAAGTATACAACAGCGTATTACGTATGGACATAATCATTGTCACCGTGCCCGAGGAGATTAGAAATTGCATCGTTAACCGGATCGACATGGCAAAGTTCTCGCACACGTCAAACTATCGGGTTTCCGCCGGAAACGGATACTCCATTCGCCGGTTGGTAATTCTCCCTTTAACCCTACATTATTCAGGCGTACTTGAAGCTACGCTGATTTTATAATAATCACAATAACAATCGTGAAAACAAATATATTTTTCATCCTAGAATAATAATGAGTAAAAATGCGAGTCACGAATTTTTTAATTTTTCAATCATTATTCCACATTTTCCTTTGTCTCAAAATATTTTCCAACGACCTTGAATGACCTTTTTTGAGATGACACACACGCGAATCATTTATCCCGAAAAAGATGTTTTTTTTGAGGTTTCGCGAGGCACTTCGTTTTAGAGGGTCTTTTCCACTAGAGATCTTAATTCGCGGCAGTCAAGTGGCGGGTCGAGGGAGTCGCGACCTCCGGACCATCCAGGTCACGACATGCCGAGGGAGATATATGTCTTTATGTCATTCCTTCGACGCTCTCCGTCTCAGACAGATGAAATGATTTTTATTGAGTTTAATAAAATAATCTCAATAAGAAATTAAAAAAAAACAGGAAATCAAATTAATTTGCAACCAACGATATTTAATTACCGGACGTATCGACGAATTTCATTAACGATTAACGAATTCGACGATTGCAATCGTTCGGTTTAACATTTTCGGCCGTTCTTTCATTTCCTCGATAATCTCTATGTCAAAAGTTTGCATAAACAAAACAAAATCTAATGAAAATATTTTAAAAAGATTGAATTTTGATGCAAATCAACAATATTTAACAAATAAAAAGCCACGGAACCAATTTCATTATTGCGACCGTTCCTTTTAACATTCTTAGCCCTTTTCTCATTTCTCCAACGGTCATTTTCCCAAAAGTGCCCAATAATTTGTATCCGCGAAAGACAAAAAGTGCCGTCTCTCACGACGCGTTTCCAAAACCCTCGCGCATGCGCCATACAGCATATCCCTTTCCAATACAAAATACAAAAATCCAACCTTCATTTCCAATTAACAACATTTAATAAACCAACCAATCAAAGAATTCAATTAATTTAACAATCTCTGTCTTTCCTTTCGACATTTGCCACCTATTTTTTAACACACCTATAAAGTATACAAAAAGTAAATAATAATTTTATAAAAAAAGATCCTATTCTATTACGATAATGAAAGAAAATAAAAAGAAATTCAAAGGGCCGACCGGTGTTTTTACAATTAATTCCACGACAGACCCCCCGTAGGCGTAACATATAATAGCGAGCGTCGTTTCGTCTATGAGCGGTAACAATACCGCTCGTACACGAAACGAAAGCAATGATAATAGGACACGTTACACGAAGAGCAAAGAAGATACACCATCTTGGTCTCTCGTCTAGGATGTCTCGGTGACTATTGCCGCGAGGGAGGCTAGAGAATAGTCACACGAGACGAATGGTACACGCATACATCTTCCATATATCTATATATACACGCTGTCGAGTCTTGTTGGAATTGCGACATTCACGTATACGATACGCGTGTCTCTCCTGTCCTCGGTCTAATATGTTGATTACACTTGTACCGGTGCATGCATCGCATCCCGTGAATAAAGATTCGCGTTTTACGGCTCGCGTGTACAACTCTGTCGCGGGTCGGCGCCGCGAGAATATTCGCGAAACTAAAAAAAATCTAAAAAATTCGCGTTTTTTCTTTCTTTTTCGTTTGGAATTTTGTACACATCGGCAAAAGAAACAAATGTAAATCGTAATCGACGCCAGGATTCGAACGGAATCGGAAAGAAAAATGAAAACTTGGAGGTTTTTAAAAAGAATCAAAGGAAAAATTGCATTTTTCAGTTGCTAAAAAGGAGAAGTGAAGTTTTGAAAAATATGTTTTGTCGAATCGTAATCTTTTTCGAAGGACGAGCTCTCTACGTGTTTCTGAATAAAGAGAAAAAGGAAAGAAAATTGATTTTTTGTTTTCGACTAGAAACTGTAAGTACGTTTTGCCAGGTATTTGTTTTATTTATTTCAGTAATAAATGATCAAAGTATGTTTATTCAATACGTGCTTGTCAGGATCGAAGCGAAATCGTGAAAAACGCGTAAACGAGTTTACTCCGGTGTTATAACGCATTCCATTTTCTTATCGGATTTGGCACTCTCGGCTAAACGGATTTATTTTTCGTTCGGCTCTTATCAAATCCCGGAAACGTATGTTAATGAAGGAAGTGTTGTAACCGCGGTCTATACAGAACACGTAGTCCGGTCTAGCCGCATCGCCTATGATAATTCGCGATGTTATCACACCGGTGAGATCTAAACGCTGGAAGCTCGATTTTCATAAGCGCGAGGTATTTTCGTTTCGAGCGCGAAATATCATTGCGGAAATTACCGTAGACAATATTTCGGGTAGCGATTTTTCATTTTCAATATAGAAAATAAGACAAACGATAATTCAAAGACTTCTTTCGTTCCGACGAGCGCTGTGACGTGTGTCACTGACTCATACGACATACTGACGATAATCCTGAGAAAATCTAGAGAGCCTCGGGCGTAACATATTGCAAAATAGGTACGCGGATGAGGAATAACTCGCGGAAGAAAAAATCTTGACGTCGCGTAGGTATGCAAATTGTTCGAGGGAACATTCGTCTTTTTGTCAATGCGTCATAAACGCTTTTTCAATAATACTTTCGAATAAAAAAACGTTTATTGCATTTTTTTTATAATATTATTTATAAAAAAGTCTTACTCGAACAGCCGGTGAAACGATTAACCATATTTTTCGTTCACTTGGGTACCACGATGGAATGAGAAATTATTTTTCGTACAATTATATTGAAACTCGTTTCATCGATAATTCTCTAATCAAATATTGACGATAATATCGTTTTGTACGTATTTTTCGTACAAATTTGGAAATTATTTATACTGATAATTCGCGAATTTAGTGTCAGGAAATTATAGATTTCTGAAAATTGATCGACAAATATTTTGTATACGAACAATATTCGAAGATTATTTTACAATAAAATATAAAAACAAAATTATAGATTATACAAAGAGAGTAAATCTTTTTTACGTAATATTACCGAAATTGTTTTTAACGATCATTGTTGAATTGAAATATCGGGAAAATTATACTTGGCAGCAAAAAAAACGATAAATATCATTTTTTTCTGAAATTATTAAAACTATTTTCACTGATAATGTTCAATCGAGTATTGAGAATATTGTATTTTCAAGGCATCGATGGGTATATTTCCAGGTTTCTAGACTCTTGTGTATACGTAACGCGAGTCCGAGAGCCTGACAATAAGTCCAAGACTGTCGGTCTAATCTCGCATCTCGACAATGAAAGCGATTAGAGAGATGAGTCGTGTGCTCCGATCTTAATCGAGTTTGGAGCCACCGTGTGTTCTTCTTTGTGCTTCTAGCGAGTGTGAGATGGATACAGATATACGTATATAGAACAATGTATGAGTAGGAGGAAGAGAGAGGCACCGTTGAGTACGAAGACCCTGCGGCATTGCTGGTAAACGCGTCGTAAAAGGCGCGGAGAATTTGGACAAATTAAAAATGGACTTTCGTTGAACGAAAAAATAGTCAAAAACAAACCAAAAAAAAATCCAATTTAACAAAAATTTCTTTATTTTTACAATTTCCATAAATGTTTCGGCGTCATAGGCGAAAATGTCTTGTAAATAAATTTACAGCGCTATTTTTTAAATATTGTATGTGGACATGTATGAGACGTTTCATCGTTAAAAACCATTGACTCTTTCACCACTCTGCCACCTCTGTCACAAAAATTACCCTTAAGCGACTATAAAAATTCGAACAATTCGATATTTTCTTATTTTAATATGTCTATTAAAAAAATTAACGTTCCTTCATTAATGTCCATTTACAAGATCTCCACTAGTGGCCTAAAACAGGAATTTTCAAAAACGCTTGCGCAATTACAAAAATCAAAAAATAAAAATAAATGCGACCCATTTAACGTCGAAATTGTCCTTATCCCTCGACGTCCCATTTTTCTAATCCAAAAAACAGCCACCCTCGAAGTTCCCAATCATCGAATCATCGAATTTTCCATAAAAATTAAAATTTCGCAAACCTCTAATACCAATAATAAAACGACGATTAAACCAATTAAAAAAATACCTACCCTCGTTTTTTCCAAATCTATCGTTTCTTTTTCATATTTTTTCATAATTTCCTTTATATTTTATATTAATTTGTTGTTCGATGTCTCGTGTCTCGGTTTATCATAACGGAAGCAATCGTCCGTAAGGAATAAGACGCGACGCATACTAAATCGGTAGAAAGGGCCCGAAGTAGAAAAGAAACAGGACGATCCTAAAAAAAGGAACTCCAGGAAAGGATCAAAAGTCAAAGAAAAAGAATGCTAAAGGTGGGATCATCGCACCGTGAAGCGGGAGAACCGATAGCGGATTTTTTAGCCGAGCGCAAGAAGGAGAAAAAAAGTATAAGACGAGGAGAGAAAGAGAGGGAGAGAGAGAGAGAGAGAGAGAGAGAGAGAGAGAGAGTGAGAAAGAGTGAGAAAGAGAAGGATCGACGTCGAACGAGCGAGTAGCCGAATATCCCACACTTCCAGCTCAACTGTGTATAATAAATATATCCATATACACGCACACACACACATCTATATATATATATGTGAGTGAATAAGTCAGCCAGACTTTACGAGGTAGGGAATAGAGCGAGAGGCGACGAAGTATGCGTGAAACGAACAGAGAGAGAGAGAGGGAAAGAGAGAAAGCGAGACGGCAAGATATGAATTATATGTGTATATATATATATATAATATAGTTATATAGAAAACGGCCGAAGAAGGGATAAAAGCGATGGTAAAACCGCCGTTGCCCGTGTGCCTTGGTGTGTCCCGCTCTCATCGCGCGGCTTCTCTCGGCACGGCGAGCTGACGTCACTCTTTGTACAACTCTTGGTTATAATATCGGAGAAGCGAGAAAGAGAGAGAGAGAGAGAGAGAGAGAGAGAGAGAGAGAGAGAGAGAGCTACGAGCAACGGCGGAGCTGGAAGTTTTTCTCGACTGGCTCGTTGGTTCGTGCCTATATCGCACTTGTGTACCTAACACACATCGTAACACAGTCTCGTTCCCGTCGTCGGTAGTCGTTTTCGTTGTCGCGTTCGCGTCGTCAAACGACGATCGTATCCGCCTTCTTTGCACAGGCGCACCGTCGCGGAGTGACGCTTAATCGTCGCAAATGTTGCAAAAACGGGCAAGAAACGACGTTGCGCGAAGGAGCGTCGAAAAGTTTTCACGTGAAAAACGAACGTGATACGAAGCGAAATAAACGTTGGTCGAGTGTGCGAAATATCAAAGTCGTCGGTGATTCGTGAAAAAAGAAACGATTTAAAAACAGGCGGAAAAGGAGAGAGAAACGCGCCGATGACGCGTTTTTGAAAATAATAACGAGGGTTTCGGACGTTTAACGAACGAGAACGATTTTCAGCGAACACGTGTGCGTGTCGAGTGTCAACGAGGGAATCGTTCGATACAGGAGACTTGCGGTTTGGGTACGTAATTTATCTTGGAACGTGTCGAAAAATAATGCGCGGGAAATTCCTCGAGATTCAAATGTCGCGCGCTTTTTCAAATGTCGCGAAATCGCTATTTACGATATTTCTATCGATTTTTGAATACTTATCTCACCTCTGATGACGAGCTACTGTTGACAATTTATATCTCCGAGTCGTATCGTGTTCGGCCGGTAAATAAATAAATGAGTGTATATATATATATATATATCGTTATATTAGATCGTATTTTTACGAGGTAACGTAGCGTTGCACGATATCCGGTATATACAAACGCAAACGTATTACGTATCGGCATCGATTTTTTATTGTAAAATATGGCGAGCATGTCGGAAGGTCGTATATGGCAAATATAAAAACCGCATTGAGCCGCGTTCGAGTCGCGAAACGCGTGAAAGTGTCCAGCGCACTGTTTTCCCAACTAATTGATCGCGAAGCGGCCTGTAATGAGTCCCGTTGCTTTTAATTCGCATACGTACCGGCCGAACGAGGATCGAGCGTGTTTGGTTTGTCTCGATCGGGCGATCCGGGTCGACCGGCAATATTGCGCTAATAATAATTTTTGACCTTTCCGTTCGTAGACGTTTTATATCGAGATAAATATACACATATATATATAAAAGTAAACATTTTATTCCAAAATTTGTAGAACTATGTTGCGGATATATATATATTTTTTTCATTAAACATTCGCTTCGAAAACGCGATCCGCATTTTCTCTGGCACCGAGCAAGCGATCGCGTTAAAATTTTCAGGGTATCTAGAGAATTATGGCTAAAAGTGAATAAGAATTTTTGTTTTCTAAAATTTTGAAAACAGTGTTACGGGCTACGAGAGATTCGACGACGCGATCCGCATTTTCTCTGGCATCGAGCGAGCGATCGCGTTACAAATTTTGAGAGAATTATGGCAAGAATTTTTGGAAAAATAAATCTCTCAGCCACTTTTTGCCATAATTCTCTAGATACCCTGAAAATTTTAACGGGATCGGTTGCTCGGTGTCAGAGAAAATGCGGATCGCGTTTTCGAAGCGCTCGTCGTTTGTTACACTGTCTCTTAGCAGCCGTGACTCGATTGACGATACGGAGAGTGGGGGGACTTGGCTGCTCTCGATCGCGTGCCTCGCAAAGTATCAGCATCGTGCCGATGTTTGTGATTCGTGGGTTTTTTTTTATGTTCCTTTTTCAAGAATCGCAAAATTCCTAACGATCGATTAAAATCGCGAAATATTCGAAGAATTTGGTTCGTCGTATTCCCGTCCTATATACGTTCGACGCAACGATTTTATCCTTCTTTCTCCGGATCTTATCGAGAAGTAACCGTTACTAATACTGCTGCGAGCCACGCGAGATCGCCAAGGATACAGTCCTCGAATAACTGGATCATAGAAAATTATGTTTACACGCCGTGATATGACACGGAACGAAAAATTTCAATATCGATCTTTCTCTTTGTTACGGCTAATGACTAATTTTATGAATCAACGGTAAACACGATGGAATATAATTAACGTATATTATTATTCCTTATTCGATTAAAGATAAGAATTTTAATTCCGAGCTAAATACATTTGTTAACGTTATTTGAAGAAAAATATATACGCGTTTTACATTATATTGTGACAAACTTTTCGAGAATTTACATTTTTCTTTATCAATAGAGGATTAATTGATTTTAATTATTCTTCAATATCCGATAAAAGTTACAAAGTCATATTCCCGGCTCGTCACATTCTCTTCGAACTAATCATTCGATTACTTTATTTATCTTAAATATATAAATATATAAATATCGTTTCGTAAAGAATTTTGTGACGGATTTATTAAAAATTCGTATTTCTCGATCGACCATGCACTTTCATCCGGTCGGCAACCGCTCGATCTCCAGCCGGCAATGATCACAGCGACGCGGTTAGCTAGAGAAGGCAAGCGAGTGGATCGGGCGCGTGTTCGCTAACCGGACGGCGAGGTGGGGGGATCTTTCACGCGTGCGCGATCGAAAGACGCGCGGAATCTTCGACGGCGTCGTCTGCAGTGCACGAGAGCTAATAATAGAAAGACCGCGAAGGTGAGAGAGAAAAGGGAAAGAGAATAAGAGTGAGAGAGAGAGAGAGAGAGAGAGAGAGAGAGAGAGAGTAACGAGAGAGCTGGACGAGACAACGGCCGTACCTCCATTCATGCGCGCGTCAACCGGCATATCTCCCGGGAGAACAGAAAGGAGAGAAAAAAAAAACAAAAAGAATGACGAGACTTCGAAGTCTCGTATCGAGCCCCATGAGAATCTACCGCGGGCGCCCGCGCCAAAAAAAAGTAGACCAACTTTCAATTCTCATATCGTCTCTATGTATACCACACGACACAGCTTTACTCGTACGTTTTAATTAAAAAAAAACCATGGTCAAATGGAACGTGGACATTAATTTATTTATTTTTTTCTTTGCGAGTTTTTCAAATCCTTGAGTTACTTCGATCAAGACGTTTAGACTCCGATTGCGTGGCAACTATGAAGAAATTAGAAATTGTTTCGAATCCGAATCGTTAATCGTTTTCCACGAAATTCATTTCTATCGAAGTAAATTCAAATATTAAATTTCTATGATTCCGTATCGAATTCGTTTATATTCGTCTTTTTAATAGTTCTAAATTGTTGAAGAAATTCAAAAAGAAATAAATGTAAAGATTGCAAAAATGTACACAATTGAGACAAATTTCATCTTCTTTTTCGACCCTTTGTAATCACGTTAAGTTAAACGTTTTAGATTTAGACGTTTTGATTAAAACGTTTAGACGTTAAATCGAGCCTTTTCAATTTTCTAGTCGACCGGTTAAACGTATGCTGATCGTGTGATAAACGCGATCGCAAGATTGAAACGGCTTTTTGAAACCACTTCGAAACCACTTACAGATAAATGGTGTACACAAGGTTTGATAGATAAGTCGGTTTTCAAACTTCCTCAAACGTCCGCCAACCACACTTAATTTTATTCATATCCGAATAACAACATTCGCGACAAATATATATTCGAGTCCACGAGGCTTTTATGCGTACAAAGAATATAAACAAAACGAAAGCGATTTTCTCGAACCCGAAAATGAGATCACCGACCGAAACTTCGATATTCCATCGATTACTCATAATTCGCTGACGAACTTCTTAAACTAAAAATAGAAATGTCGAATTTTCATCATTGTCATTGATTCGAGAGTTCGTCCCATATTGCCCCGTTCTCTCGCGTATACGTCATCGTTATAAGCCTTTAGTCCATGATTGGTTATCGACGTATCGTAATAGATCGCCGTGCGCGAGCAAACGATCGGCAGCGAACGAGAGGCCCGTTCGCCTTCCTCGATCCTCTCGCTTTATCGTGGGGGATTCGCCGTTACCAGCGACTACGAGAGAAAGAATGAAAAAAAAAAAAATGTATAGAAAGACCTCGGTAATTTTCCACTCGATATAGTCGAAAAAAAAGAAAAAAAAAAAAAAAAACTTAATCGCCCGAGTTCCTCATTTTTTACCATCGCCACTGATAGAAATATTTCCCATTACGTATAGCTATAGGTCTCGTTCGCCTTACAAATAAATAAAGCGACTTCTTCAACAAATTCCATTTTACTCGAAACAAAAACAACAACGAAAAAGCCTATCGAATTAATTTTCGAAAAATGTTCCAATCTGCGATCGAATCATAAAATGAAATTAAATTCAAGAAAAAAAAAGAATAACAATAAAAATATTCTACCCCGCGCAATGAGCTGGAAAGATATCCGAGGCGCCGGATGAGCGATATCAAAGTGTTCTATGTACAAAATGAGAATCGATAAACATTGATACTAATCGAATCTGTTTTATACGAGAAAGTTGGCCGGCTGGCTGATAATCAGGCAATTCTGAGTCTCGCAAGACGGTCTTACGTACTTCGCGACTATGCGCGTAGGCCAACTTCGACATACGCATACGGATAGTATACCCGGTCCTATATTTCACCCGGTCTACCTTCTCCGTGCTCGAGCGAGCTGGATTCACCGACGAGGTCGTTAAACGAGGGGGAAACAAAAAAAAACAAACAAAAATTAAAAAAAAAAAAAGTAAAAACGGTAAACCCCGACAAGCGCGAGAGACTGTATGAAATATGTATAGAGGACTATCGGGGCGAGAGAGACCTCTGCGGTTAACCATCCGAAGCGTTTGTAATCGCGCTCTCGGAGAAGCTTTGCACGCTCGCCAAAAGCCACAGAATCGACGGACATGTGCGGGTCGTGCGAGCAACAGCCGAGTTTACTCGCAGACACCTGTTGCACTTCGGGCGATTCCGAGGTTCGGGAAAAAAAGAGCATATTCACGGGTCCGACCTGCTGTGAATTAACCCAAGCGTTATTGAGTGTAATCGCTTGATTAACGGGGGCAAAATGCTACGTTCGAGGTTTTGAAAAAGTTTGAATGATAATAAATAATAATAATAATAATGATGATGATGATAATAATAATGATTATGTTTGTTAAGGAAAGGAAGTTTGTGTTTTCTTCGTGATTTTGAGTGCAATTTTTCCTAATTGAATCACTCATGGGTATTTGATTAGGTTTATCGATATTTTGAGAAATCGTGAGTCAATTTTTCATTGATGCGATGCGTGTCGCAAGTTTTTGATAACAAAATTTATGTCAACTTGGAACTTGGAGACAATTTTATTTGTGATAATTTTATGAAATTGGCAGCGGGTTTTTAGTCTTTTTATTTTACGTTACGAAAGACGAAATTTGTCGAACCTGAACAGAGTCGAAATGATTTTTCGTTCAAATTAACTTGAATGCAAGGTTTTGGAATGTCATAAGGCCCCAAAACTTCTCATACATTACGTATATCGTGGTTGTATTCCCGGATTTTGTAATTTTACCGGTAAAAAGTAAACAAAACTGGATTCTCACGTTTTTCTCCTTTTTGTGCGGCTAAATTTTTTAAAAAACGAAAAAAATATCACGATATTCGTTCGACTTAATTTGATTTAAAAAATATTTACTCTCAACCCCCCCAAGATGTCAAAACCTCGAAGTCAAATTTGAACTTGGCAATGGACAAGAAGGTCAAAATTATTTTCGTCCAAATTAACTTAAACGCATGATTGTAAAACCCAAAATTTCACATACATTACGTATATATTAAACCAATTTTCTAATTTTGCCGTTGACAAATTAAAAAAACAATGTTCACGCTTTCCCCCCTTTCGACGATCTATATTCAGTTTTCCCAAATAAATTGTTTACTCATTACACTCGTATTTCCAGTAAGTTAAATAATGCTTTATTCAACTAAATTCGATTTTCCCAAAAAATATAATAACAACAACTACAGATATTAATTTCTCCACCTGTAACAACAAATTTGTCAATATTTAATAAACACGCATCCCCATTTTTGTTCTTCTATTTTTCAACTTTATTTTCATCACGTCCTTTCAATTTCCACCTCTCGAGCTGATTTTCCAAGCGTTACCATGAGAACGATTCCAGAAAGCGTCCCTGATTGTTTCGAGCGCTCGTCTCGCTTGGTTAATTTTATATACGCGATAGACACGAAGTCACACACATATATATATATATATGTCCAACTGGACGTAGTGCACTTGATGCATTTACACCGTACATGATGTATAACCATGTATCCTACTGTTCATCTACTCGCATATACATTATATATGTAAGAACGTTTTACCCCCGCGTGCACTATAAACGCAAAAGCAGCATCGGCATGCAAGAATCGTGACCGCACGATCTCTCGTCAGTGTATATGTGTGTATGTATGTGTGTGTAAAACTATACACGTGTGTATTTGAGCGCGTAGTGTGCGTGTCGAACGGGCGGGAATCTCTAAAACGTCGAATCGTGCAGTCGTCGAAGGGAAGTCCGTCGCGCGCGGTTCGACGTTCCTCCACGTCGCGCAAAAGCCCTCGCGAGATAGAGAAGTACGACATAATTTATATCAGACTCGCCGATTAAACCTTCGTTAAATCCTGACTGTTTTCATAAGATTTTTTCGATCGTCGTTTTTTTACATTTTCTTTTTCTATATTTCTTCGTTCGATAAAAATAAAACAGTTTGTTTTTCTAAATTATTTATTGTCCGCAGTGAGAATTCTATTTTTTACGGCGATTTTGTTTCGACGTGGACTTTAATGCGGTTTTTATTAAATAGTTGAAAATTAAAGAAAGATAATTGGCGCTATTTTTCCGACGTGGTTTTGAGAGCGTAAAGAAAATGAGAAGTTTTTTCAATAGTTATATCGAATCGGTAAATAAATCGTTGACTTTTGTGTTCTATTTACGACGCCCTGCGTACCGTTTTTGCTTTTCGAGAGTTCTTTTCTCCTGTCGATTTGGATTCGAGACGCGAGCGCGCATGTCCTTACGTGTACTTTTTTCAATACTTTCTTGAATAGCAAAACGATTTTTTCTTATCCGACACTTCATTCGCTGTGAGAATTCTACTTTACGGCATTTCTTCTATTTTGTTTTCAACTTACGATTAGCGTAGAGTTTTAGTGAGTTTTGTCTTAAATACTTGAAAATTAAACACAGATAACGGGCCTTATTTTTTAGAGACGGGTTGAAGAGCGTGTACAAAATAGGAATGTTTTCTGAAAATAATATCTTTGAATTTATTTTCTATTTACGACGTCCTAAGTACAGTTTTCTTTTTTTTTATAATTCTTTTCTCTCGTTGATTTAGATTCTAGAGGCGCGCGTGCACGTCGTTACGACAATTCGCAGAAAACTTCTACCAGTCTCTCACCTCTATGTCTTTATAAATAGCTATTTACGATTACAACCGGAAAGTATATATATATATATATGAGTATATATATATATATATACTTTAGTTGTTAGACTAGAGCATGTTCTCCCCAACCGCTCGTAATCGTCGGCCGTTAACGAGAGCTCGAAACGTTAATTTTCCTCCCAAGATGGAACCGAAGAGCCACGCGCCAGTTTTTCCATCTCACAATTAGTCAAACATATACACGTTTTCTGTTAAGATTGCCATTATTACGAGACGAAGGTTGTTTTTTTCGACGATATTTAATATACTTTTTTAACGTTACGACGCGGAGAATTTTATAACAATAAGAAATATTCGTTTTTCAGAATCGCTGGCCCGGAGGGAGACGCGAGTGCGCGGGACGCTGTTCGTGCGCGCGAGAACCGAATTAAAAACTATTAAAAATAACGGACGAAATAATAATAATTAATAATTTGAAAGAGAAAAAATACGAAAAATAGTAGAAAAGAAAAAACCGCGAGAACGAGAGAGTAAAGAGCGGTGCGACCGAGCGGTGACTTCGACGCGCGCTCAAGAAAGCATGTCTGACGAGACTGGCCGACTTGGCCGACAACGAAGCCACCAACGCCATCTTTCATTCTCTGTCTCGATTAAACGAATTTCCTAACGTCGTGACGTAACAAACATAGAGAAATAATATTGAATTGAAGAAATTGGAGTAATTTCGTAAAATTGTCGCGCCCAAGTAACGAATAACGAAGGTAATTTTTTTAAAGTGATAAAAAAAATGATAATAACGAGGCGATCGCGAGTAACGAGAGTGACTATGTTCGGTAGAAGCGATTTCGGTGGTGACAGTTGAAACGCGAGTGGTAAAAAACCGACGCGAGTAATGGATGAGCCACAGAAACTCTTTCGTTTGCCGGGAACGATCGAGGAAGAGGAAGAACGCGACACCGATGTCAATAGCGCGAATCGCAATGAAAATAATCAGCCGAGGGCCGAATCACCACTTTTGTCACAAAAAATCGGCAGTCCCGGTGCCGGTTTGCCGAGAAACCTGACCTTGATCAGGGTCAGCACACAGAGCAGCAGCATCGGCGGCGTCGGTCGTCAGGATTCTTACAGGTACGTTTCTTTCTCTATCGATACGTTTGCATTTTATTTGATCATTCAAATTTTATTACAATAGCTAGGATTTTTTTCTTTTTACGTTGAAATTTGTATCGAAGTTTTCTTATAATCGTTAATGCGATTTTATGAATTTTTTTAAAAGACTTTTTAAATCGAAGTAAAGAAAGAAAATTCAATTGACGCGTAGATTAATTTGTAATTATACCACACGCGTTTAAACAAAATTATTTCGAGAAATGATATTTGGCATATTTTTTGTTTTAATTTCTGAATGAAAATCGTTTTTCAAATGGAAAATTGATCGAATGAAAGTGATATTTCGTCGCACTCGATCGTTTGTTTTATTCTCCACGTGCAGAAAAATTACGAGCGAGCTGCTGACATTTGATTGTTTTTTGTTTTTTATTAACTTGCTGACTGATGATAATGTTAGGAACGCGATTACCAGTAATAATGTAAATCTGTGTACTTTGTGCTCTCGTGTACGTAAAAATATGAGTTATACGATTACTATCATAAATTTTGTATTAAATATACATTATCAAAAAAATCAGCAAAAATCAGTGAATATCATTCGCGTTCCGAAAAATAACGTGCAACGAAAAAGATTATTATCATTTTTAAAAAAACAATATTGTTGTTAACATTGCGTATTTGTTAACATTGCTAACATATTGTTAACAATTGATTCAGCGCGCAAAAAAACGCACTTTCATAATTGATAGACCGCTCGGATGTTTGAAAAAAGAAAAGTTTCATCATTTACAAAAATGATGCCCGGTTTATTGTCTCAATTCAACGATTTAAAAAAATAATGCTTTTATCAGAAATTTGCAATTGTTTACAACGGTCGTCTGAAATTCTATCTTACAATATATGAAAAAAAGTCAAATCTTCTAACTTTCTCAGTGTACTGCAAAAATAGGATTTATTGTGAATAAAAATTCAAAATGCATTCACTATCGTTCTTACGTTGAATGAATTTTTTAACAGCGATAGCATCGCTAATCACCACACCGATATTAATGCATATACATATACATAGCTGTGTGTGTATAAATAAATTAAACGCTGCTCTCGTTCCTCTAATTATAAACGCATTAACTCGGTGAGCTTCAATCTTTCGGAATGCATGTAGCGAGGCGAAAGCCCACAATCACAATATTAAATACGATAATTACTGGTATGCTGCAGTTCCGATCATTCTATGCACAAATATATACATATATACATCCGCAATTTACATCCGTGAATCCACATGCGATATATATACGCGATATTCTAACATCCACTCTTTGTATCATTCCGGTGTCCGAACAGTGCTCGTACAACAGTTTTAACCAGAAAAAGCTCGCGCCGAGAGATCACCAAAGAATTTTGAACACACCGTCGTCGCAACGAGACAACTCTGCGCAAAATCGCAATCCTTTTTCTCTGTAAATCTAAATTTAATTAAAAAAACAAACAAACGAAAATAATAAAACTCAATTTATTTTTTTATTGTTTTTTTATCGAATCCGAAGCACTGAATCATTTTTTTTTCGAGGGTGCAACCGTATCGAGTCGTTGCCTTAATTCTGGCACAACACTCGTGGTTTATCGCGAAGCTCGCTCCAAAAAAAGCTGGATTTATGTAAAAACGAAAATCAAATTTAACGATTAAGTCTAATTTTGGTTTTTTCTTTCCGAAGGCAAAACGATCAGTAATTTTTTCGCGGGTATAACTACATCGAGTTGTTCTTGTTTCAAGTTGTTACTTTAATTCTGGCAAAACACTCACGGTTTATCGCAGAAGCTCTCACTACCTTATCTCGTCGAAGACGGTCGGTCGGCTCTCGGACCAGTGACATCTGTGGACGTTTTTACTCAATACAGTAAATACATCGATGTATATATATATAAATGTGCTAAGCACACAGGACATATATATATATATTTATGCAGCTTTTAATATATATAACGTGTATTCGCGATCGGAGGCAAGAAAAAATCCTCATCGTTCTCTCTCTCTCTCTCTCTCTCTCTCGCTCTCTCTCTCTCTCACACACACACACAGACACACATACACACTTGAGGAAGATCTCTATCACTTGACGAATCGTTGCTACCACTGGTTAGTCTTATTACGAGAACGTTTATCGGGTGTGACCTTATAAGCTACTGTGTTATAGTTAACGTTACACAGTACGAAACGGCCTCTCGTCGCGAAGAGTTGCTTCGGCGATGATTCGAGTGTCACGAATAGAAGGCCCTCTTCAGATAAGAATTGCCTGCGTCATTCATCTTTTTTTTAAAATTTGATCCATAATTTTTCGACAAATTGACAAAGTGTAGAGAAATGAAAATTGACAGTGCGTGAGAGCTAAGACGTCCCGAAAAGTGAAGAAATCAAATTTTCTTTCTAAAGCTTATTAAATTTAATGGCATTGGGATTATATATATTTGTTTTTCGTATAAACAATAATTATTATCGTCGAAGTTGTCGATCGTTATGCCGTATTTAATCGCGATACAGCGTTGAATTGCAATTATCGTGACCATTTCGAAAAAAGTGAAAAGATTTATTTGGTTTAGAGAAAAATTCTAGTTGCTATATTCGTCGTACGATTGAGATATTTCTGATTAATATATGACTTTTAGTCGGCATATGATGTGGAATTTAAATCGTTGAAATTTGCTATCATTAATTAATCGATTATCGAATATTGGTTATCACAAAAAAAAATTCAACCAAATTTTCATGACGTTTTAAGATTAATAGAGCGAAGAGAAATATCTGCGAGTGAGATAGTGGGGGTAAAAAGGCCGATGTCCAATTTGAGACTATGAAGAACAAAGCTCGAAGCGTTTTATCACTATGAATTCGACGGTTCGCGACGATGCTGTTGCCATTGCGACCTGTGCTCGTATGACGATCTGTGCGTGGTCCGAGAAAGACTTTTATTTTCGCTCGTCGATAAATTGAAATATTGGTTCGAGTCGTTCTCGTTTGAAATGCCGTATATTCGAAAAACGTGCGAAAGTGGAGATGATCGTCTTTTCGTCGAATCGACGACGAGAACGATCGTCCTCAGACAAGATTCGACTATCGACAGGAGAAAAAATTCAACGCGACGGAGATCATCCTCGTCAACGCGATCGTCCCGGAATATTCGGGACAGCTGGTTGGTTCATTAGAGAAGGTAGAATTCACAGTGCAGGATGAATCGAAATATATCTATATATACCTCTCTTTCTATCTCTCTCACTTTCTATCTATCGTAAATTATATTTAACAATGTAGAATATAAAAGTCATTCTCCATTTTTTTAAGGAAATTTCTAAAATCATTTTTCATTACAGTAACTTTTTGTAAAACTTGTTTAAAGTGTCACCGGTAATTAATAATTCATCACTCAATAACGATTTTTAACTATGAACGACATTGAAAAAACAAATATTTTTCAATTATTTGGTTTTTATTAAATGTTAATCTTCGTATGGTTAATTGAAAAATGAGTACCTACATTTATCGACAAACTTATTTCAAAAGCGTTATGAATCCGTTATTTTGAAAATTTCCGTATCGGAATAAAACAAAAAGTGAAAACAAAATAAATTTTGTTCGAGAGAAAACAGCGTCTGCGCTTATGTTTATTCAAAAAATACAAAATAATTAACAAAGTTTGAACGAAACGGGAGGTGCTAAATTCGCAAATACTGGAGGAGCTTTCCCCGAGACTCGGCGGAGAAGACCAATTCTCGTTAATTATTTTGTATCTTTTGAATAAATAAAAATATAAAGTTCCAGTCGAGACTTTTTTTTTAAATCGTCGTTTTGCCCCGGAAAATATTATAAATTATTGATATATTTGACGAATACAATTTTTCAATATTTCAAAAACACCTATAATTTTAACGCCGTTCGAAAAATGTGAATAATTCATCACAGAGAAAATTAACAACAAAGACTCTTGCATCGCACGCAGCATCTTTTCTAATTAATTTCCGCATCGGCCATGAGTTATTCGATACGTCCCACGCGCTCGTACCAAAGTGCTCCCCACACTCGGAACGCGTTCGGTGCTACAATTGCGCAAATATTTTTCAATATTAATGACATCGATATACATACCTATATATAATTCATTACACGTTTATAAATTACGAAAGAACTATTTTGCAATAATTCTCATCGCGATACGATAGAAAATTGACAATTAACAAATTGAATTGTTATTTTTTTTTTTTAATCAAGAGCGCGTTTTTTGCAAAATCAGCAGAATATAATTTTCAATGTTCGATTAGTCATCCATTTATACGTGACAAATCGACGAACGAGATTTTATCACGCGCGACCAAGATTCTTCGTTCCATCACGTTTTTTTTTACACCCACTGTGCAGTGTCGAAACTAATGTATATCAACGGGTTCTCTCGTCTCTAATTCAAAATGGCGAGGAGACAAAACGCTATGACGGCTAATAGGTGATGAATAAATTAATTGTTCACTTAATACGATTCTATATGTTACTTCGTCGTTACGCGATCCCACTGATCGTTCTTTTCCGGCTCAAATTATACATATATATATATATATCGTCTCACGAACTCACAGCATGTATTTCCGGAGGGTATTTGAAATCATTTAAAATCTATTTAGCTAAATACACAAGTCGTTTTGAAGTATGGATGATGAAATAAAAAGTGGGTGATTTGTCGTAGCTGAATCGTAAAAGAGGCACAGCGTGAATTTCAAAAACGGAAAGATGAATAATAAGAAATATTTAAAAAATTGATTTATTTCTTATATTGAAAAACATACTCTCGTTAACAAAAATTGCCAGAAAAATACTCAATCGTTTGTATTTAAATACATTAGGATTTTTAATTAAAAAAGAAATGTCAGATAAAAATGTTTTAAAAATACGGTTTTATCTTTGCCTGTTTCATCTTCCGCCTCTCCCTTGCCTCGTTTATTTCATCCTAGAGCGTTACGTTAATCTAACGTGTCCGGTTTAGATTCAACATTTATCCTTTAGAGATCTCTTGTTACGTCCGAGCCTTCCGGGACTCATGAAAATTTAGATGTGCAAAATTGTGTTTTTATTCAAGTTCAATGTAAAAACTGATTTTTCTTGCAAATGAGATCCACATTTTTGGGAAAGTAAAATAAAACGTTTATTAAAACCTTGATTTGTCACGAAAGACTTGATTTCGCGTTAAAAAATAAAAGAATGAGGTTTTTTTCGATTAATGAAAACACATTACTTTGAAATAGCTCACAGAATTTTTAATCAGACTTCAATGACTTCTTAGAATAAAATATTGTATTAATAATTTCATCGTAATCATCGTTCTATAAAAACAAATTGTCATGTTTTACTCGGTAATCTAAAATTTCGTCGATCAGGCGACTCAAAATGTTTCATTTCGTTGAACATTTAAGCCCCCCCCCCTCCCCAATCAACTCGCGCGAACCCGATACCTCGCGTTCTCTCTCTCTCTCTCTCCCTCTCATACTTACACAAATAAAAAGACAATCAGCGATTTTCCGGAGATTGGCGAAGCAATCCTGATAACGAACTAACGAGCTGAAGTGCTAACTCGTTGGTGATAAGAGAGACGACCGATTGTCACCGTCAGTCGGTACCTCCGCCGGTGCGAGGTGATGTACGTTTTTGATCTCGTAACGTCGGACGTCGAAACGCGTTCGAATTATTTGTATTTTTTATTTTTCTAAATAATTTATAAAAAAAAAAAAAAAATCAATAATTCCGGTCCTGTGAATATTTCAGTCGAAGACGAAAATAAAAGTTCGAGGTGATTGGAAAGTTAATTTGAAAAAGTGAATAAAAATTTCCACTGCGAAAAAGATCAATTATTCGTATTTTAATTTCGATTCGGTCGTATGAAAAAATTCAGACGATCATCGACGATACATTAATTTTATCTTGAATTCTCACATTCTTCGGGAAATTATACATTCGAAAAGAAAAAAATATCGATAACCTTACCGTGATTTCTCAAGACCGTTAATAAATTATCGGTTTAATATTCAATCACGAAACTCGGGGGATATTTGATTGATAACAAATTTGTTTTCTTCGTGTCTCGCGCTCGTTTCCACTCGCCGTATTACGATATTAACGCGTTTTGCAATTCTTATATACGTACTTACGTGTGTATTTTTATGTACTTGCGGTTGTCTAAAGATATTCACGACGATACTAACACGAGAGTTAAACACGGAAAAGCTATTGTGACAATACTCCCCCGCCTATTTTCTTACATTAAGAAGAATAAATAATAATTGTATAAATAAACGAGAAAATACGGAAACGAAGAAACGCGTCACGTTTCAGACAAAGATTAGAACGACTTGAATAATAAAGTATTTTTTAAAGAAATCTTTTAACGTCATTATAGAAGTAATTAATAATTATTTATTACCAAAAAATGTATTCTCGAGTGTACAAAAAATCTTCACTTCTGCTTTTCACTAAATCATCGCTCCGATGATAAGTAAATACGGAAATTTTGTAATTCGCGTTCGTAATCAATCGTCAAAACTCATTCATCATTAAAAAAATAAATAATCATGAAACAAAATTAATATTTATTACAAATTTTTTAATACGAAACATTCATGAAATTCAGTTAAATTTTATAAAAATATAATTTTTTATATTTATTGAATATTTTCATTTTTTTTTATTAGAACTTTGATCGGGTATTCCGTCGTAAAACGATTTTTTTAAATCTTTCTTCGCGTTCTGATCGGCTCTGTGACAAATCGGAAGAACGGAACGCAAACTTTTGTGAACATTTGTCTCGATGGGGGAGTACCGTGAAAAAAAGTTCAGAACGAGACCGGACGTTCCAAAATGGCAGGCGGTTTATCGTACCATTCGTATTGTTTTTGCTAGATCGTTAATTTTGACCGAAACGATTTGCGTATTTGAGGACGATCTCAGAAATACGTGCTTTCCTTTTTTTCTTATAATTTCCGCAAAGAGCCAGAGCAAACATCGTTGCGCTCTGTAAGTGACCGATAAGTGGAAGAAGGTACTCGAGACGGACACCGAACGTATAAAGAGAAGCTACCTAGTGTGCGATGATCAGTATTAGAGTCGATTGCTCTTCGCGCGACCGCCTTCGCGAGATCGTTATCGCGTTTGATCTTTCGCCATGATCGTTTTTTCTCCCGCGATATTCGTCAAATTACAATTACGTTACAATTACGTTACGTACTCAACGTAATACTACAAAATTGAAAGATATCCTAACGACAAAGATCAAAACTTTAGATATTCCCCAAAACAAAAAAAATTAACAAACAAAAAAATCATCGAAGTAAAATAACTATTTTCAATTTTTGTCCAATCTTAATTCATTTTTTCTGAGCGTTATTTTCAAAAATTAATGATCCAGAATGAATTAATTATTTTCTTACCAAAGTTTTAATAGGTACGTAAAAATAGCAAGCCCGGTTGATTCTCGAATCGATACTGAATTTAATCCAAGAAAGAGTAACCGATGATATTTCCAAAAATTGTATCGACCGGTTCTCAATTTTAAAAATAGCATTTCCGAGATACTCGCTCGCTATAAATCATCTACAGGCACGTGGCTATCGAGGAAAATCGTCGAGATCGTACGAGTACACTTTTTTATAAACGACCGATACGACAAGAGTGAAGAAAATTGCGTCCGTGCCACTGTATAAGAAACAATACCCTCCATTATATATATATATATATATATATATATAAATATATGAATCAACAAACACACACATATAAATATATACATATATATAAATGTCAGAAAAGTGAACCATGGTTGAATCGAGCTCCGGGCTGATGAGATAAACGGTCGGTGTGTCGACCACTAATTCTACGATCGGAAGCAAAACGATTGCACACATCGAGAACAAGTTTTACATGTATATATTTGCATAAATATATAAGAACGTATCGTATATATTGTTGCAAATATCAACAACCAGTTCTTTACCAAGTTGTATATATATATATATGTATATTTGCGTGTGTGCGTGCAGGGAAGTGAATTTAGTCGGAAATATTAGACACGAGGCACATGGTCGAACGAATTCAATGAATGCTCGACGATACAAATATATCGTACTGTAGATCGTCATACCGAGAGTAGAGACGAAGTAATTTGGACGATCAAGAAACAAACCATCGACGTGAATCGTGAAGCTTCCCTACGAGATGCAACAAGCACCTCGAACGAATCTCGTTTAGTACATTTTCGTCGTACGAACGAGCCGCAGACCGTGCTAAATATTTAGCGATTGGTCGATTTCGATCGAGAGAGAAAAAAGAATAAGAAATCGAGACCCGGGAGAAGCGGAAAAAATTAGTCGTATCTTTGTGTCAAGGTCGACGAAGTATCTTGGGGAAAAAGCTTTCTCACGGTCGGACGGGCTAAATTTTTTTTCTAGCGTCGGTGATAAGAAGAACGAGATGCGATAGTTGCGGCGAGAGTAGAACAATTTTGTTTCCTGAGAATGATAACGTTTTACGGAAAGAAATAAGGCGGTTTTTATTTGAACGAGAATTATCAGTGGAAATATGTGCGACGATATTGCGAATAACGGTGGCCCGAACGGGCATTCGTTCGCGAATGACGTTGGCGACGCTCAAAAACTTTTGCCGTTTCGAAGTCCAACGCCTGTCGTCGTCTGTCGGCCACCCAAGAGCCCTAATCCATCCTTCAGAAGCAGGTACCGATCGTTTCGAACTTCTTTTACGATTTGACGAACGCTAAAGTATGAATTTCAAAAAAAAACATTTTTTTTGTCTCAATTTCACTTTCGTGAAATTATTATTTTTATTTCCGCTGTATGGTAAATATATATTATCGTTAACGATATAAATGGTTCAAGTTTCTAGTGAGAATGATTATTGCAGAATTTGTTTACGCGACGACGAATGATTTGTTGTTAAAACGAAAAGAACAATATTTGAAAAAATTAATATATATCTAATAGATTATTTGTTGTCATTTAATGTCGTGGACATATATTTGTTTTTTTTTTAATGCACTTATACCGTACAGTAACTATTTCTTGTTATACGTGTCGTTAATAACCGAAGCTTATTATAGAAATAATATCGTTGCACTTTATTACGCGACGATAAACTTTTTTCTTCTCGAATTCCACCTGGACATTAATTTTCCCCGCTACGATTAATGGGACTTGCCCGAAGTATTATTGCGTTCTAAGATCGTTCGTACATACATACATCACATCGCGAGAGTAAGTGCAAAGAATCGAGCGAAGCGTCGATACCCACACGTAACGAGAAAACGCAAACTTCTTGTGTCGTTGACGATTAACGTCAGACGACAAATGAAATATCGATGCGTTTCTCCATCGTGGAAGCTCGAAGTTTTATCATGCATCGGCATTGTCGGAATATTCAACTATTCGAAATTATCATACCACGCATTCATTGCGCGCCAATATCGTAATAATAAAAAAATGTTCGATCGTTTTTTTGTTTTCATCTCTTTTTTTCTGTCGATTATTATATCAATTTTCGTACAAGATAATTTTTATTGTTTCTTTTCATCATTTTTTTTCTCGTTCATTTCCATCGACCTTCCATCGCAGGCAATAATGAAAAATTACTTGCGATCAACGTGTATCGTTGATCGTAGTTAAACTCTAATTTATCGTTATTGATAAATTCTTGCATTAAATATTTGCCAATTTTTTCAATTTCATACTTTTAATATTTTAATGTTTTCATACTTGTTTTCTTATTTCCAGTGCTGTTATGATTATTACTATTATTATCGCAGATTATTATACATAGAAGTTCATTAAATAATAATGATAATGGAATCGTTTCTCACTTTTATCGATACCACCACACTCGTCTTCTTCCTACAGCGATCGCTCGATGAAACGATTGACGTTGAACCAAATTCTGGAGGATTGCTTTTCGTTCTAATTCATAAATCGCCCATGCTGTATATATTGGACACTTTCGCAATGTAATACCAAATTGCAGTACTAATAGTTCACGTTCCTCAATCCTCGGTCTCTAGCGCCCTGGCGCCAAGCGGTGCGCTCGAAGCGCCAGCAATAATAAGAATAAAATTATGCTTCTCTCTTATTAGGAAAATACTTTAATCCTGTTTATCGTACAAATTATTACGAGATGAACGCGATAATATTTCTCGCGAAAATCTCGCGAAATAATCATCGAAGGACGATAAATATCGATACAAAAACGTTTTTCTAGCATCGTTGCTACTTCGTCCGACAATCGATAGCATATTCTTCTCAAAATCGACGAGATGTCTTCCGATACTGAGAGTAATTAACGAGAAGCGACGATTTGGTGACGAAACAACTTTCAACCGAAATCAACTTTTCGAATCCGTCAATCTCAAAAATAATCATCGGCGGGCAATAAATATGAGCACGAAAACTTTCCTCGATCATTAGTACTATTCTAGTTACCAATTGATCACAGTTTTGATCCCAAATTCGACGCGATGTCCTCCGATACAGAAAATAGTCAATGCGAAGAAAAACGATACGTAAAACGATGTCCTCTCTTCGAGACACGGTAAGATGCGCCGAGTACGCATGCGCAGCGCGCGAATCGTAACCACTACCAGCCGGTGCTGCACCCTGTCCCTTGGACGGTGACCGTTGCAATTAGAAGCTAGTTTTCATTTCATTATTAACCCTCAAAAACGATGGAAAGAAATACACGTTGAAACTTCCGAATACACGAACAAATAATTTGAATCGTTTACGTATACGAAATTGTAAGTCAAAAGTTGGCACGTGCATTTTTCTATGTAAATCCACTTTTATAAATGTTTGTTTTTTTTTCATAAATTAAGAGCAATTCGAGAATTAAGAGCGAGTCTTCTTGCACATTCCGCCCGACTTTCCCTTCTTTGAGAACTCATCGTACCTTTCAAATCGCGAGCGACATATCGTCATTCATCCGACGCATTGATTTATTCAAATCTGATCAAGAACACATCTGCTCGACATCTGCGTTGCATATGAAAAAAAAATAATAATAATCAATTTGTACACGTATCTTCGCGCTATATACGTGTGCAAAGCATAGAGATACGCGTAGAATTAATTCTTTCTTTTTCTTTCTCACGTATCGAGACGCTCTCGTCACACGTCGTTATCTTCGAGAAGATTACATGACGCATGAAAGAGCGGAGACTGGAAGCTTGAAAAATATCGATAATGTCGCGCACTAAAATATTTAACAATTGTAAGATTTTTTTCAGACGATCATGAAAAAAGTGAATAACAAAAAATTGACGTTAATTAAAATAACAAATTGACGACTATAATGCACAACAGTTAGGCCGGACAGGGTCGAATATTGCTGTGTCTTAATTCTCGACTGATTTACGATAATAAATATCACATATATGATATATATAGATATATAAATATATATATACAGTCGCAGATACACATCAGGGTGATAACGACTGCTTGTGTGTCATGTAATCAAAATGACCTCGAAACCCAACGAGAAGGAGACGAAAATAAGTTCAGTCTCCCAATTGCCGTAACGTTGCTGGGCATCTTTTTTTTTCTTTCCGAGCCACTTAATAAGCAGAAAAAATCGTGATCGCTAAAAACTTACGTCGTTCGTTTCCATCTCCCGGTCTCTATGAACGGTCAACGAACTTCCGTTCCTTTTTTCGCACAAAGCCAATAAACGGGATCTGACCTTGAGCGACCAAACGAAATGAGAAAGAAATGTTCTTTTTTCCCTCGATTCGTAAGTTCAAGATTAAGTCAGGCCATGAGATTAAATTCGTAGAAATCACTCGTCGATAATCTTATCGTTTATCAATTTTATTTCGAGTTTCAAAAACTGCGAGAATTTACGCCAAAATCGAAAATGTTTCGATCGAGGTCGAGGGAATTGCAATTTAGCAAAATGAAAATATTCGTACGAAATAATTAAAATTGTATTCATCAAAAACAAAAAACCTTGAAATTGCAAGAAATTGAGAAAAATAACGACTCGACTTAGCACGCGAAATGGAAATAATAAAAATTCTTTTCCATCCAGTTTATAAAACGTAAAGTCATAAACAAAAATTATCTATCTTAACGACAAAAAATCAGTACAAATTACAACTTGACTCGAAACAGTGAGTTCGCGCCACAAAATCATAAAATGCGCACAAATGCGTTCATGAGAAAAAATAGGAAATTTCTGAGCGACGTGTGTTGACGAGAAATAACAAAACGACGCAATTATATATCTCTCAGCGGGTCTTGACACGTCTCGAGCGTTTGAGGTCTGAGCTGTTTTCCCATCTTATCTCGACGACCTTATTTCCCGCGAAGTGTGTTAGACAATCCGGCAGGCGGCCGTAGCGTACCTTCCTCAAGTCGTAGCGACGATACGCTACGACTTGAGGAAGGTGCGAGGTGATGAATTGAGATAGAATGTTTTGAGAATGTTTCGTATTCTATTTTACTTCTTCTATGAACCATAACATAAAAGAGTCGAAGACAGGTATGGCGGGCAGCTTGGCTCGAAGATCGTGTCACTTTAATCATACGACATACCAAGTTTTCGGTGGAGCCAAAATAATTATGTTTATCAAAAAGATAATAATAAAAAATGATTAAATACATAATTAAAAATTGAAATAAATTACGAACTAAATAAACGAACCGATACATTTATAAAAATGATAAATTATTCTCTATAATTTTTGGAACGACGGACGTAAAAACGTTTTTAAATGATTAACAACGAATTTCTTTACCATTCTTCGAGGCATTGTTTCTTATTGCGCCGTGAAATAAAATCTACGTGGGCGCGTGGCCTTTAAGTTCGTACTCCACAATACCGCGATGCGGGACACGAGCTTTTAATGACTATAAAAGAAGAGTCGTATGCACCCATATCGACATGCCCGATGCCATTGTCACACGTCGCGATTGTATTCGCAATGAGAATTCTCGTAACGTAAACCCGTGACAAGTGTCGCCACATGGTGCCATATTTATCTTAACATAAAGCAAAATATAACGAGCAACAACTCGTGGCTTATTTGCAATTCAATGCGACACTTGTTGCTCCGCTCTCGCGAATAAACCTCTCGGATACGAATAGAAAAATGGAAATAGCTGTAGATACGTTTCTCTATCGTCAAATCAATTCCATACCTAGACAAGACAAGGAAATTATATGAATAGAATTGAGACCATTTGCAAAAGGTACCTATTACCAAAAAGAGGCAACGAAAAAGATGAATTTATCAAAATTGTTCATCGTTCATAATCATCGATTAGGTCGAAAGCAAACGAAATGTTTCCACTAACGAGTGATTTCGTATTTCTGTTTTCAGGAGCCGTTACAGGGCGGGACCAGTGCGAAAGATACGTCGTCGGGCCGTCCTTAAGAACGGTCAATGTAACGTCCTACAGTCGAAAATATCCCGTCGCTCGTTACGCTTTCTCCAGGACATTTTCACGACCCTCGTGGACACGCAATGGCGCTGGACGCTTCTGTGCTTCACGTTGAGTTTCTTGCTATCCTGGCTTGGCTTCGCGATGATATGGTGGCTGATCGCGTTTACACACGGCGATTTCGACGAGAAACACCTGCCACCGGTTCAAATACAGAACAATTGGACACCCTGTATATACAACATATTTTCGTTCACGAGTTGTTTTCTATTCTCGATCGAGACCCAGCATACGATCGGTTACGGAAGCAGATCGACGACCGAGGAGTGTCCCGAGGCGATATTCGTAATGTGCATACAGAGTATAGCGGGTGTAATGATCCAGGCGTTCATGGTTGGAATCGTATTCGCGAAAATGAGCCGGCCGAAACAACGAACGCAGACGCTTCTCTTCTCCCGTAATGCCGTAATATGTCAGCGTGACGGTGAACTGTGTCTCATGTTCCGGGTGGCCGATATGCGCAAGTCGCACATTATCGGCGCGAGCGTTCGTGCGCAGGTCATAAGAACGCGGATGACGAAAGAGGGGGAAACCCTGTCGCAACACCAGCACGAGTTAGCGGTCGGCACGGATGGAGAAAATGGCGACCTCTTCTTCATATGGCCGACTACGATCGTTCACAAAATCAACGCTGATTCCCCCTTCTTCAATATGTCAGCCGAGGATATGCTGACCGAACGTTTCGAGGTTGTCGTCATCCTCGAGGGGACCATCGAATCTACCGGCCAGACCACTCAGGCACGCTCCAGCTATCTCCCGCAGGAGATACTTTGGGGTCACAGATTCGAGGCAATGGTCTGCTACTCGAAAGAACGACAGGGCTACGAGGTCGACCATTCGCTTTTCAATAGCACCGTTCAGGTCGACACACCACTTTGTTCCGGACGCGAGCTCGCTGAGTTTTATAGAGTTCAGGACGATCTACGTCATGGAACCGGTAGGTTAGATTTAACGGTAGCGCAAGATAAAAATCAAAACCGTTTATTAGATTTTTAGCGAAAAGAGACTTTTGCCAGGTTACGAATTGATATTTTTGTTGTCTTTTTGCCGAATGCGACTTCGATACGATGATATTAATGTAAAACGTGCATAATACCAGCCGAGCTTGTAGGAATTTATTTTAACCTAATTATGATTGCACGATGATTTAAAATTTGCTCTTTAATCGTTTAAACGTTTATCCAACTTTGCTTTACCCATTAACATTTGCATGCCAGCTTCCACATCGACATTGAGCGACTACAGGGTCTAACTCGCCCATCAGGGACTCGAGTACCGAGCAATGAGAATATGGCGTCCAAAGAGGCAAATGGCGGATTCGTGTGAATTTTCAAGTCCAGTTTGGTACAAACGTTCACCACCAGATCGCTGTTCTCGCGTTCCTGATCCTACACATAATGTCTTGCTGCTTGCTTTGTGTGTGCTGAACATCCATTACTATACTAAATTCCATATTCCCAGGCACGAATCATTCTCTTTGAATGAAGTTGTCGTCATGTCACAATTCATACTGAGAATGTTTTTTTTAAGCGGGCACATAACCCTACACTCGAACCTTAACCTCCTGACTACTCGAGGTACTTTGTCTGCATTTCTCCATGAAACTTTTAATGTCCTATGAGTAGTACCAGGGCGGTCAGGAGGTTGAATATCATAATGGGATTTTTCTCAAATGTGTTCCCTTCGATCCTCAAAATTTGCTCCCACGTGAATAAATCACGTTGCTTGTTTTGCTTATTTGGTTCTTTGTTTTTGACGCCAATCCCCCATGTCGTCTGATCGTTATCGGTGCTGGTGTAATCGTAGATGGACTCAGCCTGAGGAAAGTGCCTAGTGAGCCGAGAACGGCGCCTGTCATACTGACAACGTTGAGTCAGAGCGACGGCTCGGGATACTTGATACCACCAGGCCAACCAGGATCGCCCTCCCAGGGATCGTCCTCGCCGAAACTTCACATAGACATTCCACTGATCGACGATAACCAAGGAGTTTAAAAAAACGTAAAACACACGACAACCGTCACATTCAATAGGGACGAAAAGTGAACTGAGAGATTATGGGAATGGAGCCAAAATCGTTCGGTTCACAATGGGCCATGGGCCGGTCATTAAATGGTCGTCTCAAAACGCATGTACCTCGTAACTATGTCCTGTCGTTGTCAAGCAATATGGGCTAAATAATTAACAAAGGGAACTGTTACTTTTAAGGAAGTTGGAGCGCCTAGGTCTTTACATCCATATGTTTGCTTTTTTTTATTATGAAAATTATTTGTTAAGCACAGAAAATCCTTATCAAATAATTGTCCGATATTTTTGACCTTTGCCTCCGACAATCTTAAAGCGTGGGTCTTTTCGTTTCTGTGGTTGCCTCTCGGGTCCTGGTAAAGCTACAAGCAATCCAAAAAACAATGCGGTTTTTCCCTGGTACGGAAGCTCTGTTTTTATTTTCCAAACTGATTCGGGCTGGTTTTAGCTAATTCTTTTACTGGTTCTTTCAAGCTCTTCGTCCTCTTACTCGATAAGAATTAAACTCCTTCGTATAACGATAAAACGAAGTAAGATGTTTCCTTACTGGACCCCATCCTAAGTAGACAAGCTTTTCAGGTTTTCTAGTTGACGAGGATGGCCTTTTGCTGGATCCATATCACGACTCGCATCATCACTACTCCCATATTGGACATCATCATCGCACACCAACGATTCCTGGTCACATAGCTCGTGCCGAGAGTACGCGGAGCGACAATAGTCTGGACGACCATCTAATCCACCGTTCGATCTACCGCGATAATCAAAATCCTCTGACGAATCCTCAAAATCAACGTGAATTAGGCCACTATAAAATCGTCGAGGTTGACCCAGACGCTATCCACGTTATGGGTGACATGGACCTTCAACATTTGCCGGAGGCTGTGAATCGTGAGATTTTAAAGAACAGCCGCGAGATCATTTACGACGAGGATCAACGCGACAACGACCCGAGGGACGAGAATTGTCCTTCCACGATTCGTACGATAACGATCCCCAAAAGAAGTCATCCAAGACACATTCTTCTCGACGAGGAGAGGCGTTCTCTGAGCGGTTCAAGACGAAATCTCGGCAATCGAAACGTAATCAACGTAGCCGACGACAAGAAGAGATCGTTGAACGATTCTCGACGGAATCTGAGCCACAAAAATTTGATTCACAGCGACGACGAGAGGCACAACACCCCTAACGGTTCCAAACGGAATCTGACTGGTTCGAAGAGATATCTGTTGCTTCCTCTGGACGAGATGGAAGGTTGGCACGGTAGTGCGAAGAATCTTAACGTCGACAGTCGTGAAAATCTCGCTGCGTCGATCAGACGACACACGGGAAGCAGAGAACGTCTCAACGTCATCAGACGGAACTTGGGGGGTGCGAAAGGCTCGAAGGAAAATCCAGAAATGAGAACACGAAGGAGACACCACGATGGTAGTACCGAGGTGGGGAACGGTGTTCACTTGGAGATAGAGATGGAAAGGAAACCACGAAGGATATCGGAGGTCACGGAAGCCCTGGAGAACAACGAGGATGAACCTTTGGCAGGACCATTGACACGATCCTCAAACTCCAGTGGGAATCCATCGCCCAGTGAACTTGCCGGCCTTCTCCCTGGCGATGCTAGGACGAACAACGAGTCCGTCCTAACACCCGAATCTGGCTTCGCGGAGATGAGTAGCAATCAATCCGGTTCCAGTCCCGAGATGATAAGCAAGAAATCTACATTACCATCAAATTCTGTCATAAAGAGAAATCGGCGCAGTTACGAGCACGCACAGTTGCAAGACGTTAACGAGGCGCTGACGACGAGCTCGTCCAGCGAAGACAGCTCGACGGAAAGTGACTCGACGATGTCCAAGGACGCAAAGACGAAAAACGGAACGCAAATGAAAGAAGCGACGAAGGTCGATCCGAGACATACGATATCGTACACGAGTGTTTGACGATCGGGAAACATAAATTTATATTTATTTGAACAAACGAGTAGAGAGAAGGAAAAGGAATTGATAAATGAGATGGCCTTAAGATCGTTTCCCAACACTGAAGAACGGTTGTTTGGCGACTCTCCGCGTGCAGCGCCATCTAGCTCTCACAAGTGACACGAACATGTGACGAAATTGTTTATCAATTATTGTTTATGGAAATATGCGGTGGAAGTAAACCAGTGATTTTGTGAATCTTGCACTCGATTAGGAATACTCGAATATATCGATATAATAGATGAAATTCTTGGATAAAGTCCCTACGAGCTGAGAGTGCAATATTAAAAAAGAAAAGAATACTACGAACGATCTGCCAATGTTCGAAATTATCAATACGTAGTACGATTTTAGTTTAATTAAACGTAATAATAATAATAATAAATATACGCGACTGCTGGACGGTCATTGTATAGGATTCACCTCATATTTAGTGACAATATTGTTTAGCGAAGAATATGTGAGGGCAGCTGAGCAAGCATTTCAATTACGGCATCGATCGATGATCGATGACCAAATTATCTTTTTTTCCTCGCACGTCGCGTGTGTGTTTCCGATAAATATTTCAATCTTTAGAACGAAACGAAAATTAAAATTAAAACGTGTACTGTACATAGACGATATTGTGATTTTTCTTAGAACGTTATTTATGAGAAATGCTATTTTTAATAAAGAACATAAATTGTACGACAATGTTAACACGTGTTTCATGAAAACAAAATAGTACGCCCTCTTCCAATTGATCATCTTTCTCCCTATTTTCTTACCTCTCGTTGATATTCCCAACACGACGATTAAGCATAATCAATTATGATCATTATAATTATTATCGATAACAATTAATCGCAAGACGTAATTAATAATAATCCGACCGGCTCGTTCCACACATTTTTTTTAAATCGACATCACCGATGATTATTCAACAAAACAATAATATTGTCATGATTATTATGGCTGGAAGCCTTACTAAATATGTGCTCAAGATAATGATGACGAATTTCGTGTATTGTGAAGGAGGCGAAATCGAGTACGAAGAAAACGATGAAATTGTCGTCGAATATTTACCGCGCAACAGTTCAACAGCAGTCATCTTTTTTGTTCTCTTCTTTCTTGAAACGTCAAATACCTCGTGGTTGTAAAAAAAAACGCGACATCCATCCGACGTAGTGAATTGCACGGTGCCATCGAGCTCCTATCATTATCGCTCGATTAATCGCGCTACGTTTGACGTACCTATATAAACGAAGCGAGACGATTGAGTGTGTACGATTCATGGTATATTGCGAAAACGTGCTGACTCAGCATACACCACCAATGGACTAATTGAAAAGTCGGCGGAGGTAAAGAGGAAGAGAAAAGGAGGGCGTTCAGTGCACCGGAATAAACGCGATGCCGAAGGTAAAACGTGAGTACCGCATCCAACTGCCGGAGTTTCCTTCGAGATTTAAGTGTTCATTTTTATATCGACTCGATCGAATTTTTTAATCGAAAATACAACAACAAAAAAAGTTATTATTCAATTACGAAATTAATTTTTTCAACGAACCTTTTTTTCGTATTTATGTGACCTCGTTAATTAATTCGCAAAGTTATCAAGTGACACAAACGGCGATGGATTTCAATTATATGAATAAAAAAATTCATTATTTAATTTCGGGGATTATTTTTTACAACGGATTATGTTTTTTGTTTTGCATGTTTATGTTAAATTGTTAATTAACTTGTAAAATCATTGGCTAATTGTACGAAAAAATGAATATTCAGAGAACTTCGCCGAGGAACGCGCCTTGTTGCTCGATGAGGATGGACACTTCGAAGTGTCATATCGTCCGTATTATCCGGCGTCAGAGACCGCTATAACCAAGGGTGTCACTAATCACATTGGCAAATGGCCCTCTCACCTATTCGCTGCCTTTCTCGCAGCGAGCCTCGTTTTCGGTGCTTTCGTTTTATTCGTACTCGTCACCGCACTCGTTTGCATTCCAAGCTCGAGTCACAGATGTCGGTAAGTCGCTTTTTGTATCTTTCAAAAACACGTTCGCTCCGTCGAAACATCCTTCGATCGCAAAAATATCTTTATTTTTTACTTTTCGACGCAACGTTTTAACCATCCTATAAACAGCCCGATCGATTCGTCGCGAGTGAAAAAATGACCAATTTTGAATTCTCAAAAATGTTTTACAATAATTGTTGTAATTGTTGCACTTTGAATTATTATATTACATTTTTAAAAAAAAGCCATTTTGCAAATTATTCCATTCTTGTTAGCTTTTTTCGAAATTAAAATGTCCACAATTTTATATTTTTACGGCCAAAAACAACGCGATAACAGGATGAACTAAGCGAACGATTTTCTGATCGATACGAAAAATAAATATATTCCATATTTCATTTGTTTTTGCAGCAGAGAACAAAACCTTGGTTTTGCGCAACTTCCAAACGTCTATTTCATCAAACACGCGAACCGCACGTGGTCTGGGACAGAGCTGTGTTACATTGAATCGGTGGCACGCGATTATGCGGAAACAAACGTAATAATTTACGTGACAAATTACTTTGGATGATTAATGGTCCAACGAATGAGCAACAATATCGTTGATTATTTATCAAAATATATATATATATATATGTGTGTGTGTGTGTGTGTGAGTATATTTTTAAAGAAACGCAAGTTGTCATTATTATTGTGGATCGCAGGTATACCTGATAAATTTGTTGACCGAAACGGCACGAAACGGGAATGGTTTTTCCTCAGCGAGAAACGATAAATACGAAAAAGTCGCGAATGCCAATAACGACATGATTGAGTTGCTCTTACTCTGGGAACAGACGAATAGCGCGCTCGATCGCATCATTCACTTATCGTCGAACGTTACGGAAGAAACGAGGATAAGGCAAAGACTGGCTGTATTTTATTCCAACATTAGAAACCTCGATGTTACGATCGACGATTTTTTCAAAGGGTAAGAATCGAAATGTAAAATTGCATCTGCGATAAAATTATTTGACACAGAGATATGTTTCTTAAATTTGTTCAACGCTTTTTTTCTTTTTCTATTTTTATTCTTACGTGCCCAGTTTAATTCTGACTCGTGCAAACGAAACAGAAATGTGAAAATATAAAATCGTTATTTGAGACGAAAAATATTTTGAAATATAGTTAATTATTATAAAATTTATATTTTTTGTTGTTGTTATTTTTTTATTTATTCGTGGGTAGATCGATGCTGGCTCACGTTTATCGCGAGCTCGATGGCAATACCTTGGATATTGCCGCGAAAGCGAACGTACTGTGGAGTACACCGGGAGTGGCTCTGGATCCTTCGGACTATCGTTATATTCAAGATGCGAAACGTTATTTGTGCAAAGACGATTGCAAAATAATAACGAGTGCTGCGATAAATCCTCGAGGAAGCTTTCATGCTTCAGGAGTTCCTTGTCAGGCCTTCGTTGGGAATTTGATTCGTGAAATCGCGAAAAACGGTAGTACGGGAAATCGGGACGTGGTCGAACAAGCTCGAAGCTCTTTTTGCAAGAGGTACTTTTTTTCCTAACGAATATGTCCAATTTTTCTGATCGTGAATTCAAATCTTTGATTCATTTTTTTTTCTTCTTTTCTAGATTAATTTGATAAATATTCGTTCATATCGTTTATTATTGTTATTGATATTTTTCACATTATTATCAATGTTGTTTAAATTTTTGTTTTATATATTTTCATTAATCACATTTGAACAATTTTTATTTTCAGTCTCAACGATTGTACAGGCCTCGAAATTCTGAAGAATCGAGATTCTACTTACCTCACACAATCCCCCTACTGTCCTGTAATTCATCCCTCAGGAATTCCCTTGACGGAATCGGGAACATGAAAAACCCGAATTTCAGAATTTTTCGTATAACGTGTAAAAATGGAGATTGGAATTTCGTTAGACAATTTACATTTGAGATAAGTATTTATTTAAAACGTGTACATATAGGCGAAAATATATATTCTTACGTAAGAGGTGTGAAAATGTTTTTGAATATTATTAAAAAAACTTAAAACGTGCGTCGTTCGTTGTCGAGTCCAATAATCGACGTCACTTGAACGCTCTGTGCTCGTAAAGACGTAGCACACCCAACCACATCCACAATTCGGCTGCTATAATTAATTTTTCTCCCATTGAAATTATATCGATCGGTTAATCGAAATTTGATTTCAATCGATTAATTAATATTCGAATTTAATTCATTAATCGAATGAAATCATTAACGGTTCACTAACGTACTTATAATCAAAGCTGTGACCATAGTATACATCAAAGCAATGGACAGCTTGAGATAACTGAAAAAGAGCCAAAATGCGACTAGGGCGTCGGCCACGTGACACACAAGATCCATCATGTAAACGACGATCAATGGTAAACTCCATCGAGGCTTCTTCTGCGTTAAATCAATTTTATTAATCACACAAAGTGATCGACGATGGTTAAATAAAATCAATAACTTTGCAAATTCTTAAAATGATAAATTCATTCGTTCGATAAATAAATATCGGATGATTTAAGTGTAAATTAATTAATCGAATTAAACATTAATTGATCTAGTTACAGATTAATTTTTCTATTTAATATAATTGATTGATTAAGACTGTTTGTTACCACTTGGAAATACGAAAACTGACTGATAAAATGGAATAAAGAAGCATGCAAGCAGCCAATGACGAGATGAAGGAATAAACGATCGAATATCCAAGACTAAAGGTGATGACAGCACGCCTCGCTGATACGAAGCCATGGACGATACGACCGTTTTCGAGCACACTGTATTCTGTACGACCGTAACGAAAACCATGATAGCTCAAGACCAGAACGAAAGTGGCCAACAGTACAGCTTGAAAATTTCGATAGGTCTCGTTCTCCGATGGAAATGTACGAACTGGGATTTTTTTGACATTGTCTTTTGACCAGGACTCAACGAGACCGCCCGTCTTCGTTCGCCATTTTTCTGCCTAACATTTCAACATAGTTACAAATCGTTGATACAAAAATTTCATGAAAATAATCGAATTTGAAAATGTTCCAATGGTCGAAAAAAAAAATTGATACGAAAAATTGAAGACAATGATAAATGACTCACTGCCATTGGTGACCTCTTATCTTTCGTTCTTTTAATTTTTTCGCCGCCCCCATCATGACTTTTCTCACGATTGATCGGATCGTTCATCGTTTCTGGAAATCCGGGCCTTATGGTCCCATCGAGCACACGCTGTAAAAATGTATTTTTCACTAGAAATCACTAAAAATCGAAACTAAGGAGCGATATATTCGCTGATAATTCTGCAGAAAAATAGTAAAGCGTTTTTTTCATATCAAAGAAAATTCGTCGTCAAAAAATGTCTCGACTGATCCCATCGAGCAGAGCGAATCGAGGATTCATCGAGATCGTGGGGGGCCTTGAAAAATGGACAAAAAAATGAATAACCTAAACGCCCCAACACCTTGGCGTTTGATGACGAGCCTTTTTTACCCAACCGTTTGAATTATTGACAATGTGAAAATTTACAAGTTCCATACTGACCCCGGTGCATCGATTATCGATAAAAATATAATTAACGAAATATCAACGATCGAAAAAGTAGAGATTCTCGATTATGGCACGACATCGCAAAAAATGCCTATCCTGTCGAATTTTGTCGATGTTTGACAAAAACAAGAAATCCGTGAGTTTATCATTTATTTATAATTCTTTTAAAATTTATTTCTCAGTTATTAATCGATAATTAGTAACGATAATTTACGAACGTTTGATTATTAATAATTTATCTCTCCTAATTAGATTCTCACATAATTTTTCATCGCTATATTTACGTTTAAATTACCTTTTATTTTTACGACTGGAAATCGGGTGAATCGGCGAAGTTCCGGTGACTGAAAGCAGTCGCGAGTAGACATAAATGTGTCAAAAAAATAACACCGGCGATCTGTCAAGTTTTTCGTAATAACCCAAAATTTTCACAGAGTAACCGTTAATTAATTTATCATCGAATAAAGGGTAACGATCGAGACAGGGAATCGAAGAGCACAATGAGGATACGCGGAAGACGGAAAGCTCCGAGCGATCACGGCGGTGGAAATCTCGTTAGAAATTAATTTTTTTGTTTTTTTTTGTTTTTATGTATTTCAATCAGCCGATTCTTATTCATCGAATTAATCGATAATTATCAAGCGTTGAATTATATTAACGAACGTTTAATATATTGTTTTTAAAATTAATCGATACAAAACTCGCGGGTTGAAAAAAAAATATATTTTGGACTTTTTTTTTAGAGGGTCGGACGTCTCGCCTGCAATATCTGCGATCACTACCTCATGGGAAGTTCAGTGTACGTTATAACGATCGGCTTCATTGGGACAGTTAGTACGCAACGTAATACCGACGATAATTTATTTATTATTTATTCTTTCATTCTTTATCTCTGCCGAGATTGGTAAACCATGTTGTTAATTAATGAATTGCTCGACCGATCGGTTCATTAATTAATAAACTATAATCCGATACCGGATAGGAATAAATGTATGCATGACATATTTGTTCCGCGTTTAGGTAATCACCGCGTTCGATATAATCCGTATAATGAAGTACAAAATACCAATGAGATATTCGTCACGAGCCAGGACCGCTGAAGTTGGTAAGCATTTTCCTAAATTTATTTATTAATTCTTTTTATCTATATACCTATTTTACTCGTTTTATTAATTTCATTAATTCCATTAAATTCTTGAATTCTCATTAATTTCATCAATCTCATTAATATCAGTAATTTCATTAATTTAGTTAACTTCATTCATCTCACTTATTTTATTCGTTTCTTCACTCGCTTCATTCGCTTCATTTATTTCGTTCACTCTCTTTATTTCTCTTATTTTACTCGGTGAAAACTATTTTTCACCGAATTGCAAATTTAGTTATCAATTATCACATTATAATGTAAATATTAATTTACGTATATAATTGTATTTGCAGTACCTAGAGACGTTGAGCGAGATCTCAAACTGATGACTTCGATCCTCGGAATCGAACATTACACGTTGATAATGCTCGGAGCGATTACGGTGAGAATTAAAACTTTTATATTTAAAGATAACGATCTGTTTATTTCCTTATTTTTTATATTAGTCAAAAGTCATGATAAAAAAGTTTTCTATTGAATATTTTTAGTGATTGATTTACTTATTGGTACTTTTTATTTGAAAATTTTGTATTTTATTTAATTTGAAAAAGAAAATATTAAAAAATTATTATTCTCTCTCGAATTTTATTCTTCTTACAACTTTCCATCAGGAATATCCAATGCTGCACACACCCTGGCTGCTCATGCAACTCTGCGTTATAATAGTGGAGATAGTTGTTTTCTTCGTAAGACTCTTTCTCGATGGACTTCACGTCAAGCGTCACGAAATATTGAGCGCGATTATCGCTGTACTTAATTGGCTACAAGTTTTCTGTCTGTTCCATCGGCAAGCTCGTCATCCTGTGCAGTGATAAACGACTTTTCCTATTTCCTTTTTCTTCATCGGAAATATTATTCAGCTATTCTGTCCAGCTTTTAAAAGTGTCGACACGATCGTATCATTGTAATACAATAAATTTTGAAACTCAGTAACGAAATAATTCGTTTTTTGCAAATTTATAAATGTTTCTTAATTATGCCTCCTATTAAATGATTATTATTTATATGTAATGATAGAATTAATAATGAATACAAGCGATGATTTTTTTACAAAATAAGTGAGAAACTCAACGCAAAAATTTGTTCCAAAAAAATAGTCTTCTTTTCCACTCGATCGTAAAACTGACAGATCATGGCTGTCAAACGTAACACGATCTCGCAAAAAAATTCAAATCAACCAAATCGTTCGATGAATTTGCAATAAATCGTCAAATTAATATTCCAAAAACGCTAAAATAATCGAGAAAAATTGTTGGTTCGAGATATTTTCCAATATCTTTTTACTCGTCGCTAAAGTTATGATTTTCAAACGTAAAAAAAGTGATCCTTCCTCGATCGCGATCGATGGTCTCACAAACGCGAAAATATGTTCAAAAGTAAGAAACTATTTATATAACGGTGTATAATCGGAGAAATAAAATTATCTATCACGAGTCAACGATGATCGACGTCCGATACAAAATTACTAAAAATTCATTAGGCAGAAAGTTTGTACGTCGGTGTGATGTGCTTTGCTGCTGCATGTCTCAGTTTCATGACCCTGGAAGTCGGCGCCAGATCGCCTCTTGGACAATCGGTCACTAAATCAGCAACGTTCAATGCCATTTTCCGTAGAAGTTACAGTAAGAATATCAAAGGATTAAATTTGATTAAAGTTTAGCTCAAATTATTATTTTTACTTTCTCGAAATCGTTTCTTTTTTTATTTTAGAATTTTTTTGAGCTGCGAAGCGCGAAATTTATTTCTTCCAATTTTAGATATGAAAATAAAAATTATGATAACGGACGTTATGATGGGACTGGTAACGACGATTATGTTGGCTGTCGGAGACATTTATGGAATCCCATATCTCTATGTACCTTGGCTGGTCAACACGATGAGAGGGATGATATTTTGCGAAGGTTCGGCTCTAATTGGCTTGTCCTACGTCTGGTTACCCGACGCAGGAATTCCAGCGGGAGTTTTTATTTTCATAACATTACTGTTATTCGGTAATCACTGATAATTTCGTCGATCCTTTAATTACGTATTTTTTTCTTTTTCTATTATTTACATTTGCTCATATGTATGTGTATTTTTTTGAAATTTAATTTTAGTCGAAGAGCTTTGTCTCTGGTTCGACGTGTTGGCTAGTTTCATCAATTGTTGGAAAGAATACAACGAGAAAAAGAGCCGAGAAGCTGCAATTAAAATCACCGGATTACCGACCGATGATAACGAGAATATATTTTTAAAATTTGGTGAACAACAAACCGTCCAGCACTCTGGAGCAAAATCGAAATTGTGGAACGATAATAAGGGATCGATCGTCAAGACAGCGGAGATAATTCTTAAAGTCAAATCTTCGAATACGAATGTCAAGCTAAGGTACACGAAAAGCTCGAACGACAGCAAACCTCGCGGAGGCCAGTAAAAGAATTCCAAGAACTTACGTATATTCTCAGTAAATTACCAATGACCATCGACGAATTTACATTTATCAATAAATATAAACTAAAGAATATTTTTCAACCTTTAATTACTTAATGAATAAATCAAACGTAAGAAAAATATGTGATTATACGATTATCAATAATAAGACTTAGGCAATATTCAAAGTATAGGCCTAGAGGGTAGCGAAACGAAGTACCGTCGTTTTATACGACCAATACAAAAAATTAGATTGAAATTTATATAAATTGAAACTATTATAAAATAAAACAATTTATGTACCAATGTATTTAAAATCCTGCAAAATATTCACATTCATGATCTACCGCAAATACAAATATGATAATACATAACATTGTAATAGTAAAACAATACTAAAAGAAAATAAATATTAAAAGTTATATTTATTGAACTACTGACGAAAAAAAACAGACCAACCGTAATTATTTACTAGTACAAAGTGTGTTATGTCCGCAAAATAGAATACGACCATTTTGCGAAAAGTCAAGGTCATTACCAGAATGCCTGAATCAGTGTGAATGTTTGTAAATAGGGCATAATTCTCTATACGCTATACAGTATTATTATCCAGATAATGATGGCTTTTTTAAATTGTATTCATAGGCCGTTGATAATTTGGGGTTCGTCTTATAGGTTAGATATATGCTGAAACTATAAGACGTTGAAGAACATTCATACCGCGTTTTATATCAAGGCCGTTTATCTGGAGAAATATACGGTACTTAAAAAAAATTGAATTGAATCATAACCTGCTTTACCGACCGAGACGCGTTAAAACGAACAACGTGTTCAGCTGGCCGCCGCAGAGGCAGCACTGCACGGCAAATTTTCTTTTACGCGAAACATTGGGCTTCGATCTAGATTTTTCGATCTGGATTATATTCATCAGACAATTTATTCTAATAAATTGGATATCTGCAACTTTTTTTCACCGATCGCTTATTATCACACGTCTCTCCGTAAACTATATAATAAAGACGGATAATAAAGATTTTCTAGATATGCTGTCGCTCCTGCATGAAGTTAGCGAACATATATTTCGCACTCCAGCCGGGCGGGGCGCTAGCGTCTATTGTAACATTCTCTTCCGGTACACACTCTGAGTTCCGTTGCTTCAGTGGCTTCGCCATCATCGATACTTAGTAACTCAGTGCGGGTGTGGGAGTCCAAGTGACAGTTGGCAAAAATCTCGCAAGTTCTCATCGAGTGTCGCGAACAAGGCGTTAACCTACCGGGTTCCGCGGCCGCGGAGTACAGAAAAAAAGAAACACATTTACGGACATCGCGAGACGATGGGCGACTCGTTGGACGGCTCCGGCGAGCCATCGCCGGAATCACAAAATATCGCTGTCGTCGATCATGCGTCATTCGTGAATTTCCTTTATAAATTCGTTATGATATTAGCACCCGAGGAAGATGGTGTACCGCCCGCATTTATCTCCGCCCTTGAGGAAAAAAATAATCAAGAGTGCATCAGAAAATTCATTGGGGATTCGCAAGTCTGGGCTCTCTGTATTCAAAGAAGTTCGATCAAAGGTGGATATCATTTCTTTTATACGACACCTACGCAATTTATGATACCTTTATAATATCGATGACGAACCTTACTCCATTGCGGTATTTGCGGATGCAACGGTACATTGTCGCTGCAATCAATGATGACTGAAGCGTCTTACTCTAAAAATCGATCATATTTATTGCTCTCTCGACTAATCACGATTGTGACTTAACTGGCCTTTGTTCTATTTTCGTCTATCTTACGGCATTTTCTATAGCAGCCGTATTTTGTACATTAAAATACCGGCTTTCGTGATGACAAAAAAAATCTATTCTCCCAATTTCAAATGAAGGTCATCAACGTACAATATTTCAGTTCGTGTATTGTAAATGGATTCGATCAGAGTTAAAAAATTGGGACAATTTCTCGATGGCAAAGTATTGATAAACATATTAATTGAATTACGAATTTTCTACTACCGAAATAATCCCTTTTTGATGCTTTTCTCTTTCCGAACGTTAATAAATAAGGCTTCGAAAAATTATTGTTGTTTCATCATCCAGTATGATGGGTCAATCCTTCTGATTTCTTACTCCGAGCTTTGCTAAAAATTAAAACATTGCGCTACAAAATATACAAACAAATTTTCAATTATCGCCTTTTCTCATTTTATACACCAGAGGCGCGATAACCTACTAACAAACTAATAATAATATATCGAGTACAGCAACGTATTTCTATTAATATTATTTCAGATGAGGACAGCGGCGAGGGGGATGAAGAAAAGGAGAGTGCCATCTATCACATTTCCAATGAGATTTATTTCACAAATCCAAAGATGTCGTTCATTGTTCTGACCAAGCGTGGCACGGTCATAGAAGCTGATAAATCGATTCATTCTCAGCTTCGTATCGTTAATTATCCCGATGGACCACCGTACGAAACTCTGCACGCGATCAGCAAGACAATGGCACCATTTTTCAAGTCGTACGTCAAAGGGACGGGCCGAGCGGATCGCGACGGTGACAAAATGGCACCTTCGGTCGAGAAGAAGATCGCCGAGCTCGAGATGGGCCTTTTGCATCTTCAACAAAACATCGACATACCGGAGATATCATTGCCCATACATCCTGTAGTTTTACAAGTCATAAAGCAATGCGCCGAGGAAAACCGCAAGCCAAAAGTCGCTGATTTCGGGGACAAAGTTGAGGATTCGACGTTCATGAATCAGTTGCAGAACGGAGTTAACAGATGGATAAAGGAGATTCAAAAAGTGACGAAACTCAATCGCGATCCCGAATCAGGCACGGCGCTGCAAGAAATATCGTTTTGGCTCAATCTTGAACGAGCTCTACATCGCATACAGGAAAAACGCGAGAGCATCGAAATAACGCTTACTCTCGATATTCTCAAATATGGAAAACGTTTTCACGCTACCGTCAGTTTTGACACAGACACGGGTCTCAAACAAGCGCTTGCCACCGTCAACGATTATAATCCTCTGATGAAAGATTTTCCGATAAACGATTTGCTCTCGGCTACCGAGCTCGAGCGCATCAGAGCCGCAATACAACAAACATTCATGCATCTTCGAAAAATTCGCTCGACGAAATATCCCATACAGCGCGTGTTACGTCTCGTCGAGGCGATATCTCGGGATCTTGGCCAGCAATTGCTCAAAGTCCTTGGTACGCGAAGACTCATGCATATACCATTCGATGATTTCGAGAAAGTCATGTCTCAGTGTTTCGAGGTATTCACAACTTGGGACGACGAGTACGACAAATTAACGGGCTTACTGAGAGACGTTATAAAGAAAAAACGTGACGAGCACATGAAGATGGTCTGGCGGGTATCGCTCGCCCACAAAAAACTCCAGACTCGAATGGAACACATGAGACGCTTCCGGCGTCAGCACGAGCAGCTTCGTGCCGTTATCGTGCGAGTCTTGAGACCGACGGTTCGTCAGAACAACGCTAATCCGGGAATAGAAAATGCTGACAATGAGAGTTCCAAAGTCGAGTTTGCTCTCGACGCAGCGGACGCGAATGCCATCAGCGAGGTAAATCTTGCCTACGAGAACGTCAAGGAGGTCGATTGTCTCGATATAACGAAAGAGGGACTCGAGTCTTGGGAGGCTGCTGTGCACAGATACGAGGAACGTATCGAGCGCGTCGAAGCGAGAATAACGGCGCATCTTCGCGATCAACTCGGTACAGCGAAAAATGCAAACGAGATGTTTAGAATATTTTCGCGCTTCAACGCTCTCTTCGTCAGACCTCACATCAGAGGCGCCATTAGAGAATATCAGACTCAGCTCATACAGCGTGTCAAGGACGATATCGAGGCTCTGCATGAGAAATTTAAGGTTCAATACTCGCAGAGCAAGTGCTGCAAAATGAGCATGGTCAGGGATATACCACCAGTTTCTGGATCGATAATCTGGGTCAAACAGATCGATTACCAACTCACCATGTATCTCAAACGCGTCGAGGACGTTCTAGGTAATTTCTTATGTTTTATCCACAAGTTTTAAGTTTTAAGCAATCGACTAGTTTCCAGATTTACTGGTGGCTGCGCACTGTGAATTTTTTATTCTCATGAATAACTCTGGGACAAAGCGTTTTTGTTAGATTCTTGACTTTTAAGAGTAAACGTGTTGTCAAGTAAAATTTAATCGTTCTATTTGATTCACAGGAAAAGGTTGGGAAAATCACATCGAGGGTCAAAAGCTCAAAGCCGACGGCGACAGTTTTCGTCTAAAGCTTTCGACCCAGGAGATATTCGACGACTGGGCCCGCAAAGTTCAGCAGCGTAATATCGGCGTAACAGGACGTATATTCACGATTGAGAGCGTACGCTCGCGGTCCGGACGTGGTAACGTTCTCAAGCTGAAGGTCAACTTTTTACCCGAAATCATTATGCTCTCAAAAGAAGTGCGAAATCTAAAAAATCTCGGATTTCGCGTACCTCTGGCGATCGTAAATAAGGCGCATCAGGCCAACCAGCTCTATCCGTTTGCCATAAGTCTCATCGAGAGCATAAAAACGTATGAGAGAACGTTGGAAAAGGTGAGTGCATCGAAAAAATTATCACCATCAACTAAAATTCATTTCAAACAGCCTTTTCGCATAAGTATTAAGAAAATATTTTCAAACTGACAAAAGCTAGTCTATAGCACGACAAATCAAGTTCGTGAGGCTAGTTCGTTTCACTATTGGAAGGTTTTAATCCCTCCGATCTCCGCAATCTTTTTTTAGCTTACGAATCGGAGTCCCCACTGTCCCACATTAAAGGTAGTTCATGAAATACGCCATGATTTTTGCCGAATATTGCATCTTGCCTAATTATTATCTTGTTTATATATCTCTTTTATTGTATATGCCTGCTTAGTTTGATTTAATCGAAAAACATCAATACAAAAAACGGAATCTCTCGAAGCTGTAAAAGTGTCTTTCCCGCTATGAACTTTTCCGCATATTACGATGATCTATAAAATTATATTTCAATAGTATGATTTTGATCATTTTTTTGGTGTATCCATAGGCAAGCTTGTACCTTCTTATATCTATCGTACCTCCTATTTTCATTTACAATATTCCATTAAACAGGTATTACGGTTTATTTTAAGCAACGCTTCGAAAAAAAAGACCCAATGAAAAAGAAAAATCTTGATTATGCATTAGGATATGAGTTTTCGTTTTTCTTCAAAATGTCAACGTTTTCCGAATGATAGTATTTATATTTGTGTCGTACATTGGTATATTCGTAAATGGCGAAGATAATTCGCAAGATGGTGCTCGAATTCGAATTCTTATAGATGTTTCGATATTCCCTAGATCGAGGACAAAGCTAGCATAATACCTCTGGTGGCCGGTATGCGAAAAGACGTTTTGTCGTTGATCTCAGAGGTATGTATTCTCTCAAATAAAAAATTTCTCGTCTCAAAATATTCAACTTACATCATTATAACGATATATTTTTCCACGAATCTCCTCATTAGGGTATCGCATTGGTCTGGGAAAGTTACAAGCTGGATTCTTACGTTCAACGCCTCTCCGACATAGTTATACTGTTTCAAGAAAAAGTGGAGGATCTACTCGTCGTCGAGGAACAGTTGGACGTCGACGTACGCTCACTGGAAACGTGTCCCTACTCGGCAAATACGTTTGTCGATATCTTGGCTAAAATACAGAAATCCGTGGACGAGCTCTCCCTTAAGAATTACTCGAACCTTCATATATGGGTCGCACGTCTCGACGAGGAGGTCGAAAAGAATTTAGCTGCTCGTTTAGAAGCCGGTGTGAAAGCCTGGACGGACGCGCTCATGGGTCAGAAGAAGGAAGTTGACCTGAGCATGGACACTGACGCTCCCGCCCAGCCAACTCACAAACCCGGCGGTGATCCGAAAATACAGAATCAAATCTACGAAGTTCGCATAACAAATCAAACGATGTATCTCTATCCGAGCATCGAGGACGCGAGATTCCAGATAATGCAGCAATTATTCGCTTGGCAAGCAATCGTGACGTCGCAATCGCGTCTACAGAGTTCACGCTATCAGGTTGGGCTCGACAAGCCCGAGTCCGGAACATACAGAAATTTGCTGACGAAGCTGCCCAATGGAAAAGTTCCGTTGGAAGCGGCTTACGACGCCGTGGAATCAAAGATGCGTGACGTGGCCGATTACGTCGATCAATGGCTGAGATATCAGGCACTCTGGGATCTGCAACCCGACAATCTTTACGGTAAACTCGGCGATGACATAAACCTCTGGATGAAGTGTCTCAACGACATAAAGAAGACACGCACAACGTTCGACACTTCGGACACAAGACGGGAATTCGGTCCCGTGATAATCGACTTTGCCAAAGTACAGAGCAAAGTTTCGCTCAAATACGATTCGTGGCACAAGGAGACGCTCGGAAAGTTTGGCTCTTTGCTCGGCAACGAGATGGCGGGTTTCCATTCGCAAGTCTCGAAATCACGAAGCGATCTCGAGCAACAATCGATCGAGGCCGCTAGCACGACCGACGCCGTTGGTTTCATAACTTACGTGCAATCGTTGAAGCGCAAGATGAAATCTTGGGAGAAACAGGTTGATGTTTATCGCGAAGGCCAGAGAATTCTCGAGCGTCAACGTTTTCAATTTCCAACCTCGTGGCTTCACGTCGACAATATCGAGGGCGAGTGGGGCGCGTTCAATGAGATAATAAAGCGTAAAGATACGAGCATACAGACCCAGGTTGCCTCGTTGCAGATGAAGATCGTCGCCGAGGACAAAGCCGTGGAGACGAGAACGACGGATTTCTTGAGCGACTGGGAACGCGGCAAACCCGTCGAGGGACATCTTCGACCTGACGAGGCGCTGCAACAGCTACAACTTTTCGAGAGCAAATTCGCCAGACTAAAGGAGGAACGCGATAATGTGGCGAAAGCTAAGGAAGCACTGGAACTTCAGGAACCCGGTGGTGCTTCGACGAGCGAAGACAGGATGCAAGTGGTGTTCGAAGAACTGCAGGACTTGCGTGGCGTTTGGTCGGAATTATCGAGAATATGGGCGCAAATCGACGAGACGAGAGAAAAGCCTTGGCTCTCCGTACAGCCTAGAAAACTTCGTCACCAGTTGGACACCATGATGTCGCAACTCAAAGAATTACCGGCGAGACTCAGACAATACTCGTCCTACGAGTACGTCAAGAAAATGTTGCAGAGTTACATCAAAGTAAATATGATGATAATCGAACTCAAGTCCGACGCTCTCAAAGAACGGCACTGGAAGCAATTGACGAAACAATTGCGAGTCAATTGGATCCTCAGTGAACTGACCCTTGGACAAGTCTGGGATGTCAATCTTCAGAAGAACGAGGCTATCGTCAAGGATATTATTCTCGTTGCCCAGGGTGAAATGGCTCTGGAGGAATTCCTGAAACAAGTACGCGAATCTTGGCAAACGTATGAACTCGATCTCATCAATTATCAGAGCAAGTGTCGTCTCATACGAGGTTGGGACGATCTCTTCAACAAAGTCAAGGAGCACATAAATTCTGTAGCAGCGATGAAATTGTCACCGTACTACAAAGTCTTCGAGGAGGAAGCTCTCACGTGGGAAGAAAAATTAAACAGGATAAACGCTCTCTTCGACGTTTGGATCGACGTTCAGCGTCGCTGGGTTTATCTCGAGGGAATTTTCTCCGGTAGCGCTGACATAAAGACTCTCCTCCCCGTCGAGACGTCCAGATTCCAGAGTATAAGTTCGGAATTTCTCGGTCTCATGAAGAAGGTCTCAAAATCGCCGATGGTGATGGACGTCCTGAACATTCCAGGAGTTCAGAGGGCACTCGAGCGTCTCGCCGATCTTCTCGGCAAAATACAAAAAGCTCTTGGGGAGTATCTCGAGCGCGAGAGAACATCGTTCCCGAGATTCTACTTCGTGGGTGACGAGGATCTTCTTGAAATAATCGGCAACAGTAAAAACGTCGCGAGACTCCAGAAGCACTTCAAGAAAATGTTTGCGGGCGTAGCGGCGATATTGCTCAACGAAGACAATACCGTGATAACCGGTATAGCGTCAAGAGAGGGCGAGGAAGTAAATTTTCAGACACCGGTATCGACCACCGATTATCCAAAGATCAACGAATGGCTTACGCTCGTTGAGAAGGAAATGCGCGTTACGCTCGCTTCGAGTCTCGCGAAAGCCGTTCACGATATAAAACAGTTCAAAGACGGCAATATCAACGCTCCGGCTTTCATGTCCTGGTGTGACAATTATCAGGCGCAGATCATTGTTCTGGCTGCACAAATTTTATGGTCAGAAGACGTAGAGGCCGCGCTTCACGAGGCACAGGCCGATCCGACGAAGAATTCGCTCGAGAGAGTATTGTTGCAGGTCGAAGGTACGTTGAACATTTTAGCTGACTCGGTTCTGCAAGAGCAACCGGCACTGAGACGAAAGAAACTCGAACATCTCATCAACGAGTTTGTTCACAAACGCACGGTGACGAGACGTCTGATCGCGAATGGAGTTTCGAATCCAAAGGCATTCGAATGGCTCTGCGAGATGAGATTCTACTTCGATCCAAGGCAAACCGAAGTTTTACAGCAATTGACTATTCACATGGCCAACGCCAAGTTTTTCTACGGTTTCGAGTATCTCGGAGTCCAGGATAGACTGGTGCAAACACCTCTGACCGATCGTTGCTACTTGACTATGACGCAAGCGCTCGAAGCTCGTCTCGGTGGTTCGCCCTTTGGTCCAGCTGGTACAGGAAAGACCGAATCGGTCAAGGCATTGGGTCATCAACTCGGAAGATTCGTGCTTGTCTTCAATTGCGACGAGACGTTCGATTTCCAAGCTATGGGACGTATATTCGTTGGTCTCTGTCAGGTCGGTGCCTGGGGCTGTTTCGACGAGTTCAATCGTCTCGAGGAACGTATGCTTTCGGCCGTCTCGCAACAAGTCCAGACCATCCAGGAAGCTCTGAAAAGCCAAATGGAAGGAAAGAAAGAGGGAACTCTGTGCGTCGAGTTGGTCGGTAAACAGGTCAAAGTCTCGACGGACATGGCAATTTTCATCACGATGAATCCTGGATATGCCGGACGTTCGAATCTACCGGATAATCTGAAAAAGCTTTTCCGTTCTCTCGCCATGACGACGCCCGATAGACAACTCATCGCCGAAGTTATGCTGTTCAGTCAGGGATTCAGATCCGCCGAGAAACTCGCTTGCAAGATTGTACCGTTTTTCAAGTACGTTCAGCCGCATTTTCTTTTCAATAGTTAATTTAGCTTATTGAAACTCAATATTGAATAATTATCTATTATATTTCAATCGACATCTGGAAAAGACGATGAATAATTTAAATTGATAAATGTTTCAGATTGTGCGACGAACAACTCTCGAACCAATCTCACTACGACTTTGGTCTTCGTGCTCTGAAATCCGTTCTAATATCTGCCGGAAACGTCAAGCGCGACAGAATACAAAAGATCAAGGAGGGTATGCTAAATCGTGGCGACACTGACATCGACGAGGCATCGATAGCAGAAAATTTGCCGGAACAGGAGATTCTCATTCAGTCTGTTTGCGAAACGATGGTACCAAAACTCGTGGCCGAGGACATTCCATTGCTGTTCAGTCTCCTCAACGACGTTTTCCCGAACGTGAATTATACACGCGCGGAAATGAAGGGTGAGTTCGAGGAAAGATGTGCCAAATGTTTTTAATTAATACAAAATTGACCGATGAATGTTATTTATTATTCTCATTCAGGTCTGAAGGATCAGATAAGAAAAGTCTGCGCCGAGGAGTATTTCGTATGCGGCGAAGGAGACGAGCAAGGCGGTGCTTGGCAAGAAAAGGTAAGATTTTGTTTACATGACCGAAATAATCACCGGTGTAAATACACTTGTCATCTCATGCATTTTGCGAAATATAATCGCGTTAGTTGCAAGCCAAGAACTGGAAACGGAATTTACACCCGATGATGTATCTGTAAAATAACATTTCGCCTCGGTGTGTTTCAAATTGGTTGAATTTTCCAAATATTTTTTAAATCCCCTTTCGAAAGCACGACGGAATTGCGTTAACTTACATCCCATTTTCCCCCATGTCTTGAAGTGCATTTTGCCCCTTAAGATTTACCTCCTAATATAGCCGATCGCGATCATACAGATAAAACTGGTAATTTTTTCGTACGACAAAAGAACCGAAAAAAAATCTTAATTGCTTAACCCCTGTTTATCGTAATGCACGCTCAGGAAGCGGCGGGTGAAACCTGGGTAGAAAAGGTGAGCTCGCAACGTTGAAAACGAAATAAAATAACGTGTTTGTTATGTACGTGTAGTAATTGTCTGTATCGCATGTTTATTAATATTCGCCCTCGCATTCTCTGCACGATTGTCGTTCGTTCGTGTTTTTTAAAATATTCTCACAACTCAACATAAAAAAATTATCCCGTTAAAAAGGTGCTTCAACTCTACCAAATCTGCAATCTCAACCATGGCCTGATGATGGTCGGTCCGAGCGGTTCGGGAAAAACAACTGCCTGGAAAGTACTGCTAAAAGCTCTGGAACGTTTCGAGGGTGTCGAAGGTGTCGCTCACGTGATCGATCCAAAAGCGATAAGCAAAGAAACGTTGTACGGTGTACTCGATCCAAATACCCGCGAATGGACGGATGGTTTGTTCACGCACATTCTTCGAAAGATAATCGACAATGTGCGCGGTGAGATAAACAAACGTCAGTGGATAATATTCGACGGTGACGTTGATCCTGAGTGGGTCGAAAATTTGAATTCGGTCCTCGATGACAACAAATTATTGACTCTGCCGAATGGCGAACGTCTGAGCTTACCACCGAACGTTCGTGTAATGTTCGAAGTTCAGGATCTCAAGTACGCTACACTGGCCACCGTCTCGCGTTGCGGTATGGTTTGGTTCTCCGAGGATGTTTTGTCCACGGAAATGATATTCGAGAATTACATGCTGAGACTGAGGAACTTACCGTTGGAAGATGGCGACGAGGACAATCTTGGAAAGAAGACGGAAAAAGAGGATACACTGTCACCGGTTTTACAAATACAGCGAGAAGTCGCAAGTATATTGCAGAGCTATTTCGCGCCCGACGGCCTCGTCGTCAGATGCTTAGAGTACGCCATGAAACAAGAGCATATAATGGATTTCACGCGATTGAGGGCTCTCAGTTCATTGTTCTCGATGTTGAATCAGGCTGTCAGAAATGTGCTTCAATACAATCACGCACACATCGATTTTCCACTGCCGAGCGAACAACTCGAGAGATACATGCCTAAATGCTTGGTCTATGCTCTATTGTGGAGTTTCGCCGGTGACGCCAAACTCAAAGTACGCTCGGATTTGGGCGATTTCGTAAGATCTATTACCACCGTTCCATTGCCATCACAGAGCAACATACCGATCATCGACTTTGAAGTCAACATACACGGTGAATGGTTACCCTGGAGCAACAAGGTTCCGCAAATCGAGGTAGCGACTCACAAAGTCGCTAGTCCCGACATTGTTGTACCGACTCTCGACACTGTGAGACACGAGAGCCTCCTCTACACATGGTTAGCCGAGCACAAACCCCTGGGTAAGCTACGAATTAATTTTTTTACGAAGCCCAAGCTTTTTTTCATAATTTTTCGACGACAATATAAATCTTATATTTCGGAGCTTTTTTTGTATCGATTGGAAATTTAGGATTCCATTTTGTTAATTAGTTGTTAATTGTCCTTAATTTAATGCGTAAGCAATAATTAAAAGACTAGTGTATTTCAATGCAGTCGAACTAGCTTCAGTATGTATTAAAAGTTACGACGATTGCAAGAAGCGAAAAGACAAACAAGTTTCGCTATTAACATTAACACAATGATTATTATTTCTTCAGTGCTCTGTGGACCTCCCGGTTCGGGCAAAACGATGACACTCTTTTCCGCCCTTCGTGCTCTACCCGACATGGAGGTCGTGGGCCTTAATTTCTCGTCCGCCACGACACCGGAATTGTTGCTCAAAACTTTCGATCACTACTGCGAATACCGTAAAACGCCAAACGGCGTTGTACTGTCGCCGGTTCAATTGGGCAAATGGCTCGTCCTCTTCTGCGACGAGATCAATCTACCAGATATGGACAATTACGGTACACAACGTGTAATCTCGTTCTTGCGACAGCTCGTCGAACACCGAGGTTTCTATCGAACGAGCGATCAAGCTTGGGTCTCCCTCGAGAGAATACAATTTGTCGGAGCTTGTAATCCACCCACGGATCCTGGCAGAAAACCTTTGAGTCATAGATTCCTTCGACACGTTCCTGTTATATACGTCGATTATCCTGGCGAAACTTCGCTCAAGCAGATTTACGGAACGTTCACACGAGCTATGCTCAGACTGACACCCTCGTTGCGAGGCTACGCCGAACCTTTGACGAACGCGATGGTCGAGTTCTATCTCGCTTCTCAGGAGAGATTTACCCAAGATATGCAACCTCATTACGTCTATTCGCCGCGCGAAATGACACGATGGGTACGAGGAATATGCGAGGCGATAAGGCCAGTCGAAAGTCTCTCGGTCGAGGGTCTAGTGCGTCTCTGGGCTCACGAAGCTCTGCGACTCTTCCAAGATCGTCTCGTCGAGGATACCGAGCGTGCCTGGACCAACAAGAACATCGATATCGTCGCGCTCAAACACTTCTTGGGGGTTGATCGTGAAAAAGCACTCACCCGACCGATTCTCTACAGTAATTGGCTCTCCAAGGATTACGTTCCGGTTAATCGTCAAGAATTGCGCGATTACGTCAGGGCCAGGCTCAAAGTATTCTACGAAGAAGAGCTGGACGTACCGCTCGTACTGTTCGACGAGGTACTCGATCATGTATTGCGAATTGACAGAATTTTCCGTCAGCCGCAGGGACATCTCTTGTTGATCGGTGTCTCTGGTGCTGGTAAGACGACTCTGTCGAGATTCGTTGCATGGATGAACGGGTTGTCGATATTCCAAATCAAGGTAAGACAAGTTCGAAAAATTTTCGCCTGACAAATGACAAACTTTCAAACACGATTTTTCGATTCTTGCAATTGAAAACCCAAAGAATTATATTTTTCATTAAGAAATTTGTTTTTCTCCGTTCCATTTAAGGTTCACAACAAATACACCGGTGAAGATTTCGACGAGGATCTACGTCAGGTTCTTCGACGATCCGGTTGCAAGGATGAGAAGATCGCCTTCATACTCGACGAATCGAACGTGCTCGATTCCGGTTTTCTCGAACGCATGAACACTCTCTTAGCGAACGGCGAAGTGCCGGGATTGTTCGAGGGTGACGAGTACACGACGCTGATGACGCAGTGTAAGGAGGGTGCTCAACGAGAGGGTCTGATGCTCGACTCGAACGAAGAATTGTACAAATGGTTCACCGGACAAGTGATGAAGAACTTGCACGTTGTGTTCACGATGAATCCCAGCACCGACGGACTCAAGGATCGCGCCGCGACCTCGCCTGCTCTGTTCAATCGTTGCGTGCTCAATTGGTTCGGCGATTGGTCGGACAACGCGCTCTTCCAAGTTGGCAAAGAATTTACGAATCGCGTCGATCTCGAAAAACCATCCTGGAAAACTCCGGACTTCTTTCCCTCTGTATGTTCCCTCATTGTCGCACAGCCTACGCATCGCGACGCGGTAATAAACGCCTGCGTCTACGTTCATCAAACTCTCCACAAGGCGAACGCTCGACTGGCCAAACGTGGTAGTCGCACTATGGCGATAACTCCTCGTCATTATCTCGACTTTATCAATCACTTTGTCAAGCTTTATCGTGAAAAACGTAGCGACTTGGAGGAACAACAATTGCATTTGAACGTCGGTCTCAGCAAAATCGCCGAGACGGTTGAGCAAGTCGAGGAGATGCAAAAGAGTCTCGCTGTCAAGTCTCAAGAGTTGCAAGCGAAGAACGAAGCTGCCAATGCGAAATTACGGCAAATGGTCAAGGATCAACAAGAAGCCGAGAAGAAAAAGGTTCAGAGTCAAGAGATTCAGCAACAATTGGCCATTCAAACAGTTGCCATCGATCAGAAGAGGGACGACGTTATGGCTGATCTCGCTCAAGTCGAGCCTGCTGTGATCGACGCACAAAACGGTTCGTATTTCTTCATCACATTTTGCAATTTCTCGATCAATCTCTCCTGCCATCGTACACTGTCAATCATAGTTGCATCAATTTTCTTCCGCCCCCTTTTATCTTTTCATTCGCCCACTCTTGATTTTTAAATTGTTACGAGATTCAAATTCATATTTAGAAACGAAAGAAAAAAAAACATGTTTATCCAACTTTTCTATTATGGCGAGAATAGCCCGAAAAAATTGTGTGTCGTGTTGTGTGCTTTACGAGTTTACCATTAAGCGTAGCCGTGAAGGGGATTAAGCGTCAGCATCTTGTCGAGATTCGTTCGATGGCTAATCCACCAGCGATCGTAAAAGTCGCTCTAGAATCAATGTGCCTGTTGCTCGGGGAGAGTGCGACAGATTGGAAACAGATTCGCGCAGTCACTATGAAGGACAGCTTCATACCCACTATCGTCAATTTCAACACTGAGGACATCACGTAAGAGACGATAACGATCTAAGAAAAAAAACAAAACAAAAATCAAAGGGCCTGATAAATGTTCGACGCTAGGCTGGGATTCTAATCAACAACAAACAACAACAACAACAGACACTCGATAACTATTTATTGCTTGTTAAATGTTTTTGTTTAATGTACTTTAGTGTTCGTTGGTTAATGTTTTTTTAATTGCGCCTCGTCTCGTTGCTTTTTGCATAAATGCACCAAAAATCGATGCACTTTTGTTTTTTTTTGTTTTTGATTTTTTCAAAGAGATTTGCAAATTATTTATGATATTTCGAGAAAACAAAACGATATCTTTTCTAAAAACAATGGTAAAGTCGCATCTGTGCAAGGAGCAACGGTATGACTTGTAAATAGAACAAAAATTATGTTCGTTGTTTTTCAGCAACAAATATATATTCTAACTTTATAGGTCGTCCGATGCAACTTGCCGCCTGGCCGCAGCGCGATATAAGCTTTTACCGGCTTCGTATAACTCTCTCATCGTAACCCAAGCCCCCTTAATGACTTCTAATGCCTGGACTATCTCTCTCTCTCTCTCTCAGTCTCTGTCTCTTCCTCATCTTGATCCAGATGATATCGTTTTGTTTGTTTCTTTTTTTCTTTCATTCTTGCCCGTTCCGTAATGCAACGCAGCGGTGAAGTCGATAAAGAAACATCATTTGGTCGAGGTTCGTTCGATGGCGAACCCGCCAGCTATCGTCAAGGTTGCCCTGGAGTCTATCTGCCTGTTGCTCGGCGAAAATGCCAGCGACTGGAAATCCATACGCGCTGTCATCATGAGAGACAATTTTATCAATACCATAGTCTCTAATTTCAGTACTGAGGACATAACGTAAGCATGGATTTCAATGTTTCTTCTTTTCTTCTTTTTTTTTTTTTTTTTTTTTTTTTAATTTCCTTCCCTCTTGTCTCGAACAAATAGAAAAAAAGAACGGTTGCATAGGCACTGTGAAACAAGTCTCCGGGACTTAACTCGCGATGAAATTTGGAAGAATCGTCGGTTATTTTGTTTCGTCGAAGATATCCTGGACAATTGACAAGTTTCGAATCCGCGACACACGGTACTTCGTTGCTGTATATATTATACATATATATATATATTATTTTTTCTTCTATCGACCACCTGCACATCGCATCATAAATTAAAAAAGCACCGCTAAACAGCTTTCAAAAACAATATTCGGCACATTATTAACAAGCGGTGATACTTATATAAATATACATATTTTTGTGTCGATCGTTTCAGCATTAATCGCCGAATTATCCGGCGGAACATTTTTCATTCGTTTGCCGATCCGACATTATTTGCTTTCGTTAAAATAAATGATTTGGAAAGCTGACAGCGCTCTTGGTGGTAAAAAAGCTCAAACTTTCCAAGCCAATTATTTTCTTATGAGACTGAAGTAAGACGTCACAAGGGTAAACAAATCAATAAAATATTGTGCGGTATGGTTCGATATTTAAGAATGAAACGATCCACGTATATACTATATTTCTTTGGTATATTCGGCATCTTTTAGTTCTTTTATTAATTCAATTTGACTCGTGACGAAAAAATTGTAACTCAACAGACAGACAAAAACACCTCCAGGGCGCTAAACTGCTACTGATAAATATAATGTTGCCGAGATAACTTCCAATCCGGTTAATGCATGCTAACAGCGAACGATGAAATTGTCACTAACTGAATTCTGTAACTACACGAGACTCGATCAAAGAGATCGGAAATCTTGTCATGATACGTCCGTAACCAAACGTTCTAATAGAAAATTCGTTAACGAGCTTTTTATCAAACAAAATATATATTTATCTATATATATATGTACATTCGTAAGCTAACTTGGTTGAATAACTTTTTATATATATTAATTCGACGAGTCGATCTTCAAACATGACTAATTGTAATTTTTTTGTAGCGACGAGGTACGAGATAAGATGAAGAGTCGGTACTTGAGCAATCCTGATTATAACTTTGAGAAAGTAAATCGCGCTAGTATGGCCTGCGGTCCTATGGTCAAATGGGCAATTGCACAGGTGAGCATAAAAACTTTTCGATTCAATCGATCGAAACCTTTTTCCGTTAGGTATAAGACAAAACCGTTTTTTTGTTCATCAGATCGAATACGCGGATATGCTTAAACGCGTTGAGCCATTGCGCGACGAGCTTTACTCGCTCGAGCGTCAGGCAGAAACGAACAAGGCGAAGGGCGAAGAAGTTAAGAATTTGATCGCCCAGCTAGAGTTGAGTATCGCATCTTACAAGGAGGAATATGCGCAGTTGATATCACAAGCGCAGGCGATCAAAACAGATTTGGAAAATGTCCAGGGCAAAGTAGACCGATCCATAGCTCTTATAAAGTCATTGGTCATCGAGAGAGAACGATGGGAGGCCACGAGCGAGACTTTCCGCAGCCAAATGTCGACGATCGTAGGAGACGTTCTATTGTCTTCCGCGTTCTTGGCTTATGCCGGATATTTCGATCAACATGTGAGTTGTTTGTGATTTTTTCGAAAAGATATGAAATTACCTTGAAAAAGAAAAATCCATCGAATTTCGTCGTTGCTTTGATTCACAGTATCGTCAAAATCTCTTTACAACCTGGTGCCAACATCTGCAACACGCGAATCTACAATTCCGACCGGATATCGCGCGAACGGAATATCTGTCGAATCCGGACGAGAGACTGAGGTGGCAAGCAAACGCTCTGCCTACCGACGATTTGTGTACGGAGAACGCTATAATGCTCAAGCGTTTCAATCGTTACCCATTGATCATCGATCCATCCGGCCAAGCGACGGAGTTCATAATGAACGAATTCAAAGAACGCAAAATCACGAAAACAAGTTTTCTCGACGATTCCTTCAGGAAGAATCTCGAGAGCGCGTTACGGTTCGGTAATCCGTTGCTCGTGCAGGATGTCGAGAATTACGATCCTATATTGAATCCAGTATTGAACCGAGAACTTCGAAGAACCGGCGGACGAGTTTTGATAACTCTCGGCGATCAGGACATCGATCTGTCGCCGTCGTTCGTAATTTTCCTATCGACGAGAGATCCTACCGTCGAATTTCCTCCCGACATATGCTCGAGAGTGACTTTCGTAAATTTCACCGTAACGAGAAGTTCCCTACAGAGTCAGTGCCTGAATCAAGTATTGAAGGCCGAACGTCCGGATATCGACGAGAAACGCTCGGATCTCTTGAAACTCCAGGGCGAGTTCCATCTTCGTCTGAGACAGCTCGAAAAATCGTTGCTCCAAGCATTGAACGATGCCAAGGGCAAGATTCTCGACGACGACTCGGTGATAACGACCCTCGAGACGCTGAAACAAGAAGCTGCGGATATCAGCAAAAAGGTCGAAGAAACCGACAAAGTTATTGCGGAGATCGAGACCGTCTCTCAGCAATACATGCCACTATCTCAGGCTTGTTCGAACATGTATTTCACCATGGACAGTCTCAACCAAATTCACTTCCTGTATCAATACTCGTTGAAGATGTTCCTCGATATATTCACATCAGTGCTATCGCAAAATCCAAAATTATCCGGTATAACTGATTATACGATTCGTCTGTCGCTCATCACGAGCGATCTGTTTTCTGTCTGTTACGAGCGCGTAGCTCGAGGCATGCTTCACGCCGACAGACTGACTTTCGCTCTTTTACTCTGTCGTATTCATCTCAAAGGCATCGCGACCGAATCGACTTACGATAGCGAATTTACGTTCTTCCTGCGCGGTAAAGAGGGTGTTCTCAACATTCGTGGCCCACCGGTGCCAAGTTTGAGCTCCGAGCAGCAAGAAGCAATGATGAGAATGAGCATAAGACTTCCGGCATTCAAGAAACTGTCACAAAATATTCAGGAATATTCAGACTTTGCAGGATGGCTACAGTCACCGACACCAGAAAATTCTGTGCCGAAATTGTGGGAAGAGGAAAAACCATTGTCGCCCACGGGCACCTCGATCTATCAACTCTTGATGATTCAAGCTTTCCGTCCCGACCGTGTTATGGCGGCCGCGTCGTTGTTCATCACATCGGCACTTTGCGAGACTTTCATGGCCGCCGCCGAAGTGGAATTGGACTTTGCCTCGGTTGTCGAGAACCAATTGAAGGCTACGGTGCCGGCTCTCTTGTGCTCTGTTCCGGGCTTCGACGCTTCCGGCAGAGTCGACGATCTCGCTGCCGAATTGGGCAAACAGATAGTCAGCATCGCCATAGGTTCCGCGGAGGGTTTCAATCAGGCCGATCGAGCGATAAATATGGCCGTCAAGGCTGGAAGATGGGTAATGCTCAAGAACGTTCATCTCGCTCCTCAGTGGCTCGTGCAGTTGGAGAAAAAATTGCACAGTCTCCAGCCACACGCTGGTTTCCGTCTCTTCCTCACAATGGAGATCAACCCGAAAGTGCCGGTGAATCTGTTACGCGCCGGTCGAATATTCGTGTTCGAGCCACCGCCAGGTATAAGGGCGAATCTTTTGCGTACTTTCAGTACCGTGCCAGCCTCGAGAATGATGAAAGCTCCGAACGAGAGAGCTCGCCTTTATTTCCTGCTCGCTTGGTTCCACGCTATCGTGCAGGAGCGTCTTCGTTACTCGCCTCTCGGCTGGGCCAAACACTACGAGTTCAACGAGAGCGATCTTCGCGTCGCTTGCGACACTCTCGATACGTGGATCGATGCTACGGCTATGGGAAGAACGAATTTGCCACCCGAGAAAGTGCCCTGGGACGCGCTAGTCACGCTTCTCTCGCAGTGTATCTACGGCGGTAAGATCGACAACGACTTCGATCAGCGTTTGCTCGCCTCGTTCCTTCGCAAATTATTCACACCTAGATCCTTCGAGTCGGACTTCGCGTTGGTCGCGAACGTCGATGGCGGTCAGGGTAATCAAAGACATATAACGATGCCCGATGGCAGCAGGCGAGATCACTTCCTGAAGTGGATCGAGGGACTGTCCGATCGACAGACACCATCCTGGCTCGGCCTACCCAACAACGCCGAGAAAGTGTTACTCACGACGAGAGGAACGGATCTCGTTTCAAAACTCTTAAAAATGCAACAGCTCGAAGACGAGGACGAACTCGCTTATTCCAACGACGAGTCACTCGATGCACCTCGCGAGGCTGAAGCTGATGGACGACCATCTTGGATGAGAGTCCTCCATAATTCAGCTTCCACTTGGCTTCAACTGTTGCCGAAGAATCTTCAAACTCTTAAAAGAACAGTGGAGAATATCAAAGATCCGCTTTATCGTTATTTCGAGAGGGAAGTCAACAGCGGCGCGAGATTACTGCAAGATGTCATTCACGATCTTGAAGACGTTGTGCTTATATGTCAAGTAAGTTGTTTCACGGAATAGTTTACCAAAATTTCCGTCACATCCCTCGGAGTAATGCTTACGAGGATAATTGCTATGTAATATGTTTAATTTTATGTTTTACATAGGGTGAAAAGAAACAAACGAACTATCATCGAACTATGCTGTCGGAATTGGTAAAGGGAATTTTGCCAGCCGGCTGGCGACGATACACAGTGCCAAGAGGCTGCACGGTTATTCAGTGGATTACGGATTTCAGTCACAGAGTTTCTCAGCTTCAGGAAGTTTCGCGACTGGTATCGCAAGGTGGTGCGAAGGAAATTAAGGTTTGTTTGTCACAAATCGATCCTTTAACTATCATATTGATGTGTAATCGATCGATTACGTAATTTATTAGAAAATTTTCAATTTCCACGTTTTCTTTTCTAATTGCCTGATGTTTTTCTAAATAATATTATATATTTGCAGAGTTTTCCGGTATGGCTCGGTGGTCTGTTGAATCCCGAAGCGTATATAACAGCCACGAGGCAATGCATCGCCCAAGCGAACAGTTGGTCGCTCGAAGAACTTCAGCTCGACGTTACGATAGGAGATGGTGACAACATCGCTACCGATGATTGTTCCTTCGCCGTCACCGGTCTTAAACTACAGGGTGCGCAATGCAAGGACAACCAGCTGTATCTGACGTCGACGATAATGACAGATTTGCCCGTCACAATGCTGAGATGGGTACGCTCGTCGACGGAAGAAGTGAAAAAGGGAAAACTGGCACTACCAGTTTATCTCAATAGCACGCGCACCGAATTATTATTCACGGTAGATTTGAATACAGCGACGAAACAAGATCCGCACAGCTTTTACGAGCGTGGCGTGGCAGTTTTAATTTCAACAGCTTTGAATTAAAAGCCAATAGTCCCATGATTTATATCCGCCATTGCACTATTTACCTGTAAGCCGAACTATTTATATTTATTCTTCATTCGATAAACTTATGGAGCACGATTTATGATGAAAAATTTAAACCATTTGTCCGAAACATTTGGAAAGTAAGAATGATTAGGGTACAATTGTATGTACGCAGGATTCATCATTTTTCAATTTTGTTATGTGTTCAATTTTGAACGTACGTCCAATGCATGGGTTATATTCGAAAATAATTCCGCTTACCGTGAGTATGCTAATAGAACAGTACTAATTTATCACTTGTCAAATATCAAGCTTCTAATAAAGTATACGAGAGCCCAATGGCGAGTAAAGAATTTTACGAAATATTTGTGCAATTATTCCTCTCCATTGATGAACGTTCGTGTGCCAATAATAGACAAGATGACAAGTCCACGGTGACAAAATGGCGAAAGAAATTTCACACTCGTGAAAACGGATACTTCGGGTGAAGGTAAAATGTATTTGCGGTTTTTTCGTCAACCTTATAAAAGAACATAAAAACTTTATTGTGGTCCATAATATCAGGTATAGCGGTTTATACTTAACTCAAGGGGGAAAAAGCAGTTAAGATTTCACCTTCTAATTCTACGATCTCCAGACTGCGAACGTGAGAGTTACTTGTGATGTTTTTTTCTTTTCGTTGCTCGTAAATCGCAAATTCAATTCTGAAGGTATATATTGAAAGAATTTTCTTGTTGAAGGTATATATTGAAAAATGGACACGGACATACACGCGCACGCACACTGGACGGACTAAACATTCACTGAATCGATCGGCTATAATAGTCGCAGGAATGAGATACACTTAATCTACAAAAATTGTCGAACGTTCGCACTAATCGTCTGATTGAAATAACAAATAGTTACACGTATTTACAGAATTAAGTCGCCGCACAACGGAGCAGATTTTTTTCTATCTTACATCGTATAGCTCACCGAAGAAAAAAAAAGTCCTTATCATCGCGCGAGCGAGATCATCGCTATCACCGCGTGATCGACGAAATCCGAAAGAGGACAAAGAAGAAATGCATTTGAACACGAGTATATAGCGATAGAGACGACGTTCGTAAAGTAAATATTTCTTTTATGCTTATCAACGCAGGAATAAACGTTTTAGAACTCTTGGGAAATATAAATCAACGAAGTAAAATATCGATTCTTGTCGTTTTGTTCTTGAAGCTATCGAATCATTGCGCACGTTACATTTATCATTGCATTATCGTAAATTCATCGACGTTTACGAACCTATACATATATTATCGTTTATAGGAGTAATGCACTTGTGTGAGTTATCATTCATTCGTTAAAAACAAAATCATCCTAGAATTCCTTGGTCGAATCTCGGAGAATATAGAATTCACTGAATTTCATTAGAACGATACAATCATGCACACCGAAACGAATAACCGAAGACGATAAATTATAATTAAAAAAAAAATTAAACTCATCACACACGATTAATCTTTCGAAAGAATAAAGAAAATTAATTGGTGCATGTCTATATCACAGAAACAGAATTATCCATTTCGTTAACAGTCTTCTTTTCATCAATGTCATCATCATCATCGTCGTCCTCGTCGTCGTTTTCGCGTTTATCATGGACTAGAGGCACATCTTTGTCGTAGACGAGAGAATCTTCGTTAATCGGCACGGCCGCGTTCACGAGATTCTCCACCGACGCCGCAGTCGTCGTATTCGTCATCATCATCGTCGTTGTCGTCGGGGTGATATCGTTTATCGCGCTTCTGCACAGACTCTGTTGAGTACGAGCAGCTCCACGTCTTATACTGCTTCTCAACAAATTCGCCACGTCCGCCGCGGTCAAGTTTGAACTACCGACGTTGTTGTACATCCTTGTTCTTCCACGATCCATCGTCGAGTGCGTACGTTCGATCGAACTTCTGTCGATTGTACTTATTCGAGTCGAGCGATCGATCGTGCTAGGACGATTTCTCTCGTGTCGCGGAACGACCGAATTTCTCGTCGTATCCGTAACGTCCGGTCGTGGCTCGTGGATCGTTATATTCGGCGATACGACGCTCTGATTCATCTCGACGAGAACGGTCGCGTAATCGGGCGGTGGTGGTTGAAGGGCCGGTCTCGAACGAGGAGCACTCGTCTCGCCCAATACATTCGCTATTCTACGCACGCTCCGACGAAAGCTTTGCCGCAACATTTTAGCTATTCTAGCACCGGTTGCCGTTGTATAACTAGGCGGCGGGGTATATTTCGGCGGTGGATCCTCGAATGGTAAGTCGTTCGAGGATGGTAAAATTCCATTCCCGTGTATACTCGTGCTCGTCTCGTTCCCGTAATTAGTCTGCGAACTCGTCGAGTCGTCGTTGTCGAGTGGCGGTCGATAGAGCAGTTGAATGCGCTGGAAGGAAAAATATAAAGCTATAATAGTTCCGCAAAATAAACATATTCGATAAATACGATCGATGATTTAAATGACAATTTCACTGACACGTTGAGAGAAAACTTACGTTAGCATTGCATTGCTCGCAATGAATACAGTTTATCTCCATTTCTTCGGTCTTACGATAGCACAACAAGAGAAATGGAGTAAGATGTCGAAAATAAAACGTAGTTTGTTGGAATTATTAACTAGTATTGACAGACTTATTAAAACCCTTACATCGAATATATCTGGTGGACCGCTGTTAAGGTAACGGCAGGTCTGAATTATCGCTACTCCTGGAATTATGAGGATCGGTGTAAGTTGTATCGCTGCGCCCAATTGACGCGCCCACACGGACCAGTAGTCGCGACTTGTTCTTCGATAAACGTAGAGATCTCGGAAATTGCTGCTCTTGAAAATTGCTATGCTGAGAACCTGAAGGGGATTAAGAAAATAACAAATTACAGTATAATATGGCATTCGCCTTAATACTCGTGAAATGAATGATAAATAATTTACCAAAATGGACTGTCGGTAACAAATTCATTCAAATATTTAACCCTAAAAGCCTAATCTATTTTGGAGGTACATAAAGCCTTCGTACGGCGTATACGCTTTGCAGGCGTAGATTAGGCTTTTAGAGTTAAGGAAGAACGTGCAACTAGGCAAATGTTACATGAAGTAAAAGCTTACCATAAGAGCAACTGGCAAAATAACGTTCCACGTGAATGACAAAAGTGGCCCTGCCCAATGCCTCAGACATCTTCCAGTGGGTGGAAATAATTCAGCAACGACGGTCTCCCCTGTGTGAGGACGTCCTCTTACAGCAAATACAGCGCCGACTTGTACCAGGTATAATATCATTATCCACCAAGCACCTCCGACTGTATAATCCAGATAATAGACGACGTAAATGCCCAGCTGCAATAAAAAAAAAGACAAATTTCATATAAGAATTATATTCTATGCTCATTTGAAAATTTGATTGCGGTACTATGTAAAGTTTATAGCCCGTCCCGCTAATTATTGTTTACCAAAGTTTTCGAGGTAGAAGAGGGGCGAAAAGAAGAAAGTTAAGTTGTTCACGCAACGAGGGAAGACATCGAGAGACTTTCTCGTAAGTTTGTAATTTGGACGTCGAGAAAGATTACATCGTTTTTGGTAAAACCACTGTATCTCGTTAAGCTCGTGTGAGGAATAAACATGTCCAGACCCGAGTCTTTGTCATAACTGTCGAATTTTTCGTTCGTTCCGAGAGATTTCGTTTTCACGATTTTTCTTATATCGTTGGCCGGATTTTCCTGATCGCGAAGCGTCACGGTCGCTCGCAATACGCATGGCCAATCGAGCAACGGATCCCAAGGACCCTCGACCACATGGAGCGAACCGATTATGTGTCGTCCTCTCCACAGACGTCGTCCGTTCATGAACAATTCCATTCTTAGCGCGTAGCCGTAATCTTTGCTGTGAAAAATTGGACTGTATATGGCCGTGTCGTTTTCCTTGGCCTCGGTCATTTTTTCCTTGTAACGATCTATTCGCCACAGGAGTCTTCCGTTCGTCGCACCGTTCGACAAATGTTGCTGGCTCGCATCGACGACCCTGCTCGTCGAGGTGAAATTTTTGTCGACGAGGTCTTCCAACAATTTGATCATTTCTTTTCCCTGAATTTTCAATTTTTTCAAACGATCGCCTTGCTTCCTTATCTCATCCGCGTGTTCGCGTATCTCGTTCACAATTATGTCGATCTTTTCCGATAATAGGTCTTGCTTGTTTTCTAATTCTTTCGATATCTTGCATCTTATCTCGAGCTCGAGTTTCAGATCGTTCAAACGTTTCTCCTGGTTGTCCCATAGATCGGCCACAATAGCGCTTTCCTTCGCCACGAATCTCTTCAATTCTTGAATATCGATCTCATGCTCGTCCGCTGTTTTCGCGTTCAAACTCGTCTCGTTTTCGAGAAACGTTTCGAGACTATCGAGTCTCTGGGCTATTTCACGAAAACTCACGAACGTACGTTTCTCACTCTGGCTCAGTGCTGATTCAAATTTCTTTACTTTCGACTCAAGTGCGATATTCCGTTGACCCACCTCGTGCAATTCTTCCGACGTTTTTTGTGTCAATAATCCTAGCGATCTTTCTTCCGTCTCCAGACGTCTCGAAGTAATCGTCAAATTATGTCGAAATGAATTACGATCGCGTTCACCTTCTAAAATCGAAGAACGCAATATATTAAGCGCGGCGATTACGCTGTCCCTCCATGTCATCTCGTTCTTGGAACTCGTCATTTTTAGACTACCGTTGGCTGAAATATTATTTTCATACTGTATTCTTTTCGGACAATTTCTTCGATGAGATCTTGAATTTCGACGAGGTACGTAAGACCCACATTTTTCCGGACACTCCTCGAGAACGGCGCCGCAGTGTTGCACATGCTCAGATAAATATCTCTCGTCGATCGTCTCGTTGCAAAAATAACACGGAGTGGTGAGAGACGTCCCGGAATTTACATTGTTATTCATCGTTGATGAATCGTGAATTTCCTCATCCATTAATCCTCGATTATTTTCTTTATAAACGGTCGATTATTTATTTATTTTTAAATTATTATTTTTTCGTACGATCGTATTTTTTTATTGGTTTTCAACTTCACTTGTCGTTCGATCGTCGTACGCACGAACGAGTTTCAACGATGCGATACACGGTTGTACGCGATACGCACAGAGAGGCGTTTCCGTATGACTCAAAACCCGTTCGGAGTACTACCCGGAGACCACACGAGTTATTCTTGAGTTTCGTTCAGTCTCTCCTTCCCCTCGGGCCTGGCAATTCAAAGCGCGATAAGAAGATTCTGGATGTATGAAAGAGAGATTACCGTGACGCTCGAGATAAGATATAAAAGCTCTCGTGCTCGATGAGTCAATCGTTGGGAATATGGGGAGCGCTAGTGCTTTGATGTACAATTGATCTCGTAAAATATAACAGGTGACAAAAACGAGGACTACAAAGATACAATTGAAAAAAAAACGTGTGACTCACCTCGGTGGCCATTGGGAGACCCAATATGTAGGCACACGCGCAGCTGAAGAACGTTATTGTCGTTTCCCATAATTTCGTCATTTTCGTGTTGATCGCCATTATACCGGTTATCACGCAGTGCCATATGGCGAGCTAAAAAAACGTTATTTTGTTGTACTCGTTACTACACTGGTACAAATATGGCATCGAATTTTCAAATCTACAATTTCAGGCTTCGAACCGTGCCAATAAGAAAATATTGCGTGTCTTCGATGGATCTGGACCATGAGAATTATGTCGTATGAATTTTGTTGATGTTTTTACCTGTTGGGCAATTCCAAATAGAATTAGAATGAAGTAAAAGAGAACCGCCCAAAATGGCGACACTTGTTCGGTACCAAGAATCGCGAGAGTAGCAGGCACGAGCTCGGTCGACAGTCTGAGTACTTGGTAACCGGATTCCGTACCGAGATCGGCACCGGGTCTGACCACTCGTTGACCAAGTAAAAACGAGGCGTGTGACATGAATCTCTCCGGTGTGTTGCTATAGCCGCTCGGCGGTGGTTGATTAACGTGACGCATAAACGAGTATCCCGATATTCTCTCTGCAAAAGCGTAAAACAAAATTACGTGGTAAACGTGGCATTGAAAATAAAAATTCATCGCTCGTGGCTCGATTTTCAGAATCGAGGAAGTAAAATACGATCGTTCGACTCACCGAAGGAGCTCGTTGTGTACGTATAGCCATAATGCCGCAATATTTGTACACACGTGTTCGCCAAAAAAGCAGAAAGTAGAAGTACGACGAGGGTGAGAACCACGACGAGGCTCGTGTCGCGTTGCAAAAGATGCTTGTGCTTGTTATGAGCGGCTACCTAAAATAAAAATACAGAAAAATTGATTTATATTCGTATAAAATTTATATAAAACAAATTTATTGAAATAAAAATGAAAGATCTCGTAATAATTAATATTTATTATACCTGCATTGCAGCAGCTCCGAGAAGTCCCCAAGTGAGAAAAACTTCGGAAGACGCGGCGACCCATGATTTGTTGTTTATAAAGAATTCGCTCCATACCGTCGCGGGAAACAACTGATGTATCGAACCCGGTGGTGTCAGACCGAGTAACTTCGTGCACAGCACGAGAGTGCCGAATACAGGAACGATGGTGAATACGTAAACGACTTTTCCATACGATCTTAGACCTGAGATAGAAAAGAAATAAAATGAGAAAAATAAAATTCATTCCAACTGGCAATATTTTGAATCTTTGTCAACGCCATAAATCTCTAACGGATAGAGAAAAGACTTTTGATTTTTTAATTTTAGTGTTTACAGCCAAACGGAAATATCCATAATTCTTGGCTTTATATAAAATATGATTAATTAAATTGTCGACGTTCTTCGAGCGAATGAGGTATAACTTTAAAATACAAAGATATTTCTGATGGTTAGAACTGTTCTAGAGATATTATTATTTGTCTGTCAATGAACGACGTTATTTACCTTTGCTCAACGAGACGAACACGATCATCCAAACAACAGCGAGATTAAATGCCACTTGAAACTTCAGTGTAACGACACCGGGATCAGGCTCGTTGAGATGATGTCGTTGTAGGACAACGCCGCTAAAGTAATCGGGCACTGTCTCGTGTAGTTTGTACGTCGTCGTGTTGTGCAACATTCTCGTGTCGTCGCGATACAGCAAGAATGGTTCCGCCCAACGATATCTCTCCTGTTTCGTGATAAACGAGTCTCTGCGTTTGGGAAAGAAAAATATAAAAATTACAAACAAAAAATATATTTAACCAATCGTTTTAATTGTTGAACTTTGCTCGATGATTCGAGGAACGATTATTCACCTGAAGTAAATGAACATCCATGATACTCCGATAATACTGTATATACCAATGAAGGCTTGAGCAACCAGCAACGCGATTCCCACACCGTGAAAAATCGGCGATATTCGCCACATGTCGACCGAACCAGCTGCCAGCCTTTGACCCAAGCATACTTGGAGAGTGAGTAATGGAATACCGAGTATCAACGATAATACCAGAAACTGTACAATAAAATTGGCTGAAACCGAAAAAAAAACATTATTATTTTTTATCGTAATAAAATTCAACGAGTCGCAAAATGTAATTATCGTTACGATATTCGCAATAATTATAATTATTGTTATGAGAATGACAACGATTTTAACCAAATTTAACGTTAAATGATTAACTGTTCTTGTTATTACGATAATTATAATTTTAATCGAATTATAAATGTCAAGGCAAAAAATTGCAAAAAACATTAATTATTTATTTTCTATAAATGATTTAAGAGAAATTCCTGTCGAATAATAATTACATGACGAAACATTTTGTCTTTTCACTATCATGCGAAATCAATCAGCTAATTTTCGCTCCAAGGACCAAAAATCATTGATCGACGAATTCTCGTAAATAATCGTCGAAACTCACCTCCAAACTCGATGCTAAGAATGGCGAAACGGCTTATGTTGAAAAGGCCAAGTGTGCAACCAAGACACGCAAGAGCGGGACTCAAAGGATGTGGCCACCTTCCCAGAGGATTTTCATCCTCGTCGTCGTCCTCGCCCCTCTCATTGTCACGATCGGCGTCTCTCTGCCTTTCGCAATTTCTAAAACATTCAAATTCGAATAATCCGATTAAACAAAAAAGAAACAAAAAAAGGAAGAAGAACGATAAAAGAAACGATCGTTGATAAACACTCGAGCAAACGAATGAAACAATTTATTATTCTCCAACAAATATTTTTTACAAAATAAAAAATTCGTGTCGTCAGAAAATTAAATATTGGACCAAACTACTGCCTGTACACAATTCGATTGGGAAACAAAAAATTTACGGTTCATCACGTCCACGAGAAGCATATCGCACACAAACACTTGGAATCAAGTTCGTCGCGCTTGTACGAACGGGACGACCCACTTGTGTTTCTCATCCGACAGCTTCGCAACTGTAATCGTCTCGCGACCATGAAAATTACCAATGCAATGCCCACTTGTCTCTATGAAAACGCCTTTGCCCGTATAATGATTTATCGTCCAACCTACATTCCGTACGGGATATCTTACAATTAAACGGCATTTTCTATTCTATATAAATACGAAGGAAAAGTCATCGACGAAACTCGTTTCGATAATCGATCTTTAATTTCCACGGATCGAGACCCTCTGTGCTTCTTGGGACTTCCGGTTCTTTTAATTTTCATCGTGCCATCTTATCCCCCCCTCAACAGTGGGCGAATCACTTGATTCACGATTAACGATATTCTTCGAGTTTATTTTTCAGGTTCAGCCTCTTGTCGTTTCGCCCACGTGGCAGATTTTTTATTCTCACTTGACTCGTCGAGAGCTCACTAGGCACCGCATCCTTTCAATGAAAATCCAACGCGAACGCTTTTCCAAGAGTTTCCGAGAAAAATATTATTATTATTATCATTATTATTATTTTCATAATAATAATAATTATTATTATTTTTATAATAATAATTATTATCATTATTGTATTGTTATTAGGTAAGAAGAAAATTGTGTTCTCCTCGGGTGGGCCGAAGGTATTATGAACCGCGGGGGGGTTACAACCATCGCCATGGCAATCCCGGAACCGGTGTCGCGCCCTCCGCATTCAGACAATGACTCGTGTACACCTTGCCGCGTGTCTCCGCTCCTGCGACGCGTATTTATTTCAAGCAGCTTCACGGCTTCGCCTTTCTCGTATCATCCGGTTTACTCGACGAAAAGGATAATATACGACGTAATTTCATCAATATTTTCATATTATTTTTGCTTCCTCTTACGAGGTCCTGAGATTTGTTAAAATTTATGTATTTTTCTACCAAGTTTCAAAGGTACGAATTAATTTTGATAATTCTTTCAGTAATTATTGAATCATTATGAATAAAAATTTTTCGACAAATGATTTTTCTACCGACTCGATAAGAACTTTGTTTTTGTTAAGTTTGTTTAATGTAATAATTTCTGTTGTTATTTAATTTTTTTATTTTATCTGATTTATTCGAACGTCAATTCCAACGACGTTCGACCTTACGGTCGTGTTAACGATGATATCTCGCGTTACGAATCGTGTAAAGGACGTATTAGACGGTTCGTGCTAGTGACAATTAGAGAAAATGTCGCTAATCAAATTCACAAATTCGCACGACATCGCGGTTATCGCGAATTCTTCGTCCTCTCTCATTCTCGTTCGGGATGATGAAATTTTATTTATTCTTCGAACACCTCGATTTATAACAAAAATCATGATTTTAATTCGTACGGCAGATTTCGAACAATTGACAAAATATCCTCGATCGCCGTTTCGCGAAACCCGGGAAATTAAAAAACCTACAAATTTAAATATCAATTCAATATCAAATAATAAAATTAAAAAATTCGAAATACACTAAAAAAAATCTGAGACAAATTCGAGACATATTTTGGTCAGGATCAAAGAAGGAAAAAATCAACTCGTTACACGACTAAATTTAACAACAACGAAAAGTAAATACTCCCCACTAAATATCTCGTACGTCAAAGCTTGCCAACGAAAAGAAAATGTAATTTCGCAAATTATACGTTTAAATATCGCGCTTAAGTGTTCAAAAATTTATAAACACCGTGTAAATTCTGGAATTTTAGAAATTCATGGTGTCCTTTCGCATTTTAATTCGCCGGTAAGTCGACCTCTCGTGTTCTCGGGAATAAATCCCGGCAAGGCTTCGCGATCGGCCGAACCAAAGCTGTTATACACAGACACGCACATGTATAGATATATATCGATATAATTAGAGGCTACGATACGTTTCCAAGTCGTATACCTTGACGATACGTAAAACGAGAATTTCGAAGGCCGACCGGTAGACATCTTGATCGTATGGATGAACGAAATTAGGAGGCATTGTACAATTATATCGCGGGATAACCGACCGTTCGCTGATCTCAAAAAATCGATCGATAACCAATAAAATTATTTCAACCGATTTTAAAAAATGTATTTATTTATTTTTTTCGATAAAAATTCTTTTCTTTTTTCAATTATTTCGCACGGTTTTATATTACGATAATTAATAATTTAGATCGCGCGATAAGCAAAATGCGATCGGTCGACGATTTAAAAAAATCGATCGATAATCCAACAAAATTGTTTCAACCGATTTTATTCCGATCGAAATTCTTTATTTTTTGCTTTATTTTTTGGTTTTATATTACGATAATTAATAATTTAGATCGCGCGATAAGCAAAATTCGATCGGTCGACGCTTTAAAAAAATCGATCGATAATCCAACAAAATTGTTTCAACCGATTTTATTCCGATCGAAAATCTTTATTTTTTGTTTTTTTTTTCTGTTTTTTATTTACCTGAAACGTTGTCGTCGCTGACTGTAATAAAAGTACCGATGGCATACAGTCGAGTCGTGGTTCATCTTCGTTACATAGCAGGCTCGTCAAATCGCGAAACCACCAGATATTTCAATTTTGCTACGTGACATACGTCCGTGTCGCACGTGCATTAAAATCTATGTTTATACATACACGCCCGCTTCGTTTTCTTTCTTTTTTTCCCTTTTCAAAATGCGAACGGTTACTTATTCACGCTTGGTCACTCGACAACACCGAACCGTTCGATCTTCCTTATTATTCTCGTTTCGTGAGACGAAAAATTATCGCGCCCGAATTCTCTATTTTCTTCCGATCGATCGATTCTCGAGAAAAATTCCTTGAAAAAAATAATACAAAATCGAGAATAACCACGGTCGATAATCGATGATGCACTTTGATCTTCAATCGTCCCAAATCCCGTTTAACAAAATTCTTGATTTTCCTTCCAATAGTTCTTTAATATTGACTTTCTTATTCTTAATTTTTCGTTTTCATTAATATCGTCGAAAGTATAATCGTACGAATGATCGAATGGAAAATTCACGAGGATGCAAATTCGACGATCGAGGAGAAGATATATGGAACTCGGCTTAACCCGCGTCTGACTCGTACTGGCCAACTCCACTTAGCTCGAGCGTATCTCGCGATATATTCCCCCGCCCGAAGCGGCCGCCGCGGCGCTCGACCGTTTGTTCCTTCTCGACTCACGGCGCGGACCTTGACGGGTCTGGGCGCTCGGTCGCGGTTGCCGCGAGAACCGAACGCGATATAAACCGTCTTCTGAACTTTGTGTATAACTGTACAACGGTATCACGTGACGTGGCGGATTTCATACGGACGTACACACGTGCCCGGTCTCTTAGCGAGTATGTGCGCGCGCACGAGACGAGGCACTTTGATTCGTCTATTTAGAAGAAACCTCTCGTACCACGGTTATTATGCCGTGTACGTACACTTCTGTATGCAAATAAATTTCTGTATTCTCTCGTCGTTACAATGGGGGAAGAAGAAGAAGAAAAAAAAAGGAACGAGGCACATCGTCGAGTTATCGAAACGGGACGAGATACGAATCGACGATACCGCATGGTAAAGGAAATAATTTACGTTAGAAAAATAATCGTAATGGTTAAATCGTGATAAATCTTGTAACGATTTTCTTTATGTTGATTTTAAAAAATGTTGGGAGTTCGTGTCGTGGTCGAGGTTTATTGTTGTTTTTTTCTTTGGTTAATTTTAAGAGCGAGATTTTTTGGGGGGTTTTTGTTATCCTGGGGGATTTGAAGTCTTTTGGAAATGTGTTTAAGATGAACTGGGCAAAATTTGAATTAGAAATGTTGGTTATTTTGTAATTTATATTTGATGATGAAAAGAAAATTGTCGTAGAATTGAGATGATGATAATGAAATTAATGAAATGACTCGAAAAATGAAATGATAAAATTAGTCTCGTACGACGAATTTTTAACCGTCGGGGAAATAATAGTAAAACGATACAATTTTAATTGTTGAATTTCGTCAAATCACGGGATCATTTTCGCTTACGGTGATGAGAAATGTCACGGGGCCAAGGAAAGTACGATTTTCCCAGTTCTTTTTCAAAATCGACGATTTTCGGAGACAATTTTGGTAAAATCCTGTCGCTTTCGACATTTTCCGAAAATTGTTTTAAGAAGGATCGAGTAAAATCCCAATTGGAGAATTAAAATTTGTATATAATGTGCACAAGTTCTTCCTATGAATATTTTCAAAATTGCAACGTCATCGACGATACAAGTCCTTCGTTATTCATAACTAGCGGTACCCGGCATGCGTTGCAATGTTGTTTTTGTGTCATAATTTATTTTACAGCGAACGTCAATGAAAGAATTTTTTTTAATTGTCATTATTGAAGTGCCTTTGGACACACGATCTTTTTTGTTTTACCATCTGTGCATGTACGAATAAATTAGAAGGTTTTCCTACGCGTGAGCAGCCCACATATAGCTTGTCCATGTGTAAAGCATCGATTTTCCAAACTTAATCCACACGCTTGTAGCGATTGTCTCTGTGATTTGTTAATGGTCATTGCAAATGCGAGTCTCACCGGAAACTGCAAACGTTTGAATTCGAATGACATATTTGTTGATATCATTGGGATTCGTGGCAACAGTGCATCTTCTCCTTTAAATTTTCCATTAACAATTGTAGCTTCGATGATATTGTTCATCATATTTTTCACTGAAATCCTGATACCGTTGGAACGTCGTGGTGGATTGATGTTTCGTAGAAGAATGATAGGCAATTTTCAATGGTAAAACGTGTGGTAGTGTCTCTGGCAAATCGAGTGAATTCAAGAATTCAGTTGGATAATTAATAACTTGTTCTTGATTCATTACAGTAAAAGTCGAGTTGTATGTTTTAGCTTCTTCTGGTATTTTGTTTTAAATCGTGAAATTTATATAATTGTCATCGTTGATTTTTGTAATTATGTGCAATATTTTCAAAAACTTTGTTAATCAATTCGTTTGTTTTTGCTGTTATTTTACAGAAGTTTGTACGTCGTACGTACTCTAACGGTTGCCAGTTTTGCTTTTCATTGCTCGTAACTTTTGTTTCTTTCTTGATTGAGATGTAGATTGACCAATCGGGTTTCGTTTTGGTGGCACGTTTAGTTTGACATTCGCTGTCAAATGAATTATGCGACCGAAACGAAAAGCGAAATAAAACACACTCGTTCGTTTTAAATATATATATATTTTTTTTTAAACGAGTAAAAGAAGTATAATAATTATATATAAAAAAATATAATTATTCTACTAATTCAGTAATCTTCGCGGGCATGCGCACTATAACTCTATACAACTATATATAGATGGGTTAATTTAAAAAACAAATAATATAATAAAATTAATAAGTTATCAATGCAATTAACTTTCACAATAAATTTCATCCCATGCTCACAATTCTAATCGAATGGAAAAGAATTACCGCATAAAGACCGAGTACGATTAATAAACCCAAATATAAAACATAAATGATCGTACCTCCGATTAATATTTATTCAAGATTCATTTTTACCCCAAAAAAAAACAATCGTATCTCCTTAAAGCACTTAAAATACGCAAATTTGATGAAATTACATGTGATTTTCAAGCAATCGATGCAACGAGCGATCCTAAGTAGAAAATGCCGTATTTGGTCAGACATCGCGAATAATCATTCAAGTCTTTTTTCAACCAAAAAAAAAATTACTTTATCTTCAAATCCGCGACTTATGAAGTAATTAAAAAAAAAAGAACGAATGTGCATAAATATAACGTTACGAAAATCACGTTTTGCCTCCGAATGACCTTGGAACTAAAATACGATGCGGAGAACATTTTACGTCAGCCGGTAAGGTAAGCGGTGTACGGACCGGAAGTGCGGAAGGGTGGTTTGATAAGACGGATGATTATAGCCGATTTGGCACTGAGCTAAGGTATAATATAACTCGTATAAAATATACCACTAGCTCGAGGATCGATCCGCGATTACGTACAATCTATGCGGTTCGTGGCTGACCTATCGCGGTGCATCGACCAGAACTGCATAGATGTATAGAAGAATAAGGATTGCCTCCTCGTATAGTCTAAAATCCGATCTCGAATAGAATAATTATTAAGCTTAAAGAAAGTGCAAGCATATTCACAAAAAATGCGCCAAACATTAATCGAACAAGAGAATAAGCACTAGAAATTTTTTAAATTCAATTAAACCTCAAAAATTTGTGAAATAATTCAAAAAATATCGCAACCCGATGAATCGAGTATAATTTTGAAGCTCGAACGCTTCGCAATAAAATTAATACACCGTCAACTCGCAATTCTACCAAAAAGATCGATTCTGACTAATTTATTAGAAAGAAAGAGATTCTTTTTACCAAAATACGTTTTTTTGTCCTCAAATATTTTATATCGGAGGATTTTTTCTGTCGTGATGAAAATAAAAAAGAACGGAGACCACGATTCAGATTTTGTTTTGTACTTTTTACGTGGAAAGATTAATGGGATAATTATAGAGATTGGTAAATTATACAATTTTATCTGGTTAACCGACTGTGACAAGATGACATAATCTTGTGAAACCGAAAGGCCTGGATTAATGTTGAACGCTCTACTAATTTTAATGTCAAATATATTGCGGGTTCCGGTTTAGCGACGATGTATATAACAGCTCGCGTATATTTATCGCAATTTTAATTCGTTTTTCGTTGATATTACATGTCGCACGATTTAACGAATCCGATCGATAAATCGAGTTCAAACTTTTAATCGTTCGTTTCGAAAGTTTTGTTTCTTCTCACGATAGCGAACGCGTTACGGCCTTCAATTTGTCGCGGAGGTTCCATTATCGAAACAAGCTTACGGCGTTGCTTGTATTAAATTCGAGGCCTCGAATCGTATCGCGGAGATTCGACGACTTCCGCCTTTAGGTTTTCCATTAAACTCGGCACGTTGGTAAGAAAAAAAGATCAAATTAAATGGTTCGAACAATTGTTTACCACTGATCGTTAAAAAAAATCAAAACGCGCAATAAATCGATAATTATTTGAAAATATTCGAACGAAAGATTATGATCTTTATATTTCGTATTAAGGTAGTCTCGTCATTACAGTGTTTCCGTTAGATTTCACTGAAAATTTGCAGAAACGTTCTTTAATGTCATATGTAGATGTGTGTAAAATTGCAGGGGCCTTTATCGACTCTAAAATCAAGATATTTATTCTTGAAAATCGTCATTTTTCGTAACCTCCCATAAGGGTCCGTGTTAAATATCGTAATATTATACAATGAGTATCTCGATTTTTTGGTCGATGAAGCCTTTTGAAATTTTGCACACTTTTTTATATGCCATCAAAGAAGCTTCAATTAGTTTATTATAACAATCTTATCGAAAGAAATTTCATGATTTTGTTTATTATATAACAAATAAACTTTACGTAGTATCAATTTGAATTTTGAGTATGTTGTTCTTTAGTCGATTTGCAACAACTTTTCTTAATGGAGTTAAACGTTCAGTCCACTTGGAATGTGAGAAAAAAACGGGAATACAATTTTAATTCCCCCCAGCGATAGGACTACCTTAAGTATTCGTAAATATCTTCTAACAAAATCACGTTTAATAGCATTTCATTTGTGTTTTGGCCACCGTCGAACATAATCAAAATATATGTCACGAATTCGTGACGATAGTTATTAATTATTCAGAAATTGTATTGATTAATTATTCAGAAAAATTTGATGACAAACACGACACGGTTTTTAACGACATATCGTTAGAAAAATCGATAATTATTTGAAAATATTCGAAAAACTTGTGATGTTCTTACATTTCATATTATTCGTGAATATCTCTTCGAAAAATTCACTTTTAATGATTTTCGTTTTATTGAAATGATTTTTAATCACCTCTACTTAAAAAAATGCTACGAATTAATTACGACAGATATATTAATTAGCACGTATATACCGTAATAGGCACGGTTTTATTCTCGTTTTTATTGGCTTCTCCATAAAAACGAAACAATAGTTGCGAGCTACCGAGAAGAATTTTTTCCGTTGTAACACACGCGCAAAGTGCGTTGCGAATGTTTCAAAATCACTAACAAAGTTTTCATGAGGGATTGCAACTGGGTCAAGATCCTATTTCGCAACGAAACTTGGATAGAAGTATACAATGTTCTCTCTCTCTCTCGTCTCGTGAGTCGTTCCTGCCTAGTTTTTTTTTCCAGTTTCGCTAACAACGCGAGGTGTCTCGCGCAATTATTATTTTTTTCCACCACGAAACCCTACATGGGATTCAAAATATTCGTAACGTTTTACTATTCCTACACAACGATTCGACGTTGATAAAATCGATAAACGAAGAAAAAAAAATATATCGATTTTCGATATCGAAGAATTATCGGGCTAAATTATTCCTAGGAAAAAAAAATCGAAATTTCAACTTCCCACGAATAATCAGTTGGTGTAAATATCGTTTAATAACAATAATCATTAATTATCTCTCGTCGAGAGAGTGCTTTTGCATTATTTTCATTCGAACGTCTCTTTTGTTTGATGATGATTATGAATATTATCGATGCACTTGGCCAAACTCGCTAAGGAAAAAAAAAAAAGAAAAAAAAATGAAAAAAACTATACGGAAGTCAAACCGACGACCACCGCGCGGTTTGAACAGCTGCGGACTTATTCTTTTTCATTCGGGATTTATAGCAGCCACAGCGCACGCGTGAAAAAGGCGATAAGAAATTTCCATAAAACGAGCGGTCCGCGAAAAACAGTTATACCGTGAGTATGTGTGTGTGTGTATAATATTATTATAGATATACACATACATACATGTCCATCTTGCTGTGATGATCGTGTGGACGTGGGGATAAGTGCAAGGCCGACCGTATACCGTTGCTCTTTGGTTTTATAACAGACTATACGCCATATACACGAACCATTAGAAAGACTCAAAGTATAGAGATACAACACGTACTCGTTGAAGTTACTCTTATTACACGTATAAAGGAAAAAAAACGTCGAATTTTTCAAAACAGTAAATTTCTCGCAATATTTTCATCCATGATTATTCGAACTGCGAATTAAGTAATTGAGCAGTTTTTTATTTAGTAAATTAATAAAGAAATTCGAATAAAATATATTTAATAATTATCAATTAAATTTTTTGCATTCAACGTAATTTTATAATCGTAGTCTATTTTATAAACCAGCCTATACACAAGAGCCGTTAGAGGTAAGAGTGAGCAGAATTATTATGTTCGTAGTAGCAGCTGTTATTTTTACACCTATACTTAAAAATCGTCGAATATTAAAAACAGAAATTTCTCCCAACCGACAATTATTCGAACGGGAAATTAAAACCCGTCGGATTAATTTTAACGATATATTTGTCTTTTTTTAAAACAATGAATGATCGTATTCGTAATATTTGAAATAAATTTTGAATTATCGCGAATGAAATAAATAGTCGAAGTTGTTGTTGAATATTTGACATAATTTTCGACACAACGGAGACAAACGACCACGTCCGTTGATACGACAGACATGTGTCAGTTTTTAAGTACACGTTAGGTGCTACAAAGGGAGTGATTAAAAAAAAAACAATGAAACAGAAAAAGAAGAAAAAAAAATTCGTGAATAGCGACATTCACGTTTCTCTCTCCTGTATAACCGCACAGGCTCGGCTTTTCCCACCTGTTTCCCTTCTGATCGGACAGCTGTAAAACTCTGTAGCGCACCAACCATCGGCTCCGATTGTTTACCGCGACCATCGAATACTTCCGGTTTTATGCACCGCGGTCTTCGAAGGATGTTGTGAAAGCTTTCCGCAATTTCTCATTCACCGTTGCGAATGAGAATTTTGAGGTATGTTGTACAGAAGAAAGAGAAAAAAAAGAACGAAATAACTAGCTAAAAAAATTTGCGGTTAATCAAATTTATTGTTATATAATAAAAAAAAATTGTTTTAAATGTAATTGTATTGCCTTCGATAAAATGAAAATGGAGATTGAAAATATTTCCTTCCTGTCGACGGGGCGTCTTCGCTCATTTGTTTGCTTTTAATTTCATCGCTTCGATTTGTACATTTTTATCTCTCTTATCGTTTTTTACTTCATTTGTTTATATAAACGGAGCTCGCGTTCATTCAACGATTCTTGTGTTTGTGTTTTTACAGTTTATATTTATTTTCATTTCGTGTATTTATTCGATCGTTTTATTTTTATTATTTCATTCAACAATATTTATTTATTCTCGTTATATCGGACTTGTTTATTTATTTACTTTTATCTTTGATTTTATTTTCTTCGTTTACGTAAACGACGCTCTCATTTATTTACTCGTCTTTATTTTTTTACTTATCGTCTTATCGTTGTATTATTGTGTCATAGCTCATGATTATTCATAAAGAAGTCGCGACTCGAATGCAGAGGAAAGAGAAAACAAGGCCGCGTATTATAATTCGCCAAAAATATACGAAATACAAAATTACGCTGGAATGCGCGGCGAAGCAAAACGGTAGCGGAAACTTGGGGACACTCGAGAAAAGTTCTCACGAGGTATACAACCGCGTGTATAAATATATATATATATAAACACAATACATTAAACTCCTCTGCGGCAAATCTACAGGTTTTTCAAGAAATCCTAAGAAACTCGTAGTTCCTTTCGGTCACGTAGGACATTTCTCGCTCGATTGTAAACCGGTATTATTGTGTCTCGGTGTGTAGCGTGAAGCTCGTCTCGCCGATTCCGGAGAGAGAGAGATAAAAAAAGAAGAGAGAGAGAGAGAGAGAGAGAGAGAAAAGTCGGAGAGCTTCACCCAACCCAGGAACATGAGACGAGCACATCCTACTTTTTTTCTCTCTCGTCGATACGGGTGAACCCACGGATAATTATTTTCCGTGGGCGCAAAAAAAGGTCGGAACGAAAAAAAAATTAACCGGAAACTCGGGTCGATGCCAATTCCTAGCAAAAGCGTGTGCCTCGATCCGAGCCGACGCGACGACGCGCGTCACTGCGCAACCACTTGCACCAAAAATCTTTCAAATAAATTTCAAATTTATTCTCTCTTTGTTTACATTCGTGTTATGAAAATATTCATTTGGAATATTTATTTGTCATTACGTCGAGGAAGATAATCGATCACGCGCTATCTACTTGGATTTTTTTTTTTATATAAGTATTGAAATGTTTTCTTTTCTTCAAGATATTCGTATTATGAGAATATCGTTTGGAATATTAATTTTGAATCTTGTTGAATAAAATTAAATAGACGAATTTTAATTGACATTCGTATTTTAATTATACTGTTGAGATTTCGAGGACGGATAAGAGAATTATTTCTACCGAATCGATAACAAAAATTCTAGTTTTATATTTTTTTGGGGAATTCGTTCGTGAATATTTAAAAAAATGCGATATTAATTATAAAACAATAATCAATCGCAATTGAAGTCGATCAACATTGAATTACTTATATTTTTCAAAAATGATTCCCCATTTCCACGTCAACGGGGGAACAAAACGTACTCGTTAAAAAAAAAGTAACGATAATCAATCCGAATTAAAGTCGGTTACCATCGACTCATATTTTCAAAAATGTTTCTCCACTCCTACGTAAACGTCTAATAGCAAATTTTCCATTTCTTCAAAGTAATCCATCAATTAATTAATAATAAAAAAAATAATCAATAGGAATTTTTGTCAATACATTTTTGAAAAATGACTCCTTGTTATTTTTTTCATATGATATTGTTTTTTCCTATTGTTTAAATAAGGACGATCTCACGTAATAACAATAAAACATTTTCTACTTCGGACGTTATAAAGTCGCGTTACGTGTATATCTACCAACGTATTAGGTACACATCTAGCTATATACATATATATGTATACCGTTACACGCGAGTTCTAACTCTTCTACAAGTTGGCTCCATTGCGTCCTGTCGAGCTCGGCCCTAAGCCGAGTAAAACTCGAATACGTCCAACAGCCGGACGGTCTGGTCCGCCTGTTTCTACCTGGAAAATAATCAATAAGAACCTGTACCGTGTGTCCCGCTGCCATCAACGCCAGCCACGTGTATAAGGATCCTTTGCAACGCGATATAATAAGCCGCACAACACAAACGCCTTGACACAGCCGGACGTTACAAATACACACAGACACACACACAGACACACGTGCGCGTGCACAAACGCGTCATTGGCCCGAGGCCAATCGTAATATCTTTGCCTCGATCGAGGAAAAACTATAATTCTCAAAATAGACAGTCTTAAAAAACGGCCAGACTTCGATTTTTCGCAGATTTAATAAAAAAAAAATAAAAAAAAAAAAATAGAAAGATATAAATAGTTTCCAAGTTATTTTTGTTTTAATTTGTGATTTCTCGTTTAAACGTTTTTAATAGTTGGCGATCTTGATAAATAGTTAATTTGATAAATGCAAAGTGCTGGAAAATAGACAGATTTTATTTTTCGTTCGGATTGAACGAACAAATATTTTTGAAGCTTCATTTTTGTAGAAAAAAAAATGTTTTTTTGTTTTTTTTTTACTTAAACGGTCCTCGATCGAGACAAATATTTAATTGCCAAAATACACGGTTCCGCGAAATTGCCACGTGGCGATTATTCGAGTCAAATTATATAAGTAAAACAAATATTTGTCGAGTCGTTTTTTTTCCTTAAGATTGACGGAGAGTTTCAAAAATTGTTTTCCCGGTTCTCGATTGAATGAAAAGATTATTGCTCGATATATAAATTCTTCGAAAAACTGCCAGACATCAATTTGTACTCGGGTCAAATAAAACAAAATAATATTAATAATAATAATAACAATAATAATAGTAATAACAGATATATTTTTCCAGACGTGTTTCCTTATAACGATCGATGATTATTTTTTTAATATTTTCAATGACTCGACCCACGAAATAAAACAAAAATAAAAGAAAAACGAAAATGCGAGTCTCGGAAACGTGGAAAGTAATGAGCGGACAGTTCGAAAAGAGAGGAGAAGAAGAAGAAAAAACGCCAAAGGGCCCAAATCGACGAGGAGTAAAGAGTCATCCTCGGATCTTCAATTTTTTGTCGCTATAAACATATATTATATATATATATATATATATATAACGACGATGCCGTGACCACGACCGAGAGAATCTCTTCCCACTTCGAAGTTACTCGACCGGCTACCGACAGTGGGCAGAGTAAAAAAAAAAGAAAAAAATATCGAGAATCAAAAAAGAAAAAAGTTCTTCGCATCCTTCGCCATCGTTGAACAAAGGAAGTGGTCGTAATTCCATGAGACTAATGGCAAACGAGCGAAGACAAGAAGATTCGAGGCACGAGAAAAAGGTCGATGTATTATCGAAGTCTCGAAAAATTTAGTCCGAGATTTTTTGTTTTGTTTGTTTTTTTTTTTGCTTTTGTCTCGATAACAACACCGGCCTTATATGTTTATACGTATAGCTATGAGTACGCGTGTAACGCACATCGACGTTCGCGTTCACGTGAAACAAGAGAGAAAAGCGTATACTTAGGTGCGCGAAGCGAGGGAAAAAGAGGCGAAAGGAAGAAGAACAAAGAAGTGCGTTTGACCTAGATCGCTCGGTAACTCCTTGAGAGCACGGCGAAGGGAACAACATCTGTGGCAATACAACGAGCTAAGACGCGGTCATCAGCATAGCGTGGGTAAAGTACCAGCGGACACGAAACGGACACCTTTTCTTTGAAACGCAATTTTTATTGAATCGCTGTTTTTATTTTATTATTATTTTTTTGTTTGATTATTGAAGAATCATTAAATCTAATGTGACAATTAAAATTGAATGATACTTCGAATGTCATCGGGATTGAACGAATATATTAAAAATTGTTTACTTTTTCAAAAAATTTCTAAATTACGTTTAATGACTGTAATAATATTTTATTTTATTTAATAATTTGTCAAATGTGACGATTGCTGTTTAATAATAAGTCGAACGTTCTCGAGATTGAACGAAGACGAACAATTATTTATGTAACAAGAAACAGATGAATAAATATTATTTAACATTGGTAATAATATTTATTTTACGAACATGATTTACGTTAAACACGCTTAATTGACAATCTTCGATCGAAAAAATGCAGAAAGAAATGAATTCGAATGTCCCGGAGATTGAACGAAGGATTTAAAAATAATTAAATTTCAAACAATAAACAAAATTAATAGCCTTTAAATATTTCAATAACATTCGATCGCACAAAAATGTATCGCAAAAATTCCAATGAAACAAATTCGACGATTATTATTCTGTTAATAATTGTCGAATTAATTGTTACTTTCGGGAAAAGAAAAAATGACCGATTAGCCAACCATTCGGGAAACGAAGTGTTCCATAAAGCGCACAACAGTGTACACCGCGGGCTGAAACTAAAGAAATATTTTCTTTTCTTTAATAATTTGTCAAATGTGACAATTGCTGTTTAATAATAAGTCGAACGTTCTCGAGATTGAACGAAGACGAACAATTATTTATGTAACAAGAAACAGATGAATAAATATTATGTAACATTGGTAATAATATTTATTTTACGAACATGATTTACGTTAAACACGCTTAATCGACAATCTTCGATGGAAAAAATTGCAGAAAGAAATGAATTCGAATGTCCCGGAGATTGAACGAAGGATTTAAAAATAATTAAATTTCAAACAATAAACAAAATTAATAGCCTTTAAATATTTTAATAACATTCGATCGCACAAAAATGTATCGCAAAAATTCCAATGAAACAAATTCGACGATTATTATTCCGTTAATAATTGTCGAATTAATTGTTACTTTCGGGAAAAGAAAAAATGACCGATTAGCCAACCATTCGGGAAACGAAGTGTTCCATAAAGCGCACAACAGTGTACACCGCGGGCTGAAACTCGACGAACGCCGTCTTAGCCTGCGCGGGCTCTCCCGTTCTTTCTCAATCGTGTCGCGACGCGCGGGTTGAACATTCGCAGGCTTCGAAGTGACTCGGCTTGCGCCAAGCTTCGCGGATAAACGAAGCGTGGCGCTGGCCACGCGCTGCGGAGCGACAAGACATTAACGAATTTCCGTTCGACGGTGCTCCGAAACTTCCTTTTTTTTCCTTATTTATTTTCTTTTTTATCTTTTTTTTTTTTCTCCACCTTACACAACGAATACGTACGTGCGTACAGATGAAATTTTATCATCGCGATAAGACTCTTCGCTCTTCGAATGTATCCTCGAATATAATCGTAGGAAGAGAGTAGAGGAAGGCTTTGAAAAAGATCACGTGGGCAGATAACGCGGTAAATGAATTTTCAAGGAAATATTGAAACTCCTTGGCAGACGTTATTATATATTTTTGTATTCGCTTCTTAACTCACTGTTATTATTGTCATTATACATATATATATTCATTTATGAGTAGGTAGTAAAGACACAATGGTACATGCCATATGTGTATTGAATAGGGGAGAGTGGGGTAAGATGGCCCGGTAACAAAAAATTCTCTATTTCGAATTGGTTCCAATGCCATTTTTGTCCGTTTCCTTAAAAATCGAGATACGAAGCAAATATGCTTAGGCTCGTGAAAAAAACATGAAATAAGGCTATAAATTATTTTATTCTTTCTATTTATATATCTGATTTCGCGTAACTGAAATAAAATCGTCGCGGGTACAAAATTATCCTCCTTCAAAAATTTCCATAACATAATTCTTTTTAATTTATATTCCTCTATATTTATGTTTGATTTTGCGTACAACAAAAATAAAGCTTTTTACGATCGAATTTGGGTAAATTGAAAATAAAATCACCCCAAGATCGAGTCAACCTCGTCTCAAATTTCCATAAAAAGATTTCAAAAATATATTTGTCTCCATTTTTTTATGATCGTTTTCGCCCAAATATAAACGTTTTTTTCAGTTTTTTTCCTATAATATTATCGTTACCGTCGGTATCGATACGATTTGTATTGATTATCAATACGATCGACGTGAAAAAATACCGGGAGGTGCAAATAATGAAAAAGACTTTGATCGATGGGTAACGGAGCGCCAACCTGCCTCGCTCTCCCCTACAAACATTTTACATACATACATATATACATACACACGTATATATATATATATATATATATATATATATATATATATATATATATATATGCGCAAGGTAATGTACGGAAGAGAAGTTGGCGGAGCCCGTTCGTTCGTTTCTCGCGTGAGGATCGCGATTCGCGGGACTCGGTCGCGAGGGAAACGCGTGGCGAGGGGAAAGAAAAAAGAAAAAAGACAAAACGAGAGGGAGGTAGAGAGAGGAAAAAGAAAAAAAAATTGCCCGCCTACGTCGCCGCGAGGTAAACCGACGGGCGTAGAGCACTTCGCGATTAACGGCACGTGTATATATATATATATAGCCGTAAAAGGGGACAGAGAGAACGGGAGAACACATCACCGGCCCGATGTACGTTATAAGAGTTTTGAGAGTATCACCCGGACCTGCGAAATCGAGTCATCGAGCAATTATGCGGACGTCCCCACATAGTCACGAATGTTCCCTAAATGTTTTTTCGAGAATTGCTCCGAGGCCTGCAATCTTATATTACAATTGATAATCGTGAGGTATTTTTTTTAAATTTTTATTTAACGTTTGAAAAATCAATTTTCGATCAATTGTAAGATTTTGTAATTCAAGTTCTTTGATCGTTACGGTAGGATATAAAAAATGATTTGAATTAAAGTTACATTATCAATTTTATTATTGTCATTGTTTTTGTCGTTGCTGTTGTGTAATTGATGAATGCGAGGAAGAATAAAATGACGATGAAAATGTATACGGTTACTTATTTCATCTAATTGATCGAAGATCGAGAGCTCGTTTATTTATCTATCGCGTCGATTAAGAAACATTCATACTTCGCGGGATCTTAATTATGTCCATTAATCAACCCTCGAGGAGCCTGTGGAAATGAGATTCCTTCCCTTGCCTTCCACCTATCTCGGATCGGCGAGGCATGAATTATGTATTGCCTAGTTCTGAAGGAACGAATTATCACGTGACCCAAATACGTCATCGGCTATCTTTATTTATTTATTTTATTTCTTTATCAATGTTGGGCAATCTGCGAATTAAGCGAGCCGGAACGTAAAACGCGATTAGGTTCGTCAAATATTGGTCGTTGATAAAAAAAAAACAAACAATTAGGATAAGAGCGTACGATGGAATAATGTTCTACGGCGATATAATATTTTGAGGAAAACAGTATTTTTAAGTAAAATACTGTTCGGGGATCAAATCGTATATTATAACAAAATAGTATTTTATAATAAAATAGTATTTGATAATAAAATAGCATTTTATAACAAAATAGTATTCTATAACAAAATAGTATTCTATAACAAAATAGTATTCTATAACAAAATAGTATTTTATAACAAAATAGTATTTTATAATAAAATAGTATTTTATAATAAAATCGCATTTTATAACAAAATAGTATTTTATAACAAAATAGTATTTTATAATAAAATAGTATTTTAAATAAAATAGCATTCCAGGACAAAATAGTATTTTACAATAAAATAGTATTTCAGGACAAAATAGTATTTTAGAGCAGAATAGTTTTCTAGGAAAAAATTATATTTTAGGACAATACAATCATCGATGACCAGACAGTAAACGAAATCATTAATAATAGAATCTTATTTGTTCACACAACACTGTTCTGTAATACCGTAGTCCGACAAGCTATGACGAAATAGTATATTACAGTAAACCAAGATCCTACGATAATTTCCTTTACCGACAATGATGCAATCCATGACGCGTTTCGTTTACGAAAATGGCCAATTAGATAAATCAGCCTTTTCAATAAAATCCTATTTCAAAATCGACGAATTATCCGTCCGTTACGATCGTTATTGACATTGTGAAAAGAAAAAAAACTTCATACGATCGATACCGCGGTTCTGGGATCATTTACTCTCAGTAGCGACGTGCTAGCCAACAAAGAAAAAATAGAATTCAAACGTTCCAACGTTTCTATGAACCAATCGGGGGTCAAAATTGTAATATGAATTATTGTTGTTGTTTATTTTTATCGTGCGTACGAAACAATGAGGGTTCTTACCTTCTCGTCGCGCCATTCGAACCCGGCGAGTTCGGCAGTTGCGTCGTCAATCCGCCGTTGTTTCTTCGTTGCGGACTCGTAGCCACCGTGATTCCCGTTTGTACACCAATCTCCGTATTTTCACCGCTCGTATTATTATTATTACTATTATTATTATTATTAGTATTACGCGCACTGCTAGCTCTATTGGCTCTCTCCTGACTTCGTCCGCCCGTCGTTCGACTGGCGTGTCTTCGTCCGCGCCTCGGCGTTCCCGAGACGTTATTACTCGCACTGTTATTACCGGCGTGATCCCTCGTGGCTACCGGGGCACTAGACGGTCTGTTAGAATTTCCCGGGAGGGTGCCGTTCGTTTGGGCAGCGAGAATATCCGGCGCGATCAGGGCAATGTCAGGCAGTGAATTTGGTCCTGAAAACATCGATGCCGACGGGCTACTCGTTATCAAAGAATCAGCTACGATCCGTCGCTCGACGTTTCTCTCGGCGTCCGGCAATCGTAGATGTCGCAAACGTCGCATCGACGCACGTAGCCAAGAATTGGCGGGGCCATCGGCTCGATTGTTATTGTTTCGTACGGACGCTCTGACGCTAACCTCATCGTCGCTCGTAGCACCGAAATTGCCTCGTGCGCGAGGATTTTCATTAAAAACACTCGTACTATTTGACGAACTCGTGGTAATCGGGCCGAGCTCGTTGTTCGTCGCGAGACGCGACTCGTTCGTAATATCGTCGTCGATACAAAAATCGTTGAGCGCCAACGACGATGGCGCCAAACTCGACTGTCCCGTAACCGAGCACTTGCCCGTCTCGACGACGGACATCGCAACACTGCCATTCGAGTCCCGAGTTTCCTCGGAACCGGCGCACGCGCGCTTTCTCTCTTTGTCGCTAGTCGACCAAGCGGCGCCAGCATCGCCGAGGAACGAGGTAGTAGCGATCGCTACGTTGTTATTGCTCGCCCTAGTGGGGGCAGACGAGGGTCGTGCGTTCCCGCACGAGATGTTATTGTTCGTCGTTCTTTCGCTTATGTTTCGCGTACTCTGAGTCTTGGCGTTGCCCCGTTTGTTACCGTAATCGCGATTCGAACTCGACGAGACGCGAAATTGACTCGCTGAAATCGTTGGAGTTTCGTACTCCTCGACCCAGGACCAATCGACGTCGGAACACTCGGAGGAAGAGGCCGAATGATCCGGTACTTGTCTGCGAACAAAATCAATGCAACGGTCAATTAATTTCAACGATAATTAATAATAATAATAATAATAATATTTTTAATAACTTTTCGTAATTTTTTGAAAAGTTGTTATTATTATAAAAATAATGATAACGTTCCTATTCATTCGAAATATATTATTATTATTATAAAAATCATAATGTCAGTATGTAATGAAATTCGAAAAAAATTTCAATAACCTCGAGTGCTACTACAAACTGATAACGTATGGAAAATGCCTGAGATGTTTCGGAAAAGTAACCGAGCCTCGTTAAACGTCCCATGTACATATATGTATATTTTTTAGCTATCGTATATCCGCTTGTACCTCCATTATTCCATGCACATGGCACACGTCCAAGGGCCAAAAGATCGTGCGGAAAACAAATACACGTATAGGATGGAATATAGCGAGAAGCTTAAGAACGATTTCTTGTAACACGTGCCACGATGTGGGCGCGCCTGGTACAAACTCCGACGGATCCTTGCCGCTTGCTCGCACTCTCGACCCCCTGCTCGATTTTACACCGTACGACTTCCGGTTACGCGTGTACACCCTGCGGGTCTCATGTTAATACCGTTTTACACTAGTGACCATCACGTGCGGGAAAAATAATTTTTCCTTCGAGTCGTTACCATAGGGGATTTATTCCAACGAAGCAGCTGCATGTATATATAGTTATATTGCGTGTACGACGTCGAACGAGGCTCACTCTCTCCTTCCCTTTCGACAATAATGTTCCGCACCCATGATTCGCATAATTGGTCGAAGCCTCTTGCTTCAACCGAGGTCTTGGACTGATTCTCCATATTTTTTATCCGAACCCTCATCCCCCATACTACCATTGTGCAAATATTTTTATATCAAAGAGTCCTTTTACTCCCTCTGGCGAATAATACGTGTCTAATCAAGAACACAAGAGCTAAGTGTATAAAATTATTCGTAATTATATTTTTAGCATAATAATTATGAATAATTTTTGTTTTTTGCGTGAAATATAATTGATAAGAGGTGGATAGAAAAATTGTCATATATCAATGTTTTTGGACGTTTCTTTTAAATCTAGGTATGCGAGAGAATATTAGAAAGCAGAAGAAAATGGCGGTTGAAAAAATGCTTTGTTTTTGTCGAGAGGTTGAAAATCATTGTTTTCCTTCTAACGACGTTATTTTGAAAATAAGAATAAATGAAAATTATTGTTTCGTCCTACCTGACGATATTTCTCGAAGATCTGCGTAGAAGTTTGGTGATACCGTTGGACGTCGAAGGCTCGGAAAAGCAATCGATCTCGATGCTCGTCGATCTCTCCGAACTTAGATCGTCGTGAAAAACAAGTCCTCGGCTCTCGCCCTCGCTCCACGATTTTCTAATCGCTCGCTCCTCCGCCCTTCTACCAAATTTTCCTGGTCCATTATTGACGTTGGAAAAATTTGATTTCTTCTCGACGAAAGCCTCTTGCGATTTCTTCGATAATGGGGAAACTTCGAAACCCAAATTTTCATGATCGTCCTCGATCGCAACGTCGTTAACTCCATCGAGAACGAAACTCGTCTCGGTGGTTTCGATCTCGTGATTTGCCCGATCGATGTCGCGATAAAGCATCGATTTGTCCTCTATGAGACAAGTCGGCTCGAGTGGATAACAAGATGGCGGCTGGCTCGTCGCGGCGCAACCGTCGACGCTCGTTATGCGCCGCTTCTTGTCCGGTGGCTGATCGTCGTCGTCATCGGCGTCCTCGAGCTCGGACAAAAAATCAAACGCACTGTTTATCGTTTGCGTCTCGTAAGTCACGTCGTTTCGATGACGATCGTTCGATCCTTCGCGAGAATTCTTATGCTTTGATGAACCATCGACTCGATCGCCATTTTGTCTCGCTTCGTCGTCGCTCGTTCTCAAACTCGTCGCGCAAGATCTCATAACAGGCTCGAGATTCTTCGTTATGTCCCGTATACGCTTTATCGTCTCGGACGAGACAACGTCGATTCTCTTTCTTCTCGGGACGAGCTGATCGTGGCCCAAGGTCACGAGAATGTCATCCTTCTCGGGATTCTCTCGTATCGCCTCTTGCCGTCGGGTCAGCGACAATTTTTGCTCCAACTTGGGTGGACAAACGTCCAAAAGATGCTCGAGCTCCTCGGCGGAAGCCTCGGGCAAGTTCGTCGATCGCGACACACAGGCGGCGACACCGGCGTTCTCGAGGTCTATCAGATCTTCGTCATCCGCGACGCTCGACGACGCCATCTTGTATCTCGCCCTCTCGTTTCCTGAAACATTTTTGTATTGTTTTTCCTTCGTTACAACGTTCCTTCATTTCACTTTCTTAAAGTTATCATATTTTTCTTTTCGACAAAATATATATTTCTCGATGGAAAAATTATTGTATTTTATGATAATTCAACGTTGTTTTTTTTTAATGAAATTTCGTTATTCAATGAATTCAACGATAATGAAAATGGGAATGCGCGTCGGTATTTTCCTCGAATAATTTTCTTCGTACTTCGTTACGAAAATCATTCCTTTTACTTTTACCAAGATATCATTTTTTTTTAAATAAACTATGTTTCGAAAAGCTATTATTATTTTTTTAATTATCGAAATTTGTTCATTTAATGAAATTATCTTCGTTGATGTTTCACTCGCTTCTAAATTAGGACTACATTCGTTCATTGTACTTTCTCGAATGGAGAATATTTTTTTAGAGAGAAAGTAATACTTCTCAAGGAGAAAGTAATTTCAGTGTTTATTATTTCTATTCTTTTTTTCGTTAACGAAATTTGTTTATTCGATAAGAATTAAAATTTCATGAGAATGCACTTTGGTAAAATAAGCCCCCATCAAGGAAAGAACAAAAAAATGAGGCCGTTCGTTATGTAACGAGTGTCAGCATATTTCCTCGGTGAATGCGACGGATTTAATTTTCACGTAGTGAGAGGACTGATACGTCGTGTGCATTATTCTCGCTGTAATAAATATACGTAACCGTACAATTTTCTATATCAAGGGCTGTATTATGAAGAAAGTCGCTTACCGGCGTTCCGTACGAAATGGCGGAAAGCATCGCGGAAGAACGACATTATCGTTGATGTTTACGTGTATATAATATATCTATATTATTATTATTATTATTATTATTATTGCTATTATTAGAATTTACACGAGCAGATTCTACGCCTCGTTTCGCAAATAAACTCGATGGCAACAATTGTAACCGATTCAATAATTTATAATTTTTTCGAAAAAAAAACTCAATTTTCGATATTTGCTCAATTTTCTCATAAAATTTTCGTTTACTTTAATAACAACGAAAAACAAATTAATTCAATCGATTCGTATCAAAATTGTTTTCATTAAAACATATTTTATATACTTCCGGTCTTAGATTTCGATTGAAAGCTTGTCTCAAATTATTGTGAATAACATTAATTTTGTTCGAGTCGATTGAATCCATTCGAGAAGCCGAAAATTGTTGTCTCCTAAATTTAAAGCTGAAAATTCGTATTCCGTTCTCCTTCGGTCGCGAATATCGACGACTGTAAACATCGAGTTTGACCAAAATAAGATTAATTCGCTAATCGATGAATTCACGCGTAATAAGAACGTGTGTTTCTTTTTTTCACTGGCAACTGACAAAAATATTAAACCGTCGAATTAATTCGTATCACACTCGATTTAAATCGAAACACGTTCAAGCAACTTCCGTTCTTGAATTACGGCCAAAATTTAATTTCAAAACGATTGCGAATCAATTTAATTCAATTTAAATAAAATTAAATACACTTCGCCCATCGCTTATAATCTTTTCTTTATTTTTATCTTTATGTCTCATCGAACGAAATTTCGATATTTTTCTTTGTTTTTCTTTTTTCTTCTTTTTCTGTTTCACTGCGAATGACAAAACTGTAAACGTTGAGTAAACGAACGTGAGTTGACGACGAGAGACGTGAACTCTCTCGAGCAAACACTATAGAATGGACGAGATATCCGGACGATACTATGAAGAGATTCGACGAGTGTGCTATTTCAACGACTATTTTATTTCTCTCTCTCTCTCTTTCTCTCTCTCTCTCTCTCTCTCTCTCTCTCTCTCTCTCTCTCTCTCTTTCTCTCTCTCTCTTTCGTTCGCACTCGATCATACGTCAGAATAGCGTGAGTGCACAGACAAGCGAGAGTCTCTTGCTTAGGGTCGATTAACAGAACGACGATAACTCTTCTCTTCGTCGTCGACACGCATTCAACGAATCTTCTAAATAACTATATATATGTATATATATATATTTAGCTGAACGTGCGTATATGAGTGACTATGAATAAGACAAGAGATATAAAGATCGTCTGTACGCTCTCTCGGTCGATCGGACAAATACTAATTTAATATTATTGTCGCGATCGCCGAGCCGCCTTCAGAGAGGTAGGAAATGCATCACGGAGGGGCCATGCATATCGTGATATATGCACGTGCATACCTGAAACGACTATACGAAAAGATACATATAACGCGTGTGTTTTACATTACCGCGCTACACACCCACGAGACGTTCCATGTAAAATTGATCGACTTGTCAATCGATTCGTCTACGGATAACCAAATTATTTTTTCTGTCGACTCGAGAACGTGCTACCTGGATTTTTTCGAACTTTTATTATTTAATGGTTAATTATACTTTTGATTTATAATTTTAATTATAAACCAAATTCGAACAACAAAAAGAATTGTATTAATGATTCGAAAAAAATTATAAACGAATATATTTGCAATTTTTTTCTTCACAAGATTTTTTACGAAAAAATTCTCTTTTTTTTTTGTTTGTTTTTTCAAGTGTTTAACAAAAAAAATTGTCCAGTTTACGTGGAATGCCTTGCGTCGTAATTTTAATAATGTATCTTACCATATTTTACGATTTTTAAATAAACAATTTCGCAAATTAACGTTTTTATAATGGATTAAAAAACGATCGAAAATCAATTTTGATTAAAATTGAGTAAAAAAAAATGGTCCAATCGGCATGGAACGACCCGTGTACACGGGATATTATGTATTTCGCATGTAATATTCCACGCAACATATAATGTATCACGTGTCGCAAGATAGACGAGTAAAAGAAAAAAAAATTATACATACTTAGTCAAGGTGCATCGATATATAGATTACCCGCGCGCATAAGAACAAGACATGTAATTCGTCATTTTTTACCGTGTAATTGATTAATCCGAGAAGAAAAATTCCTAACGTAAAATACGAATTTACATTATTTATAACGCGATCGCCCTCGAATTATACCCAAGTTTCTTAATATTCATTGGATAATTACAGGAAAAGATTGTTCGTTGTAATTAGGCGTTTTGATAATTATCCAATTACCCTGAATGTTCGATACAGCAATTCGAACGCGCATTAATTTATCCTGCCAAAATTAAACGCTACTTCCTTCGATCATTTATCGATCGTTATTTATTTATCAATTTTCTATCACTTGAAAATTTCCTCACTCGTCCGAATATCAACGATTATAATTATTCAGACTCAAACGTAATTAAAATATTTTGTAAAATTTTATTAACAAGCTAATTATATTTTATCCTCTTAATGAGAATTTTTTCGCAATATAAACAGATACACATGTATACACATACATATATATATATATATGCAACTGTTTTAATCGATGAATCAAGTTGTGGGCGAATTTTACGTTGATTTAAATATATTTTGGCGATTTGACAAATTTTTTCGCACAATCCACACGCGTATTACGTACATTATACACGATTATATAATAACACGTGGAATGTTGTCTGCACAGCCATTTACTCATGGGAATCGGTGTACAATACATACTGACCGCAGCAAAAATTTGATCGTCTCAAGAAACAGGCGCACACCCACGAATCTCAGTTTACAACGATAACACGTTAATTATGCCACGTTGCTTATTCCTCGCGTAATTACGACCGCGTGCCTTTCTCACTCCTTCTCTGTGATACCGGATCCAGGCTTCGCCACTATCGATCTTATTCGGTAGCCGGTAGTAAACAAAAAAAAATTACGAAATAAAAAATCATAAAAGAAAAAAGTTTCAAGAGAACAAAATTCTTGCGAAAAATTAAAAAAAAAGAAAACAATTCGAGTCTACAATTATGAATCGTAAAACAAAAATCTTAACATCGATAATTAAACATAATTATCAACAATTTGTCGTCGCTACGCGTGATACACGGTATTAATAATTTTTAATAAAAAAATAATAATAATAATAATAATATATAGGACGTTCGATCCCCTCGAAAAATTGTCTTCGGTCGAAGAAAGTCCAATTAGTTTGTCGGTCGACCGTAACGAGGGCGTTCGTATAATTAGATGATGCGAGAGGCGAATGGGTGAAATATAAAGAATGGAAGAAAAAATGAACAACACTGGCGAGCCAAGCTTCGTAATGGATCGAAGAAAAACGCAGTGAAATTATTTATGGCTTTATTTACGCTTCCCCAACACCGAGAGACGATAGGACGAACGGCCAGGGAACCGGTTGAGAATTTTCACAACGAGGTCCGAGGTCATGAGTCACGCTATCTAATACCGCACGAAGCGCTGAGAGAGAAGGGAGTGATAGTGCCAAGCGCGCTGAGGACTCTCGCCTATATACATATAATATATATGGGGCACTCCACGCCAAATCGGCCTATTTGGAACTTTTGCATCTCCGATTTTTTTCAATTTTTTTTATCAAGCCATTCACGAGATATAAATTTTTGAAAAATTGCCTTTTTTGAAATCAGAGTGATTTAAGGAAAAATATATAGCACAAAATAAGGTAGGTACCTACTTAATAATAATAAATGATATATATATAAAATAAGGTACTTATTATATATTAATAAGCACCTTATTTGGGGCTGTATCTTTTTCCTTAAATCACTCTGGGAAATAATAAAAAAACACTAGATGTTACTAGAATCATGATTTGCGGTAGCTCCTGAGTATAAGAATTTGTTTTCAAAATAGATTCCATCGTTTGCACATTCTAAAACTAAGCTTACCATTTTTCAAATTAACAACAGATTTTTACAAACAAAATTTGTTTAAATCACAATAGTCGATTATTCTTAAAAACAATGATTTATTGTTAAAATAAAAAAATCTCATATCAATATCGTTGGAATGGCTTGATAAAAAAAATTGAAATAAATCTTGGAGGCGAAACTCGACAAGGTCTAAAAGAAAAGAAAAACAAAAAATCGGAGATGCAAAAGTTCCCAACAGGTCGATTTGTCGTGGTGTGCCCCATATATATTTACAGAGACGGGAGAGTACGAATCCGACGGTTCGTTGAACTTTTTACATCGAATTGTAAATAATTAAAAGCAACTTATCTTATACACGATAGTAATAAATAATTGATCCCCCGTAGTTAAATAATTATATATATATTCGTGTATTTATATTAATTAAAATCAACTACTAATATTATCGATGAATTAATGGTTGATTACTGTTCGATATAATGATAAATAATTCGTCGATAGAAATAAAATAATTATATTTCTTATTTATTAATTATTAAAAATACCAATACGATCGCGAAATTTTGATTAATAAATATACAATATATTCCAGTTATTCAATTTCGATCGATCAATTCTTATTATTATCCCGTAAAATGTAATGAGACGAGAAGTGAAAGGAATTATGTAAAGAGAACAATGAGAATACAAATTCTGTTACGAGGAGTAGGGTGGGTGCGAGATTGTAGCGCCTGCGTTAAGGAAATTGCGAAACGAAATATTTGTAAAAAAAAGCAAAAAAAGAATAGCGAGAAGTGGGGCAAAGTTGCCGGTTACTATTATTATCGTTATTATTATCATTTTTTTCTACCTATTTACTAATTAATAACGATTAATTATTATTTACAAATAAAAATATATAACTTTCACAAAAGTTTACTATAATTATTATATCGTATAATTATCTCGTCGTAAAATCGTATAAACCCAAACGATTTTGAAGACTGACTCTAACCGTCGATAAGAAATCAATTTAAAGATCAATGGATATCGATCGATGTCTATAAATATAGTGGCATAAAAATATCACGACGAGAAAACTATGAAGTTTCGAAAAAATTAACTCGTAACTCGCGTCGCGCTAATTAGTCCTATAAAATCATTAGGGCATAAAATTCGTCGAGTTCTTCTCTAGCGTGTAATTAACGAAATGGATGTACGACAACGCGTAGTTGCAACTCGTTGCACCATTACCGAATGACCATTATTTTTTTCTTACACGGAAATGAAACTTTTTTCGATTCGACCAGCCCCTACTGTTTTAACCCATCTTCGTTCTTTTTAATATTGTTTATGCCTTTTTTCATTACTATCGTACGACTCGAAGAAGAAAATCATAAAATCTCGTCATAAAATATTGGCTGTTTTGGCCGTTAAGAGAAAAAGAAATGTGTCCCGATTGCGAGCTCGACGCTTTGTAAAACACGAATCCTAACAATAAACGTTACGGTTTAATTAACGATAACGTATGACGAATCCTTTTTTTTGTTCGCGAATGTCGATCGACGTTTCGTTATCTTTGTTGATAAAGAGTAATAAAGAAGAAAAGAGATTAGACGTGAGGAGGTATCGATACGGGGGACGAGCCGAGACATTCGTCGAGATTGCAAATGGAACGTTATCTTGTTTAAAAAATGTCTCTAGAGTCATTGCGAATTAACGAGAACGATTTAACTAATAATAAGATCCGTCGAATGCTTTTATTTGAATGAAAATATCACGAAGCTTGAAACTATGGAAGCGAATAATCGCAATAATTATTATTCTTATTTTTTTTTAAATAAAAATCGCGAGAACATTTTTTGTTTCCTTTGTTATTTTTTTTTATAAAAATATCAAGTCCCAGTTAAAATTATCAAAGGCACTATAATGACCAGAATAAATTTTGCTTTCACATAGTACGGTTGAATTATAAACGGTGACTTCTTCATTCGTGCATCTGTTCTACGTCTTTGTCGTAGCCACGAAGTACAAGTCACACGTGAGTCATCGATTAACCAATTCGTGTGTGTACGTACGAGTCGACTTTACAACGGAAGACTCTCGAATGCTCGTGTCGAAATTGTCGAGTCTGATAAAAATTGTCGGTTCGCTTAAAAAGCGCTTGCGCGTCTTTAATGTACGAGCAACTTTAAAGTGGTACGTGTAACGAACGAGAAAACGTACAATATTTGGTGTCGATAAGCACGATTTTAAAGTTCAATGGGCATGTGTAACGTGGGATTACACATTTATGGAATTTGTCGTTTCGATGCTCGTCGAATCTTTTTTTTTATTCCAAATGAACTGTTGTCGATTCGGCTTTAAAAAAAAGAGTCCAAAGAGCGATAACAGCGATACGGTCAATGATAAGAATAACTATTACAATTATTCGAGTGAAAATCCTTAGTCTTATAATTGCTTTATTTAATATTTTTCATATAAACTTATTCATTGTTCATTATTAATTAAATTTTCAATTTAAACAATATACAAAATGTATTGTGTCTGATAAATAAACGAGTTCACGTTAAAAAAAATTATTCGCTAAAAATGCTTCATTTTCTAAAGTAAATCATTTTTTTTAAACGACGACTATCAACGTATTTGTTTTCTTATAGACTTATATATATATTTCAAGAGTATTATATTAAATTTCTAGCTTTTAATTTTTACCATTTCAAATGGTAATTCTACCATTTTATTTTTCATAGAGAATATTATTTTGTGATATATTGACTTCTACTGTCTGTTAAAACAGCTCTTGGAAACTGTCGTATTTTTCTTGAATTCAAAAAGTCGATAGTTTCCTCATTCCACAAACTTTTATCGTTAAAGTCTGATCTCCCAAAAACTCAAACCCAAACCCCAGTGCGGCAGCTATGTTATTATAATGAAGTGGGGTTATAGGTAACAATTAAAAAATTGACTATAAATGACGAAGAACGTTCTGAGCCGGTAATACAAAAATTTTCTTTAAAAGGCGGATAATAATAATAATTACAATTATCGAGTGGAAATAATTAGTTTTATAATTGCATAATATTATCGTTTCTATATTTTCCATATTTTCTAAATTTAAATAACATCTTTTCGTTTTTCTATCCGTAAACCCCAATAAATTATTAAATTTATTATTTATTTACTTACTTATTTAATTATTACCACTATTATTTGGGTAATCATCGTCGTAATATTTTCCCAATCCCTATCTCGCATTTCTGTCATAAATTCGAATCAACCAAAATCCCAAAACCATTTACAAAATATATGTTTCGAAAGAACTTTGAACGTTTCCGGATAATTTAAATTATATCGAATTCTAATCAATCGGACGAATCTTCGATAAAAATGCATATATTCCGTTGTTTACAATTTTTTTTATCACGTCCCTTATCGATATCGATGTCTGAACACTTAAAAAAACAGGATTATCGACCATCTGATTGATTTGGAGATATTTTCGATAATTTTGCAGACATGGTCTCATTTAGATTTTAAAAAAAAAAAAAACATCCAAGTCGCTGTAAAAAATGCAATCTTTGTTACTTACGAAAAAAAAAAAAAAAATATGGTATAGCGATATATAAATATATAAAACGCGTATCTAGTGAGAAACATTTAGTCCATGGCGACGACGACGACGACGACGCCGAGGCACAATAAACGTGTAACGATCGATTTTTTTCTTACCTATACCCGCGACTATCGCGTACGAGGCGGAGAGTTTACACGGCATCGTTGTTCACGTCTCTCGACGCGTGTTGTCGTACGTCGAGAATCGAACGAAATGCCACTCACTCTCGATAATTTATAAATGAAATTCTATTTAATGCTCGCGTGTATCAAATTCCCATTACAGTCTCGCGTGTGTAAAATAACGGATCGGTATTTATTGCAACCACGTGCCGCTTTCCCGAATAAGAGGAAACTAAAGAAAGACTTTTTTATCACGACACACGCACTGGACGCTCGACGGATCGATTTTATTATTAAATGAAAAAGGAAAAAAAAAACTCGTGTAAAAACATTCACGCCCGTCGATGTTTTCGTCGACGAGGTAAACACGAAATCGACGAACAGTTCGACGCGGTTACATGTCGAGAGGAGTAGGATGAATAAAGAACGATTGTAATCGAAAGATTATCGAGGTAGCGACCTCTCGAGATAAAGAAGAATTTAATATGGAAAAAATGATGAAAAAAAGAAGATACGAACGATACACGACGTGTCGAATTTCTTTCCCGTTCGTTAACCTCGATCGATAAACGAGTTTTCAGAATGACCAACTAAATCGACGGATTGGACGTCGACGATGTCCCACGTGTCGATTAATTTGAATTATTATTCATTCGTTTTCTTATTTTCATGAATTCGAGAAAGCTTATCGATGAAATATATTTTTTATTTAAGGGGTCACGTACAGTTAGAATTTTCAAAAAATCGATTTTTTTGTTTTTACATTTTCTAAAAGTAGCACATTTGAAAAGTATTCTGTGAAAATTTTAGACGAATCCGACTGTTGGGTATGGAGATATGTAACTTTGAACGGAAATTTTTCTTCTGCATGTAAATCGTACTGAAAACTTTGAATGCGTTTTTCTCGAAACTATGTTTTCGAATACGGTGATCACTGTACCTCGGAAACGGCTTTACCGATCGACTTGAAATTTTGCTCACTTTTTCTAGACATAATTGTCCTCCGGATGAACGAAGGATTTTTCTATGCGATTATTATTTTTTTTTTATAGCTGAAAATGTGAGCAAAATTTGGGTCGAAAACACAACTTTGACTTCCAACATCCACCATTTTGTGAAAAATCATAAAATTTTCAAATCCTTCGATCAACCGGAGCATTATGTCATTAACTAATGATCCCTACTTTTATTTTGATTTCGGACGATCCGGTGACGAGCTGCACTGATCACCGCGGAGGACCTTTTTTTTTGGGACCCCTACGTTACATGCGGTTATGGAAAAATTTCTGCATATTTTGCAATGAAAAAATTGTATTATTTACTTAAAATATATGTCTTTTGTATGGAAAAAGATTTACGATTAATTATTTAAATGTGTCCCCAAAAAAAATTCGCAAAAAACCCCTTTTTTTCGAAGTCCTAACTGTACGTGACCCGTTAAACTTAAGGGTTAACGCAAGCGTTGTTGCGTTTGTGGATTTTAATTTGAAATATTAATAAAAGGTAACGATTTTAGTACAAATATTTAACACCAGCGACACCAATATTTTGGGCAAATGAAACGATCGAGGCGAAGCTTCGTTTACAAGGGAGTGAAAAAAAAACATAACCTACGAAATACCTTCGTGACGAATCCGTTTCGTACCAAGTCTCGTCCTCTTTGGCCTTTGGTATCCCTCTAACGCAAAAAAACTGTACGGCACTCGGACTCTCCAACACGCACGGGAGTTTGCATCGATCGACACAAAAAAAAGCACAAAACCACTTTCGTGAGAACTCACACACCACTTTCCCGGCACTACATTTTACCGTTAAAAAGCCGTACTCTCGATAATAAAATCCGGTTCAGAGAACGTATCGTCGAACGCCTCAACCCCGATTTCCCGAAACCGTGCATGAAACGCGGCACTCGGCGATCCGGCGCATCTGACATTTAAACAAGTAAGCAGTGTTGCCAATACGCGAGAAACTCGTGAAATACGAAAATCTGAGAAAAGGACGAGAGCGATCGACGCATCGCGAGTTAGGAGAAAGAATTTTGAGCAGGCTCCGCGATCGTCGAGTCGTAACAGTATACTGATTATGTCCCGGTGGTTGCAGCGATGGCCGATGTCGAATATAAGTCGTCTAAAAATAATGCACCCAGTTCGCCACGATCGCCGCAGCGTTCGGTTCTCTATCTCTCGTTGTCTCTGTCTCTGTCTCCGCCTCACATACGTGCACACACATAGGCACGTAATCGCTTTGCCCCGACAGTTCGCCTCCTCGTTGACACTCTACTTTCTCACTGTTTACACTCGTCTCTTTTCGTCGATCGTTCTAACCCACGCGTGAGAAAAACTATGGTTTTCACGAGACTGCGAGCGCTACGAGCGCCGCGATCGTCCAAACGACGTCGAAAATCGACTGGACACACACCACCGCGTTGTCACTTCGTATAATTTAAGTTTAACGGGGAGTGGGAAAGAACGAGCCCCCGGAAGGCTTTCCGAGGAATTTTTCGTCCCATGTAGTCTCTAAAAAGGTCAGGGTATTTAAATATTCGATGTTTACCTGTATATAGATACATACGTGGTGTATCCTATTCCCTTAGTGCACGATTTTACCGCGAGGCGTCGCGATCCTCGAACTTCCATTAGTTTCGAGTCTCTTTTATCATTTTTCTTCATTATCAGTCATGTTTTTACCTTATGCACAATTTTATCGTGCTTATTGTCGTCTTCGCTATTTTTTAACAATCACGTATGCATGTATTCATTGTGAAATAATAATAAGGCAATAGAGAACGTTTCGCGAACACGCGTATGCATCGACTGTGAGGGACAAGTAACCCGTCTCGTTTCTGTGGTTTCGGTGCACGCGCACCAAGTCGCACCAGCCCCTCCACGTTCCCTCGTCTTCTTTACTCGCCCTTGCTTCTACCTCTTCCTCTTCTTCTTCTTCTTCTTCTTTTTCTTTCACTTCTATAGTGTAACGTACAAAATCAGGTTTCTACGGGCAGTCGCGAAGGGCGAATCGGAAAACATTCTTCTGCTTTTTGTTGTTGTTATTTTTTGTTTCCATTCACACTCGTCGCACCTTTAGACGCCTGTAATATTTTTATTTTTCTGTTCTTATTCCGCGCGGTACCGGGGTCGTACTCGCGAAAGCCCGTGTATACGATATATTGCCTTTACAAAACGGGCGAAATGCACTCTCTTCCGCGGTACGAAGCGTATAGCGCGCACGTCGTCGTCGTAGCACTGAAGAAGAAATGTTTCGTGCGGGTCTCTCACAGAGCGCTCTCTCGGTGTTGCCGTGTTGATGCACGCTCCGTGTAAGAGAGAGGGAGCCATGCGGCGAGAACGAATGAAAAGTTATGCGAGCGAAAGAAAGAGAGAGAGAGGGAGAGAGCGTGAGGCGAACCGCGAAGCCGCCTGTACATTCACCGATTTACATATATATATATATATTTATATATACTTCTCGCTTTAACTACCTGCGAACGACGAACGGCAAAGACCGGTGGAGAACTTTGCAGGATGGATCAACGAGCGGCAAGGACGAAGGGAGAACGAGATGGGTGGAAAAAGACGGATGGTTGGAGAAACAAGTTTCGCAGACAGAGAAAGAGAGAAAGAAAAAGAGAAGGAACGCGACGACGACGAACCAGGAGGGAAAAGAGAACACGAGTGAACGGCCGCGCTAAACGGGTAGAGCGGTGAATATACATATATATCTGTATATACGTACGGGCATACTTGTAACATATAGAATAGAAAGGGGCTAGAACGGGACGAAGCTTCGAGGAGAATTAAAGGTATAGGTTAGAAAGATAAAAAATGCGTCATTTCTTTATCTTGTTATACAAAAGTTACGGTCGTCCTTTAATCCTTCATCTTGGCAAAGACCACAGTCTGTATAAAGAATAACGGTTATAATACAATCCTCGACGAGTTCGTGATCTTCGTCGAGACGTAATTGAAGCTTCTTAAGGCTTCGGAAAATAAGATGGCGTACGATAGATGAACGAGAGAATCGGCAAACGAGACGAAGGAACGTGGGAGTGGGGGTAACTCTGGACGAAAGCTTGGCGAGGCGGAGATTGGTGAAAGAGAGAGAGAGAGAGAGAGAGAGAGAGACACGAGACTACGAGCCCGGTTGTCGACTCTTGAGTCTCGCTAGCACTCCTGTTGGGTCTTGCAGTTTCATGTACATATACCGATATACCGGCCGCAGAAACCCATGCACATTACAGCAGCCATTTTTATACCATTGGCGTCGCATTCCGGGGGTTCTCACGTATGCGAATGTTTCATGAAATTATCGTGGATGACCTGATATAAATCTTTCAACTATCATTATTTACCATCGTAAGGATCAGATTGAGGGCGTCGCTCGACATGTCCGTTTATCATTGTGCGAAATACCGACGGATGGTAAAATAAACTGTAACCCATTGTTCCCAAAGATACTTCCAAATTTAAAGAAAAAATATATCGATTAATAAAACTTTAATCAATTAAAGATATTGGTGATATTATGTCGTTTGATTTTTTCAAAAAAACTTCTATTCACGTCTGTTTTTTTATATACTATGAAGAAAGTTTGCATAATCGATAAAAATGTTCTTTAACTTTGTTTTCATTGTCAATGAATTCTCGTAGGTCTGTACATTTGATCGTAGATTACTCCAAACGAACGATTATGAACCAAACGAAAATATATTCGAATTTTGATTCGAGATTGAAGGTATGGACAGTATTTAACATAGCGTTGGAATCGCTACATATTCGTACAGAATTTTATTATAACTGTAAACAATATTTTTAACGCGTATTAATTTTTAACCGCATTTCTTTAACGCATTGGATTTCTCCATGTGAGTCGAGAAATCCAACTTCTCGAAGTAAAAGCTTTTCAGAACTTTTGCATATTTTCATGGTAGAGAAGAATCGTGTCGGATAATTAAATTGTCACGGATTGTATAGCGCAGCGAGTAGCGTACATATCGCACTGAAGAAAAGGCTCGTCGGCCAGCCGTACAGTCGATGAGAAAGAGAGAGAGAGAGAGAGAGAGAACAGAAAAAGAGGAATAGGGAGAGAAAATACAGGCTCGTACCTGTTCGGACAGGTGCGTCACGTCACGGTCACTCGCCTTTCCGCGACTGCCTTACCCTCCACGCTAACAATTAAATATTCAATTTATGGTTTTCCAAACCAGTTGAGTATTTGAGAAAGGACACGTTGACCTTGAAAATTAGAATCCCATATGCGCAAGGGCAAATAAAAAGATACAAAGTTGAAACATCAAACTCGTTTGTTTCGTCCTAATTGTCCACTCTGACAATGTTTTCTCTGTGAAAAAGCAGATTTACAAATTTTTTGCTCTCTCACAGAGAAAAGAATTCGTTAATTATTTTTGTTCCCTAAATCTTTACTCGTTATTTTGTATTTCATCGTTCTCCTTGTTTCAACGACAATTAACTAATACATTAGACGCATTTACACAAGGAATTATCCTGAATTACCGTCTAATATTTAGCAGATTATTTAAAATTTTATATTTTTGAAAAAAATAATAAGATTTTTATTTTATTTGAAAAACGTAAAAGGGATTAAACGATAATGAAAAGACTCTCTTCTAGTTATCCATACATTGTTTCGATATTAGAAAAATTTGTAAGATTCGAGGATTATTTTTGTTCGATTTCCTCGAGTCTTCTCTGTAAAAGTTCACCATCCAGACGATGTTTGCACAAATATTGTCCCTCGAGAAAGAGAACGGGTATGTCGTACTTGTACAATTTCAAGAAAGCCTCGTTTCCCGTTGCGCTTATGTCAATTTGATCGAGCTGATACCGACCGTGAAAACCCGCTTCTAATTCGTCTTTTAAAACGTCGCAGAGCGTACACGGGTACTTTGTGTAAAGCGTGAGCCTCGCTGGTGATGAAACTTGATGGGACCTATGAAAATTTTCACAGACGACTTGTAACAAGAAAAAACAAAACGGCGAGTCGAGACTTTCGATAAAACTTATTACAGTTTATTTCGTGTTTTTTGTTTGCCCTTTATTGCGGCGGTGTACAAAAAGTTATATTCCTTTTATGTGTTGCGTATAAATGCACTTAACAAAAATAAATGGTGATATAGGAATATTCATTTTAACAAGCTTTTTTTTTCAGAGTAAAATAAAAACAGGGATCTTTACAAAATCAGCGTATAAAAATATATGACTTTGGATAAAAACCGACACTGCGATGTTTGCAAAATCGTCGTGTAACAAAATATGAGTATAAATTTTAACAATTTGTATTTTGTCGCAACGAACACTTTGCAAAATTCTTTGCAAAATCGATGTTACGATCGTGACGGGACCCACTTACAATTTCTCGATAATTATGGACGACGCGCCACCACCACCGTTGCATATAGAGGCAACACCTTTCTGTCCGGCCTTGAGTGCATGAACAAGATGAACGATTATTCGAGCACCTGACATACTGTGGAAAAGAAATGATTATAAATAAATATCGTTGTAAGATACGATCGAACGATGAAGATCGATAAATAAAAAACATAAGGGAACTAAAGACCATACCCAATCGGATGACCGAGGGACACAGCGCCACCGTGAATGTTTACTTTCGATGGATCAATGTCAAGGAGTTTCTGATTAGCCAGGACAACTGCACTGAAAGCTTCGTTTATCTCCCACATTGCTACGTCGTCCTTGTTAATGTTGGCGTTTTTCAGCAACTATTGAAGAATATTCAAATCACATTTCTTTAGACTTTGGGAATTTAATAATATTATGATTTTAGATCAGCAAACGATAGTGAGACATGCTCGTGCGACCCTAGCGGGCAATATTCGAACTTTTCAAGATCGACGTCATGAATTAGTTATACAGCATTGTCTATTATATCTCTGTGATGATCATAAGTAAAAATGTGTATAAAGGTCAGTTTATGACGGCCGCTTCTGCCAATTAGCAATGGCCGGATCGGTAATTCCAGTTATTAATTCAACAGAGCGTGGCATACTCGAGATAGAAAGCGTCCATTGCGCCCCTACCGGAGAAAACTGTAACTTCATGAACCACATAAGTACTCACCGTCGGTATAGCGTGCGCCGGCGCAATAGGAAAGTCAATTGGCTCTGTGGCCGCATCGTAAAATCCAACGACTCTGGCCAAAGGTTTGAGCTTCAGTCTTTGAGCTACATCAGAATTTGTTAATATCAGAGCTGCCGCGCCGTCGTTCAATGTCGACGCGTTTCCCGCGGTAACTGTTCCATTTTCCTTCTAAAATTGGGACACACGCGAAAAATAAGGATTTATTGTCCCGATCGTCGATAAAATAAAAAAATAAAAATTCCTAACCTGAAAGACCGTTTTCAGTGTATGAAACTTGTCGAAATTAACACGCTTGTATTCTTCGTCCTCGGCGAACTGCACGTCTGGTTTTCCCTTCTTTTGCGGAACGCTTACCACCGCAATTTCGTCTTTGAAAACTTTGTTCTCCCAAGCAACCGCGCTCTTTTTGTAACTACCGATGGCAAAATTATCCTGATCCTGACGCGTTAAACCAAGTTTTTTCGCCGTATTTTCCGCACAATTTCCCATGTGAAATTTGTCGTAAGCATCGGTGAGTCCGTCGAATACGATACCATCTTCGAGTTTCATCCCACCGTACGATGTTTCACCACGTTTAAGATAAAACGGAACGTTCGACATGGATTCCATTCCACCGGCAAGGACGACTTCCTGATGTCCGCACTGAATCGCTTGAGACGCGAGCATCACGCTTTTCATCCCACTGGCGCATACTTTGTTCACCGTTGTGCAAATCGTCGTTTTTGGTAGACCTAAAAAGATATTGCGAATAATAATTTTTATATAAACTTGTTCTATAAATTTCTGTTTTTAGTCATAGATTTACTAAAATCGAATTTTACCAGCGAAAATGGTCGCTTGTCGAGCCGGTGCTTGTCCTAGATACGCCTGACAGACATTTCCCATGTACACCTCCTTGATTTCCTCTTTAGATATGGCGGCGCGTTCTATAGCAGCCTAAAATACGTGTGATACTCGTTATTCTCTCTTTACACATGCAGATTCAAGTACTTTCTGTGACAAACCTGTATCGCTACTGCACCAAGTTTCGTTGCGGAAAGCGAAGACAGCGATCCCAGGAACGATCCTATGGGAGTTCTCGTGGCACTGACTATGACCACGTCTCTCAGGTTGACTTTGCTACTGTACTTGCGGTAGCCAGAAATACAGCCCTAATAGCATAACGATGACAAAGGTATGTTATTATGCAAATTATCTGACTCCGATAGACGAGAAATAAATAGTTACATGCAAATATATGTAATATGAAATATATGTAAAGAATAATTTAAGATTTCCAGCGCATTCTCCATACCTTGTATTATTGTCAAATTTTATTCGATTAATTGTTGTATTACATACATATATACATAATTAGAAATGATATAAGAACGTTCCATGTAGCAAGAAAATAATTCGATATTAAAAAATTATTTTTTGCTAATTTCTCTGACGAAAAAATTGTCTTTTAGGATTATGTCCATTATATATTGGCTACAGTGATAAATCCCGTATCTTCTAGTGAAATGTGTTCCTTAGTTTTCAGTGAACTTTGATACACTGTCACATATGATCAATTACAAATATATATAGATATATTATAATCTCGGTTTTCTCTCTCTGATTACCTTTGTGGCACGTACGGGCAACATATTTAACGATAATAGTAGCAATTGAGAGAAAAACAATTGACAATAATAATTCCAAGTCGGTTGGGGATAAAAATCGAACGAGCCGGTAGAAATCACGTGCGGAGCACTACGAAGCACTAACCCACAGTACGCGACTGCTTGAGGTTAATACGGTTTCTACTCCACTATGCCACATATACCATCGCGTTGCGTATGTATGTAATCACTTAGTGGTTGTGTATAAAAACCTCCACGAATCATAATGTCGACGTGTATGAAGAAGTAGATGTTAGGAAATCTTCGAATTTTTCTTCGTGATATGTGCCTAAATAATTGGAAATTGAAAAACAAAATTTCATCAATTATCATACGATTAGCGACAGTTGCAGATTTTTTGATCGGCGAAAAAGCCCCAGTTTCTTCAGGTTTGGCTCTGACTGATTACAGCCACACCATACATATCGTCACGAAGCATCCGAGCGTCGCTACGGACCGCCAGATTATATATATTTATATATGTTCTTTTCGCCATATTTGACTATGCCAGCGCACCAGAACGGCGGGTACCAGAGTGGGTACAACAATACCCACAGTTCACCCTTTGGACACTCAGATGTCGCCCCGCCGAACCAATTCTCGAGTCGTTTCCGACGTTTGCCGAGCGTTGCTGATCTCCCCCCTAATCTCTGGTACAGCCAGAGAGCATCGATTTACATGGAACCACAGGGCCAATGTTAACTTCTGGCACAGAAAACGTAGTTCCACTTATGGGCTGTAGAGCGCGCGGCGATGTATCGGTGTGCCACACAACTCGACGCATCAGCTGAACCCCATTCTCATGCTATTTCGCTTGCACTTATGCGTGCTTGCCGATAACTATCTCACTCGCTCTTGTATCATGGGGATTACATGCTAGTGGTTCATGAATCGTGTTGGAGATCTTTTTTTAATAGATATTGTTTTTCATCGAAGTTAAATAACTTTTTTTCAAAATATTGACTCCTGCTTTTAATAAAAATGATTCTTTTTAAAAAAAAAAAGAGAAATACAGCTTGTAAACAAATATGTGCATATCAATTTGCTGCGCTATCATAACTATGATATGTAAAAAAAGCATATTCAGATACAGAATGTTATTTAAAAAATATCGAGACGAATCACAAGAAATTAACAAATATTATTTAACATGATAACAAATTACATTTCCTTATGCGTTAAATGATTTCGTGATCAAATTTTTCTGCCAAACTGAACTATGCGAATATCCCAGAGAAATAAGAAGAATGTTTGATAATAATAATATTGAAGAAAGTATGAAATCGTTCGTATGGCTTAAAATTTGTAGATTTTTGACGAATTTAGTATTTTATCTTCATAGTGATTTAAAAATCTCGATAATTTATCAACAACCACTGTAATACCATCAACAATTTTTCTTTTGTCAGAACGTTTTATTCAAATTGTTTTGCGAAAAAAACATCTGCTTAAAATGTTTTCGGCGAGGAGTAAAGATTTTATTTTTTTCCATTCACAATTTTAGTTGCATCGCGAATAATTTATTTCTCGGTCATAATTAATAAATTTTCATTAAAAAAAAAAAGTAAAACAAATTGCATGCGAGGAATCCATCAGTCAACCCTCACATTGCCATATCTGCGCGCTCACCGAGTGACCATTTCACAAACTTAAATGGATCATTCATCGATCCCATTCATCAGGGAGGCTCAATTTCGCAAGTTTAATTCAGAATAACATTATTCAACTTTCTAGGAAAGAAGCATATCTTTATTGCTTGTTATGAATAAAATCCATTTTCGCTATTAAACAGGCTCTACAAATTAAAAAAAAAATGCGCATGCGTGGGGTTCGGAATCTGGTTGCCTTACATCGAGACCCTAATACCCCAACCAATTTTCGAATTGGTTTGCGCTATTCGGCTGAACGTGAGCTCGCTGCCTGGGACTTACTTGTGCTCAATATACCAACTCAACGATTTTTGATTAATCGTCGAGGTTGATTTCTCTTCGAAGACGTTTAGTTTTATGATTGTTTTCCCAAACTTCTCGATGTTGATCCGTGAGAGTGAGTTTATTGGGAAAAATATTATTTGCAACACCAACAACGCAATTACACTTAACAAAAACTAATACTTTATTTGACATTTGATATTACAACTCAGAAATTTGTACTTATTATGTATTATTTTATGTATAACTTATATGTATAATTTTGTAATGAGACTGGGATTTTACTCCCTTGAGATACTGTTCGATTCGAGGTTGAAGATATTCTGATTTTCCTCTCTAAAAGGGGTGACCATTTCACCTCGGTTCGGGAGGAGTTACAAAAATTGGGTTGGTTTCATTGGTCATTCATTTTCTATGGAGGGGGTTATTTTGGTCACACGGGAGTGACGTGAGATCATTGCTTTGTGGACGGCATTCGTGAGAAAGAAAATACAGTTTAAAAATTAGAATTCGAAGAATGTACAGAGTTTGTTTATAGCTAGGTTTTCGAGCGGTGATATCGCACAAGGCGTTGATTGAAATGAAATATGAAAAAGAAAGAAATTGTCGGGCTGGATAATTGTAACTTAAAGTATACCCTACACTTAAGAGTAAATCCTATCGCCCTTCGTTAAGGGTTTATTCTTGGAAGGGTGTATATAAAAAGGATGTTTGTTCTTTGGGAGAATGTTTGGGAAGATATGGAACGTGGCTTATTACATTGCGTGACTGCTTACATAAATAGATTGTGTTTGGTCTTTCAAATGTTTGGAAAATAATCTAGAAATGTTTTGGGAAATCATAGTTTCGTAACCGAAGCAAGAGTAATTGTTATTTCTTAAATGTAACTTAATAAATGAGATAATAGGATGCTAATAAGAATTAAAGGTGTACATAGTATTTGAATTTTACCGGCAGGCTGCATTGTTTCGGAGGTAGGCAAGATAATAATATAATCTATCGACTGGAGATGTGCGTCACCCATGCTGGGACGTAACACCTCCGAACCTAAAAGATTGAGCGATCCGCTCAATTTTGAAAAAAAAGGATGCGGCGTGCCGGTTAACATAATCTTTGAAAAAAAAAAAAAACAATTGATGTCGTCTTAGCACATTTCGTATTATTCTAGTCATGTTATCACATTCGTTATTTATTGTTAATATTCTTTTCTGAGTATTTATTTAAAAAAAAAACGAGGCACAAGCAAAACAATTTAATAATATTTTTCGACTCTGTAGGATTTTCTAAACTATTTGCTTCACTATAGCTAAGGGGAAAGTAAGAGTTTGGGTTTCTTATAAAACTAAGGTTTGAAAGAGGCCGATGCGTTCGGGGTTCTATCTTCTGTCTCTTTGAGCGACGAGTTTTACCGTTTTTATGACGGGTAAAAAAAAAGGATTCGGAATATTAATGAGCTATTTTTGAGCGGTCGCAATGAATAATTTTACGTTTCTTATTTTCGAATTCGATTTCGATGTCGTTCTTATCTGGGAATACTTCGGTAATAACATAAGGACCTTTGTAATTGTCGAATTTTCCTGCTTTTTGATTCTTTATCAGATAAATTTGATCGCCTGGCTGGAATTTTATTGGATTAATTTGTTTATCGTAATGTTCCTTTGATTTTTGTTTAGCGTGTTCTAGGTTCTTCCTAGCTTGTTCACGGATTCCTTGCATTTCTTTCGCTACTGTTTCTACGTGATCGTCGTATATTATTAATTCGTCTAGATATGAGAATTGTGAGGGTAGTCGGGCTTCTCTTCCATAGACCACTTGATAAGGGGTGTATTTTGTCCCTTCATGTACGCTCGTGTTATACGCGAATGTGGCTGATCGTAAAAATTTGTGCCAGTCTTTCCTGTTCGTGTAATGTTTCAAATAATCTGTCAGGACTTGGTGACTTAGTTCGAGAGAGCAGTTCGATTGAGGGTGGAAAGCTGTTGTTTTGATTTGTTCAATTTTCAAAGTTTTTGTAAGATGTTTCATCACTTTTCCGATAAAAGCGGCGCCTTGATCGGTCAGGATAGTCTTCGGACAACCGAAAAAACAAATGAATTCAGTTACTAAGCCTTCCGCAATTTCTTTGGCTGTTGCGTGAAATAATGGAATTGCGAGTGAGAATTTTGATAAATTATCTTGAATAGTGAGAATAAATCTATGTCCGAGTTCAGAATGTGGGTTAATTGTCCCCACGATATTCATGGAAATTTTATCGAACATGGCGAGAGGAGTATCTGTGATGACCATAGGCTGTTTTGTTTTTATCGTTACTAACTTTCTTCTTTGGCAACTTTCGCATTGCCTGATATAGTCTGCAATTTGTTTTTTCATGTTTCCCCAGAAATATTTTTGTCTAATACGATTGTATGTTTTTGTTACGCCCTTATGGCCTGCTATTGGAGATTCGTGGTTTTCGCAAATTATTCGTAATCTGACTTCTTGTGGAGGAGTAATACTTTCGGATCAAGCATTCGAACCGGAATAGTGATAAATCTCGGGCATAAAGGTGTGAAACGTTTTCTCGCAAATTCACAAAATTTGATCGTCAGAAGATTGAAAAACATTTTGTTAAAGACCAACAGTGTCAAAGTGAACTGTGTTCTTGCGTGCAAATTTTCAATCACCAAAAATACCGACATCATTGAGGAGATTAAATTTTTCAACACGCGAAACGAAGAAATGTACACAACGATAAATTTTAAGCAGTGGTACGCTGAGTTAGTGCAAAAACTACTTGTGAAAGTCGAAGACTTTCAAGAAAAATATTCGGGCTGGTCCATGGTAGAAATCATCAATTTGACCGTGAACATCAACAGACATGTACCATTACGCGGAGGCTTGTCAACATTCATCGAACTTCCACGTGATATTCAAAATAAGAAAGCAGTCGTCAACATCCAAAACGACGAAGCTCATCACATGCGACTCGTCCGACTTCATATCCTCACTTCAGCACAGTATTAAAGTATGAAAGTATAGACTTCCCTATGCAATTGAAAGATATTGCGAAATTTGAGAAAATGAACAATTTAACAATCAATGTGTATGGATACAGTTTATACAGTTTATCATTTTGCTTGGATAAAAAATCTTTCACGACTGGTAAGATCGCAAATTTCAAACCATAAATGTAGCACATGGCTTTGCGATCGTTGTTTGTCGCATTTTAATACAAAAAGTGGACTTGAAAAACACGGTATTGATTGTGCAGTCTTAAATAAGATGAGAATCATTATGCCAAGCGGTGAGGATGCAATTCTGAAATTCAAAAACTATAAACATAAAATAGACGTTCCGTTCACAATTTACGCAGATCTTGAATGCATCTTGAATCCAATCACGCCAAAAGACTATGCAAATACTAGTGCCTATCAGAAACATATCCCACACAGTATTGTATATTATTTAAAATGTAGTTTCGATGATTCTCTATCAAAATTTAAAATTGATCGTAACAAGGATTGTATTGAATGGTTTGTCAACGAATTAAAAGAAATAGCTAAACCGTTGAGCGCAAGCTTGAAATCGATCAAGCGAATGAATCCGATGAGTCACGATGAAAAAATGGAATTCCTTTTTACCAAAAATTGTCATATTTGCGGAAAACCATTTGCTCCCGAAGATATTAAGCATCGTGATCATTGTCATTTTTCGGGTAAATATCGAGGTGCAGTACATGAAGGGTGTAATTTGAATTTTAAAAACTCACATACCATTCCAGTAGTATTTCATAATTTATCAGGCTACGGCTCATACTTTTTAATTAAAGCGCTTGCGAACAAATTTGAAGGGTCGATCAAACTTTTGCCGGTAAATATGGAAAATTACATATCATTCACGAAGAGTGTCAAGGGTACTATCATAGATTATCGATTCGTAGATTCATTCAGATTCATGCCATCGAGTGTCGAGAGCTTCGCGTCGTATCTTAGTAACGATGAAAAGCTAATCACGAGGAGGCATTGTGATTATGTACAAGAATTCGATTTATTAACGAGAAAAGGTGTTTTTCCTTATGATTACGTGGACAATTGGGAAAGACTCGACGAGACTGAATTACCGACGAAACAAAATTTGTATTCACCATTAAAGAACGAAGGCATATCAGACGCCGAGTATTCTCACGCATGCACAGTGTGGGAAGCTTTTAATGTGAAAACCTTGGGAGAATACTCGGATCTTTATTTAAAAACTGATGTCCTTCTTTTGGCTGACATTTTTAAAAATTTCCGACTGAAATGTAAAATGACATATGACCTTGATCGACTGCATTATTACACTGCTCCCGGGTTGGCTTTCGATGCGGCGCTAAAATCTACGGGTGTGAACCTCGAGCTCTTGACGGATGTGGATATGCTCGTGTTTATAGAAAGACGTATTCGAGGCGGATTGTCACAGTGTTCGAATCGATATGCAAAAGCTAATAATCGTTATATGGGAGCAGAATTCGATCCAAACAAGCCTGAAACATATCTTATGTATTGCGATGTAAATAATTTGTATGGTGCAGCAATGAGCCAATATCTTCCTACTGGGTCTTTCGAGTGGGTGGGGGAAGAGGAAGAGTCGATAGATCCACGCGATATTCCGGATGACAATGCCATAGGATATATTTTCAAAGTCGATTTAGAGTATCCGCAAGAATTACACGCACTGCACAAAGACTTACCCCTGGCGCCTGAACCCTATGTACCGCCTGGCAGTAAGCATGCAAAATTAATGACAACGCTATATCCGAAAAATCGATACATCATACACTATCAAAATTTGAAGCGATACATGAATTTGGGCTTAAAACTCGTTAAAGTTTACAGAACTCTTAAATTTCAACAACATCCCTGGCTGCAAAAATACATTGATTTAAATAACAACTTACGAAAAAATGCACAAATGATTTTTAAACAAATTTCTACAAACTCATGAATAACGCCGTTTTTGGTAAAACTATGGAAAATGTAAGAAACCATCGCGATATACGACTCGTTACTAAATGGGATGGCAGGTATGGAGCTCGAGTTCTCATAGCAAAACCAACGTTTCATAGCTGCACCATACTCGACAAGGGGACTGTTATTATTGAATTGTCACGCGCTCAAGTAAAATTTAACAAACCTATATATACTGGTTTTTGTATTCTCGATATGGCGAAAACATACATCTATGACTTTCATTACAATTATATAAAGCAAACTTTTGACGATCGAGCTTGTTACCGGAGGATTTTCTCGACAGCATAAGAGCCCGAGATTGTCGGGTGTTGTCGAGACGCCCTGTAGTGGTCGGGCCTACGACGTCGTGCGTTAGCCACACTCGCGGCTCACTACACTTTTCGTGAATCTTCGTTGACAAAGGGCCGAGAGGCTCGAAGTTAGCGCGACGATTCTCCTCTTCCCCTCCCCCTCTTTACCTATTGACTCCGTTTGCCGATCAGAGACGATAGACGAGCACTCGATCGCGCACCGTCTTGGTGTTAACACACGCGTCCCGAGACAGTAATTTACTTATTAATTTTCACGTTGGGGAATAGTGGTAAAGGGTCAGTAGAAAGTGCGTGTTTGCTCAGCGAGGAACGCTGTAATACGAACTATTGTCAACATACACGTAAGAATAAAGCTGTCTCTTTATCTGATCACTTGGGTCTTCCATTGATCTTGCGAACTTATTGGTCCTCCTGTTACGTCTTAGCCGGTAATGTCGAAGTCGACAGTGCGTTCGACCGGTACCTCAAACTCCTAACAAGTCGATAACGTACCAACACAATTCTCTCACACCATTTACCATCACTCGTCGATCACTAACTCTTAGTTAACTAATAATATCATTCGTTCTTGGAAATCAAATAAGACCAAGCTCTCATTACATATACACACCACAGAATTCTAAACTGTAATCTAATATAAGCGCTCTATCAACTTATAAACACCTCGTACAGTAAACTTCTTAAAAATTCCTTTTCACTTTTACTTCTTTTCAACGAACCTCTTGTGCGACTCCGTCGCTCGAAAACTTAGATGTAAACATAAACTCTGTAAGCATTCTAAGAATTATAATTCGAAACTCTTGTTTCCTTTCCCACGCGGCGACGTTCTCACGTCACCTCCGCGCGCTGGAGATAATCCCCTCCGCGAGAAAAACAAAAGGCCCATACGAAAAATCCGACCAATCAAAATCAGCCGTCTTTATTGTAATCTGCCTCGCAGAGGCAGAACGGTCCACGCTCTGTAAAACTTAAGAGAGATTATCCTTCGCTCTCATCGAGAGCAGACCTCATATTTAAATTCTCGAACTCCGTAAAAATACGAAATCCAGATATAAAGATCTCGAACGTTGTAAAACTCTAAATCTGTAAAACACTCTCGAACTCTGTGAAACACAGATGAGAATTCATTCAAAACTCTAATAATCGAACAATTAATAAAGTTTACGTTAATGGTTATCGTTAAGTAAAACCAAGTGTAATATCATTACTCTCCTTTGGGTGGAGAGTCGACGTAAACCTTTACCAACATCCTATCGAAACCCAAGGAATCGATACTATTAAATATCAAGTTGTATTCAGAAGTCGCGAGCGCTCCGCAAAAAGACTCACTTGTGCGGAAAACCCCAATCGTTTTCAAAGTTAGCGCCTTGTCTTCGATCGCGCAGCGTCTTCGCTCAGTGTCCCCCTCTCGGGACGTAACAACTCTATTTAATAAAATTGGTGGCAGCGGTGGGATTCGAACCCACGCCTCCGAAGAGACTGGTGCCTCAAACCAGTGACAACAGTCAAAACAACCACTCTATTTAATAAAATTGGTGGCAGCGGCAAACTTAGAATCAGTGTCAACGACCGAAAAGCCATTTATATTTAATAAAATTCGTGGCAACAGATAACACAAAAATAATAAATAAAATCTGTGTCAGTGAATAAACAACCAACAAACAATATATTTAATATATCGGCAGCAGCCCGAAATAAAAATAAAAATAAAAATCGTCGGATCCTCTCGCTATCCGTGCATTTGGTCACGACGCGAATCTACTTCCGACGACGCTCTGTTATCTGAAAGGAAGGTAACAAAGTCAAATAAACCAACATCTCTGCAACTACTGGCTTTATTTGGCACTCAGACATCACGACTACACACTCATATTTAATAAAATTCCAATCATCAACGACTCGGGACGAGCTCGACAACGTCAAAATCACAAAGAAATCCTCCAACCGACTCCAATCCAACGTCTCAAGGCCAACGGACAACGATCATCATCTACATCTACAATCTTCAATCACGACTAGCGCATTATTTCTTAATTATCGAGTAAGTCAATAATATTCTAGCACCATGCAAAATAATACAGCCGACGGGGACATAACGAATGCCCAATCGTCCTCACGTGGTAATAATTTTACAATAAATCATGATCTCGCTTCTTTAAACGCTCGATACAGAGATTACGTTAGATTTGTACCCGAATTCGACGGGACACCGAAAACGTGCGCCCTAAATACATTTATCAACCTTTGCGAAAAAGGGCGGGAATTCTTCCCAATTGTAGGAGAAGAAGGCATATGCACCTTTCTATACAGCAAATGCAAAGGCGAAGTAAGTGAAGCACTCCCTCTCGAAACCAGTCTCGACGATTTCATTTCGGGATTGAAACGAACTTTCGTGGCATCAAAACCTATCAAACAATGGTTCGAAGAGCTGGGTAAATTCCAACAGTTGAGAAGCGAGTCAATATCTAAATTTTACGGTAAGATGCGCAATTTCCTTCTCGCAGCCGAACAATCAATTCGGAGTACAGATTTGCCCGAGGTCGAACATATTATACCGTCTCTAAAGCGAATCGCTATTGATCAATTTCGACAAGGGCTTATAATCGATTATCGCACACAAGTACCGCTAAAGCGTTACGACACTCTCAAAGAGATTTATCTAAAAGCGCTAAGGGTCGAAGAAACTATCGGTCCAATCTCAGTAAGCAGTACAACCTGTCTCCCAATCACACAGAAACCCAAAACAAACTCCAACGAATCACGACCGATGACCGACAAAAAGTTCTGCACTTATTGCAAAAAAACAAACCACAATTTCACAGAGTGTTTCGCCCTAGCCAAACATATCAACCAAAATCAACCTAAAGAGAGCGAAACGAGAACCGAAAATTCTCAACGAACGACCTGTAATTATTGTAAAAAACCGGGCCATTCACTTAGTGAATGCCGCAAACGAGCATTCAATAACAGCAGAAAACAACGCAACCAAGAAAGCGCAAACGATCAGGGAAACTTTGTGTCGACCTCTCGAGACGGCGTGACGACCGGTCAGACACAACAGGAACGCCAAGAGTAAACAATAAGTTAAATTCAGTCGAGATCCAAGTGGCGAAGTGCAGACTAAGCTCGAATACTTTAACGTATCTTTCGCCCGCTATTTCATTATCCTCTAACGATTTAATCGAGGATAACACCATGTTCTTTGCGGATTCAGGCTCGGAACTTAATCTCATAAAATTAAAATGTATCCGAAATCCTGATTCAATTAATCGCTCAATTATCTTCGAATTACATGGAATCTCGGCAACGGACTTGCCTATGACTCTTGGACACATTCAAATCAATCTCAAAAATAAACTCGAAAATTTTCAAGTCATAAATAACGAATTCCCAATAGAATTCGATGCTATACTCGGACAAGAATTACTCGGTTTGTGTGGGGGCGCGATAGATTGGGAATTGAGATCGGTACGCATCAGGGGAGAGCAAATTCCATTTGCTAGTCCAGAATCGTTCCTTTTGAAGGCTCGCCAAAAGACGATTATGTTCGTTAAAGTGCGTAACGCACTCGAAACCGGTTACGTGCCAAAACTTCCTTTTCCCGACGGCGTATACGCTGGTGAAGCCTTAGTCACAAATGACAACGGAAAGGCTTATATCTACGCTATTAATACCCTAGACAAGGACATTAAAGTGGATGTTCCCGTAGTTTCGCTGTATCCTTTCGATATGAGCACAGACGAGAACGATCAAATGAACGAAAGTTCCGCGAAAAAACAGACTCCGGTACGCACGGACGCATCTCGGACGCGAGATAACCGTGTTGACGAAGTAGTGAATCTTTTGCGTCTTGACCACCTAAGTCTCGAAGAGCGTAGTGCAGTACTCGAACTTGTTGACGAGTACTCAGACCTCTTCCACATTCCTGGAGAACCCTTACGTCCGACGAACACCTGTACACATCGTATCCCAACAACCAACGATACACCCATACACACCAGACAATATCGCTTTCCACACCTACAAAAACCAGAGCTTGAAAAACAAATAGCCGACCTATTGAAGCTTGACATTATCGAACCATCTACCTCTCCATACAATTCACCAATCTGGATAGTCCCGAAAAGAGCTGACTCCCAAGGTAACAAAAAATGGCGGCTCGTAATAGACTTTAGAAAATTAAATGACAAAACTATCGGTGACGCATATCCTCTGCCTTTAATCACAGATATATTGGATCAATTGGGCGGAGCCAAATATTTTTCCATTTTTGATTTGGCATCAGGATTTCACCAAATTCCCATGGACTCTCATGATAAACAAAAAACAGCTTTCACCACACCTCATGGGCATTATGAGTTCACTCGCATGCCTTTCGGGTTAAAGAACGCTCCCGCGACTTTTCAACGTTTAATGGACATCGTGCTAAAGGGCCTACAAGGCAACGAATTATTCGTATATTTAGACGATATAGTCATCTATTCCCAAGATATCGAAGAACATAAGAAAAAATTTCGAAAACTCGCTGAACGATTGCGCGAAGCCAACTTGACTCTCCAAACTGATAAGTGCGAATTTTTGCGTACAGAAGTTAGGTATTTGGGACATTTAATATCGAACGACGGACTAAAACCAGATCCGAAAAATATCGAGGCCATTCAAAAATTCCAAGCGCCAACAACTCCGAAAAACGTCCGAGAATTTCTCGGCCTCGCCGGTTATTACCGGCGTTTCATTGAAAACTTCGCAAAAATTGCTAAACCATTGTGCGACCTCACTAGCAAAAATGTCGATTTCAATTGGACCCCTGTACACCAGGAGGCATTCGAAATACTGCGAGATAAACTTTGTACTGCTCCTATTTTACAATACCCTGACTTTTCCAAACCCTTCGTAGTCACAACCGACGCATCGAATATCGCGCTCGGAGCTATCCTTTCTCAGGGAAAAATCGGAGAAGATCATATTGTTTCTGCAGCTTCTAGAGTATTGAACAAAGCTGAGAAAAATTATTCTACAATCGAGAAAGAAATGGCAGCAGTCGTTTTCGCACTCAAAACTTTCAGACCGTATATTTACGGCCGTCAATTCACTTTGCTAACAGACCACCGACCTCTAGTGTGGCTAAATTCAATGAATGATCCTACTTCGCGAGTACTCAGGTGGCGAGAGAGACTAAAAGAATTCGATTTCGAAACCCAGTATAAACCTGGAAGAATCAACACCAACGCCGATGCTCTTTCCCGTAATCCTTTTGTACTCCCAATTCATTTCAAATGGAAAACTCTAACTCCACCATATCAAAACGGCAGATGCACGCATGCGCTGCCTCTCGCCAGAAGCGTCAGCGCGACTGAATTCAGTTCGCACGACGAAGATTCAAAGAAACCACGAACTTCAGAACCTCTCGTCCAAGACATCTCTATGGACTCCAACTCCTCGACCTGTCCGTCGAATCCAATTCCTAAATCGACTCAATGTCCTCAACAAAATCTCGAAATCTCTACAAACTCACTAAATAAACAAAATCTCGAAAATTCCCTAAATCAACAAAATCTCGAAATCTCTACAAATTCTCTAAATCAACAAAATCTCGAAATCTCTACAAATTCTCTAAATCAACAAAATCTCGAAATCTCTACAAACTCACTAAATAAACAAAATCTCGAAAATTCTCTAAATCAACGAAATCACGAAATTACTACAATCTCACTAACTCAACAAAATCTCGAAAATCCCGAAATCTTACAAAATCAATTAAACCTCAGAAATCGAATCACTTCTCAAGTCTCGTTAGAACCCAAAAATTCAGAGACGCCAACAATCTCGGAAAATCCAGTGAGTCCTCAAAATCCTCAGAGCCCCAGTAACTCGCATGTCCCAGAACTTCTCGTAACTCCAAGATGCCAACAAAATCTAGTAAAACAAAAATATCCAATAAATCCAGAGCATCTCGTAAATCCTATTATCCAATTAAACCAACAAAATCACGTCCCCAAACCTCGACGTAAATCTCGCAAACCATTTAAGGCACGACCCTTTGTGTTGCAATCCATGACTCCGAATTCAACATCATCATCCTCTTCCTCCTCGTCGTCCTCGACAAGATCATCATCTTCCTCCGAGAACGAAGATGACTCCTACTCGAGGAAAATGGTGGTCGATTCCTCCATCTCCTCGTCAGAAGTAGATGAAGAAATGGAAATAGTAACCTCGACACCTCTCCAAACTCGACTAAGAGTACACTCTCCGAGGAAATCGAAAGGTAAGCGAGTACGGTACTCCACCGGTCTCTCGCCATATCCTAGAAAACATAAAAAACCAAAGCTCAAATCAGGAGTGTTTCTTCACAAAAACCTCCAAACCAAAAATCTGGTTACTCACGATATTCATCCTACGACTAACAATACGGTGAATATAGAACAAATGGAACTCTCCACGATAAATGAAGACGTGGCAGTCGCGGAAGACCTAGCCACAATTCTTGACAAAAGCTTGCGAATAAACTCTCCTAATGCAAAAACCGAACAGGCGATACAAAATCCCGAACAAACTCCGATACAACCTCTCATTATAGCTCATTGCACATCGCCTATTCCTCACATTCCAGTCGTCCGAAGATCCGAACGAACGAAAAAGAAAAAGACTTGCTTTTGTTGCCCAGACGGTCATACACACCTCCAAAAACAGTACAAACAAAACGCCCAGAAGGGAAGAAAACGTAACAAATCCCAGAAATCAGAAACTCCCGCAAAACCTGAAATTGTCTCAGAACCTCTCGTAATCCCGTCGACGTCCTCATTACCACAAGACCAAGAGCAAAGTATTGCAATACCTCCGATGTTACCCTCGATCTCACAAGAACCAGAACCAGGCATCTCGAATGCTCAACAAACACCCTCGAGTTCACAGACACAAATACCGAATGTGTCGAATTCCAACCCTATGTACTCGATAGTACAAGAAAAGGTACAATCCAGCTTAAATCCTAGTACCACGCACTCAATACTAACCGATAAAACACAGTACGTTCCAAATCTCTCAGTGCAGCAGGTAAACGAAGTGAACCGCACTACTCAAACTAAGTCTCCCGCAACTCAAGAAACGCATAATCAGACTCCAGCGGAAGACATGGACGAAAGCGTAAAAGCAGTAAACATAATCGAGACCAGAGATAATATCGAAATGATTAAAGATCATTATATTTGCTTTATATCCGCGGACGGAACAGTCTCAAACGAGTTCGGTAAAAGAATGATCGAGCTCGGATTATTGAAAAATCTATCCCCTTTAGAACGTTTGGAAGTGGGTCAAGTATTGGTATCAGGCACGCCAAAAAGAAGAGTTTTCGCACTCGTAATACAAGAAAACGATTCGACTCTCATAACTCTAGACAATTTCTCGAAAGCAGTCCAAAACCTAAAAATCAAACTAGAGGAACTCGAAATTAAAACAATAGCAGTCTCAGTAAAACGAAACAATTTACAAGACTCTAGTTGGCCAAAAATCAAGGAAATCCTTTCTTCAATTTTCAAGGACTCAGACATTCAAATCAAAATTTGTAAAGATAAGATCATCGTCCCTCCAGAAGCAGATAGAGAAGGAATTATTAAAGAAAATCACGGTTCCCCTATCGCAGGACACAAAGGCGTTACCAAAACGTACCGTCGCATCAGGCAGAAATATTTTTGGGAGAATCTGAAAAACCAAGTTGAAGATTATATCAGAAAATGTACAAGCTGTCAAAAACGAAAATTGGTGAGAATAAAAACCAAACAACCTATGATAATTACCGACACGCCTCTCTCCGCATTCGACAAAATATCCATGGACATAGTCGGACCAATCAATCCCCCTTCGTCACTCGGTCACAGATACGTTTTGACCATCCAATGCAATCTATCCAAATTTTCGTTCGCCATACCGTTAGTCCATGCTTCAGCCAAAGATATCGCTCATGGTTTTACCACAGGCTGTCTCGGCATCTTCGGTAGCCCAAAAGCTATCCTCACTGACCAAGGAGCAGCATTCACGGGAAAAATAATGCACCAACTCGCGAAAATCTTCAAATTCAAACATATTAAAACCACAGCGTTCCATCCCCAATCCAATGGATCTCTCGAGCGTAGTCACCAGGTTCTCGCAGACTATCTTAAACATTACACTAACAAGAAAGATTGGCACTTGTGGCTACCTCTTGCGACACTTGCCTACAACACTAGCGTACACGAAGGAACAAGAATGACTCCATATCAATGCCTCTTAGGAAAATTAGGCCGAGTACCATCCGAATATTCGTACTTGGACGAAATTCTAACATACGAAGATCACGCGAAAAACGTTAAAAAACAAATAGAAGATGCTCAAAAATTAGCAAGACAAAATTTAGAAGCGGCAAAAGAAAAATCAAAAATCCGATATGACAAGAATATAAATCCCGTTAATTTCAAAATAGGTGAAAAAATATATCTAATAAAAAACCAAAAAACTGGTAAATTGGACGACAATTATAAAGGTCCTTATACAGTCACTGCAGTAATCGCAGATAAACCAGATATCGAAATCGAACTCGAGAATGGAAAACGCAAAATTATACATTGTAATCGAGCCAAGATCGCGCATTAACGTAAAACAAACAAACAAAATATATATATACATTAAAAATAAAAATAAATATATAAGTAAAACGAAAATTAACTAAATAAGTTAACGATAGTATAATTATGGTCGAATATATGTATTAGATTGTAAACCAGGCGTACCTACCTATGCATTAGATCTTACGAACATTTGTACTCATCGATTATCATAGCAAATAAGAATTTCATGTACATCGACGAGAAATGGTATACAGGTGATGCTTTTTATATCATAAATTGAGAGGGTCGCTCAATCTCCGCGGTTGGGAGGTGTTACGTCTTAGCCGGTAATGTCGAAGTCGACAGTGCGTTCGACCGGTACCTCAAACTCCTAACAAGTCGATAACGTACCAACACAATTCTCTCACACCATTTACCATCACTCGTCGATCACTAACTCTTAGTTAACTAATAATATCATTCGTTCTTGGAAATCAAATAAGACCAAGCTCTCATTACATATACACACCACAGAATTCTAAACTGTAATCTAATATAAGCGCTCTATCAACTTATAAACACCTCGTACAGTAAACTTCTTAAAAATTCCTTTTCACTTTTACTTCTTTTCAACGAACCTCTTGTGCGACTCCGTCGCTCGAAAACTTAGATGTAAACATAAACTCTGTAAGCATTCTAAGAATTATAATTCGAAACTCTTGTTTCCTTTCCCACGCGGCGACGTTCTCACGTCACCTCCGCGCGCTGGAGATAATCCCCTCCGCGAGAAAAACAAAAGGCCCATACGAAAAATCCGACCAATCAAAATCAGCCGTCTTTATTGTAATCTGCCTCGCAGAGGCAGAACGGTCCACGCTCTGTAAAACTTAAGAGAGATTATCCTTCGCTCTCATCGAGAGCAGACCTCATATTTAAATTCTCGAACTCCGTAAAAATACGAAATCCAGATATAAAGATCTCGAACGTTGTAAAACTCTAAATCTGTAAAACACTCTCGAACTCTGTGAAACACAGATGAGAATTCATTCAAAACTCTAATAATCGAACAATTAATAAAGTTTACGTTAATGGTTATCGTTAAGTAAAACCAAGTGTAATATCATTACTCTCCTTTGGGTGGAGAGTCGACGTAAACCTTTACCAACATCCTATCGAAACCCAAGGAATCGATACTATTAAATATCAAGTTGTATTCAGAAGTCGCGAGCGCTCCGCAAAAAGACTCACTTGTGCGGAAAACCCCAATCGTTTTCAAAGTTAGCGCCTTGTCTTCGATCGCGCAGCGTCTTCGCTCAGTGTCCCCCTCTCGGGACGTAACACTCCAACGGAATCCCACCCTGAGAATCCTGTCTCAATTTATTTTCAAAAGAGTATCGTTCGTCATAACGGAAAACTGACTGGCGCCCAAAGCGAAATATAGATATTGAAAACGTTGTCAAAGCGCCCCGGCAGCCGACGGACCACGGCCGCGCCGGGTGGATATTTCAGAATAATTGTAAGAAAAAAATATCGGTCTCATTTGGCGCCCAACGTGGGGCAACGTTGGTAAAATTGATTGAGAAAATGTCGCCAAATATCAGACGGATATTTCGGAATAATTTAGAAAGGAAATATCTGTCTCATTTGGCGCCCAACGTGGGGCAACGTTGGTAAAATTGATTAATTATGTCACCAACACGGTCTCGTTTGGTGACATCAGTGAAAATTTGATTAGCTAAATTTTGTCGCCAAATATCAGACGGATATTTCGGAATAATTGTTAGAAAGGAAATATCTGTCTCATATGGCGCCCAACGTGGGGCAACGTTGGTAAAATTGATTGAGAAAATGTCGCCAAATATCAGACGGATATTTCGGAATAATTTAGAAAGGAAATATCTGTCTCATTTGGCGCCCAACGTGGGGCAACGTTGGTAAAATTGATTAATTATGTCACCAACACGGTCTCGTTTGGTGACATCAGTGAAAATTTGATTAGCTAAATTTTGTCGCCAAATATCAGACGGATATTTCGGAATAATTGTTAGAAAGGAAATATCTGTCTCATATGGCGCCCAACGTGGGGCCACGTTGGTAAAATTGGTTAAATTAAAAATAAAATTGTGTCGGTTTCAATTGAAGTGAAAATATTTGAAACCGCGTTAAAAAGGAAACGTTGACAAATCCTGCGTCTGTCTGATTTGCCGACGTTTCATGTGGAAATTGGTACTGAAAAGTAAAATTTGATTAATTAGATTTTGTCGCCAAATATCGGACGGATATTTCGGAATAATTAGAAAGGAAATATCGGTCTCATTTGGTGACAAAATTTCAAAAGTAAAATCTGTGTTAAAGTTCGATAAATAAAATTTATTCGAAAATTTAATAACGAAGCGTTGACAAATGCCGCGTCTGTCCGATTTGCCAACGTTTCAAGCGGAAAATTAATATTGAAAAGAAAATTCTATAAATTGAAAATTTTGTGCCGGTTTAATTTGAAATAGAAAAGAATTAAAATTGTATTAAAGTAAATTAAAGTGAACATTTGACAAATTCGCGTCCGTTTCAGTCAACGACGCATGGGAAGAAAATTTCAGTTTCAAAGTGAAGACGAAAGAAACAATTTGACGAATGAATTGAAAATTCCTTCCAGCATGCTTTACGTATTGATTGTCTAATTATTGTGTGTTAATTTTGTCGTGGTCGTACATATGAAATCGTTATTTGTTTAATTGATAATTACTGATTTATGCGATTATATATTTATTTATGCGGTTATGTATTTACTGATGTGATTATTTACTTATGTGATTATAATTTATCTATGCACTGTCGTTTATTTATCCGCTTATTATTTATTATCTACCAATTCGGTCATTATTTATATTGGATATATATAATAATTATTTAGAGTAAGATATATCTTTACTCATACGTAAGATTAGAGAATACAAAACCAAATCGACACACGAACCTCTTGTAAACATAAACATTGACTGGCTATTCGATAGCCGACAAATGCATACAAAGAGACGCATAGAAATACGTTCACCATAAAACGCACAAGGGATTTGGGTAACGGTTCGGAGACTGTTCCTTTATTTCATGTGACAAATAGTTAGTCTCGTAGAGATCTTTGTAGAGAGTAGACGGACCTTGCCTCAAATAAAGAATAAGTTTGAACAGTATAACGAACATCGAATAAAGATTATAATTAACCCTAAACCAATTTCCAATAATTTATTTATCCAGTTATCGTTTATTTATTCGATCATCGTTTATTTATTTTGTTTGCTATTGTTTATTTATTCTCTTATTGTCTATTTGTTTACTACTGTCTATTATTTATTATTTATTTGTTTTCTGGAAAATTCATAATTGTATTAATTATTACGGAATAGCTGACGATCAATAATTATTCTGATTTATCACGCAATATTATATTTGTCGTTTTATTAAAATCTTGGTAATAACGCATTGTTGAATTGACAGTGAACGAAAAATTTTGAAATCGAAAATAAAATATCGGCCGAAGGAAAATTTAAGACGACATAAGAATTTACATACAGTGAGCCGAAACACTGTTGAGATGGTCAAGCGCGCACGAATGTAAACACGGGGAGCGGCCCGACGCGCGAGACATAAAGGCGACCGTTATTACTTTTTCTTTCTTCTCTCGAGCCATATGTATTGTTTCGTCTTCTTCGACGAGAAGAAATTATTATCGTAAACCTTTTCTTTTCGTTTGCTCGCTCATTCGCACAAATATACCGGGTATAAGTTAGAGACAATATAACGAAAATACGATCACGATTATTGGTGTCTCTCTCTTTTCGCAAACTATATATTATTCTGCTATCTTTGACTACAAGAAATTATTATTGCGAACTTTTCTTTTGCTTGCTTGCTTTTATCTATTATGTCGAATAGAATTTAGGGAAAATATTAGTATATGTACTGCCGAAGCAAGTACATAGAGAAAATATTATAAGAATACGGCTGCGATCATTGGTGCAATTATTATTCAGATATCGAATTTAAAATATGAAACAAGCTGACTGCTAGCAATAAAATTATTTAATTCAATTAAAAGCTAAATCCAAAATTAAAAAAAATAAAATTTTTAATAATTATTGCCGGTCAAATAAAACGGTTTTAACATTGACTGAAGTTTGTCGGAAAAGTAATGTTTAATACGCCGCCGAGAAGACTAACACGATCAACGGCAAAAGAAGAAACTAAAAATAAAAATAAAATTAATTTGACAATGCAAGAAAATATCGAGATGTCCGATAGCGAAAGATACCCTATGGCAGGAGTGGGGGGGAAATGCAAAGACATCGGAGCGAACGCCCAGTGAATCGGCTCGAGTTTTGACAGCTGATGAGGTGGGAGCAACGGGGTTTACCCCCGCCCAGCCGTCGAGCATGACCGGTATAGCATGCGATCGCGTTAGCTCACTCACCGCTGTTCGAGGAGTAGCGTTACCCGGGAGGGGAAGGGGATCGCGCAGTGGCACCCCGATTCTCCCAGATAATAGCGCGCCCATGGCCAACGAAAATTTGCTAACGACATTAATGGGACCGCTCCAAACCCAGTTAGACGAGATGATGAAACAAATGCGAATAATAAGCGACCGCTGTGGACACTTGGAAGAAGAGACCAAATTAAATAAAAATCGAGCGGATCAAGCCCCGCCGCGTTTTGATCAAGCGTCGGAAGTAGCAATTGCGACAAGAAACAGCGCACGGTACCAAGAAACAATACGAATTTTACCGATGGATTTAATTGACGAGGATACTTCTCCAAATCACCGAGGAGCGTTTAGGCCATACACTCGCGAAAATTTTGAAATTGACAATGTAACACTGCCTAGGTCGTCGGGACCCATGCAATCCGACGATTTAGCGAATAGCCAAAATTTGTCAAATATAGTGAGTGCCGAGTTGCCCGAGCCGTCTAGAATCGGACAACGAGGGAATGTTCGAGGAGTTCGAACGGCGGTGACTGAAAACTACCAGCCACATGAAAATTTTCAGCGAGTGCAATTTAGCTCGGAAAATAATGACTTACGTTTCACCGGAAATGGAAATTACCGAAATTCACCAACAGGAGATACTCGACGAAATACGCCAAGGGAAAATCTCAATCGCCAAGCTGAAGAACTATCGACAAATCACGGGAACGAGGGAAGCCGACCAAATGCTCACCGACTAGGGACACCACGCAGGGGTGCTCTTTCATGGCCAACGAGTGATTCAAGCGATGAGGATGAAGCTTTTTGGCAACATGGACATAGCACAAGAAGAAACATTGGCTGAATTTGTCTATCGAGCTCGCGTGATCTTTGAACGAATGCAACATCCACCCTCGTTTCGCGAACAGCTGAAGCAGAGTTTAGGAAAGTGTAATCCGCGACTAACTTTCGAAATCCTGAATTCCGACATTAATAACTTTGACGAGCTACTCCATTATCCGAGCGAAAGAAATCACGTTTATCGCGGATTAAGTCTTTGCTTACCTCAATGATTGGATTGTGGTCAGTCAAAACCTCGACGAACACTTGGCCATATTGGCCTTGCTTTTTGAAGTGTTACGAGAGGCCAAGCTGATTGTCAATCGGGAGAAGAGTAGTTTCGCCTGCTGAGAGGTGAAATCCCTTGGATATATTGTCAATGAACTTGGAATAAGGCCGAACCCTGAAAAGATACAGCCAATCCTCGATTTTCCGGTTCCCAAAGACCGAACACAACTTCGACAATTTAACGGATTGGTTAATTGGTACCATCGACACCTGAAGAGTATCGCACGGGTACAGGGACCCCTGAACAAGTTGACAAGTCCAAAAGTAACATAGGAATGGACAGAAGTCGAACAAAAGGCATTCGACGAAATAAAACAGCCTTATCCAATGCACCAAAACCCTGCCGCCACTTTGTCTGAGGAGAAAAGGCGCCTAGCCATCAACGTGATATGCTCGCCTCGAAACGAACGAACATTGGAGGAATTGATGGACGAACGACCAGAGCTCAAGAACGGCGAGGAGATACGCGTAATCATCCCAACCAGATACAAGAAATAATTAATCGTTTATTCATTATACTCTATAAGGATTTACTTTGTTATATTGTTCTTGACCTCGGTTGTCAATTTCCTTTCTTTACCATTATTACCAGTTTACTCCAAGTACAGTTAGTAACCGAGTGTTTAATAAAAGTGTGGGTTTTTGGAATTTGTCGTCTGTGTGTGATATAATTAAACCCCAAAGGTTTCGCAAGATCAATGAAATTCTAGTCATTCTTTCAGACAAAATATAGCCCTGTGATCGGACGGAGAGGCAGGTTTGTCCATAATAAAATTGTCTAAACCATCCTGAATGCACCCTCCAATCTTGGGTATGATGTCAAGGTTCGGGAAGGGGGGATGTTACCGGAGGATTTTCTCGACAGCATAAGAGCCCGAGATTGTCGGGTGTTGTCGAGACGCCCTGTAGTGAGTCGGGCCTACGACGTCGTGCGTTAGCCACACTCGCGGCTCACTACACTTTTCGTGAATCTTCGTTGACAAAGGGCCGAGAGGCTCGAAATTAGCGCGACGATTCTCCTCTTCCCCTCCCCCTCTTTACCTGTTGACTCCGTTTGCCGATCAGAGACGATAGATGAGCACTCGATCGCGCACCGTCTTGGTGTTAACACAAGCGTCCCGAGACAGTAATTTACTTATTCATTTTCACGTTGGGGAATAGTGGTAAAGGGTCAGTAGAAAGTGCGTGTTTGCTCAGCGAGGAACGCTGTAATACGCTGTAATACGAACTATTGTATAGATATTGAAAACGTTGTCAAAGAGCCCCGGCAGCCGACGGACCACGGCCGCGCCGGGTGGATATTTCAGAATAATTGTAAGAAAAAAATATCGGTCTCAAAATAAAACTTATGTATATATTATACATTTCTAAACGCACTCGGCTTACGTACCACTTGACCGCGAGCATTTGTTTAGATTTATTTAGGTAACCTTTTCTAGGATCACATCGCATCTCCTATTATAGAAGTGCAATACGTTATCGTTTTTTCCTTCACAATCGACCCGACTAAGAAGTTTTGTTTATATGATACATCTCCCACTACAATAGAGAAAAGAATATTTAAATGCACTGCAGCATTCAGTTCAATTTCAATTTGAGACTTCACTCGTATTAGAGAGGTAGTATGTCGCGACCTCATCCGATTGTTACACCAGTGCTTGGTTAGATTGGGCTAAAAAGTGGGACAGTGAAAATCGACACAAATTCATACACTTCTTCGATGCGGAGGATTATGAGGGTGCCTGCCCCCACTCTCGACCCGAGGACTGGGAATATGGAAATTCCTCCAAATTCTGTGGATAACATGAAGCCTGGGCAGCCAATCGTACTCGCGGCATTAGAAGTGATGAATTGGAGAAATGGATTGCGAAACTAGTTAAGTTACTAAAGTTACCAAAATAATACGACATCCATGGTATTATCCAATGGCTGAAACCATCACCTCGATGACGTATCTCAATTGTGATACCACCCTGAAACGATGTCCATGTATGGAGTGGATGGGGTGGATAGATGCGAGGAAACTGTGTACCTACAGACTAATAGTTCATTCACATAATGTAAAAAGTGAATAAACTTTATATCTTTTCACTGTACTAATCAGGCCTGAAAATGAAGTATAAAACCATTTTATAATTCATTTATTATTTTTATCGATTAAAAAACTTATGATATAAATAAAAAAATTACAAATCAGATTTGTTTATCCAGCTATTGTGCGAACTATCAAAACCTAGCCATTTTACAAGTAACTTATTTCCACGATTATTTCTGCATGGGACGACACAGAGACGTGGACTGCTTTTACCTCTGTCAAACGTATGCGCGTATTCCGAAACATCTCGTACGCGATAACACTAATCTATTGGTACCCTTTAAGCAGGATGAAATGAATTTGAAACATGTATATGATGACCACGTAAATACCGATATGTCGTACACGCAATTTAAAAGTTTAGTGAATTGAACAAGGGTCGTTACAGGATCAAATCAATGTATTTTTGCAGCCAGGGATGTTGTTGAAATTTAAGAGTTCTGTAAACTTTAACGAGTTTTAAGTCCAAATTCATGTATCGCTTCAAATTTTGATAGTGTATGATGTATCGATTTTTCGGATATAGCGTTGTCATTAATTTTGCATGCTTGCTGCCAGGCGGTACATAGGGTTCAGGCGCCAGGGGTAAGTCTTTGTGCAGTGCGTGTAATTCTTGCGGATACTCTAAATCGACTTTGAAAATATATCCTATGGCATTGTCATCCGGAATATCGCGTGGATCTATCGACTCTTCCTCTTCCCCCACCCACTCAAAAGACCCAGTAGGAAGATATTGGCTCATTGCTGCACCATACAAATTATTTACATCGCAATACATAAGATATGTTTCAGGCTTGTTTGGATCGAATTCTGCTCCCATATAACGATTATTAGCTTTTGCATATCGATTCGAACACTGTGACAATCCGCCTCGAATACGTCTTTCTATAAACACGAGCATATCCACATCCGTCAAGAGCTCGAGGTTCACACCCGTAGATTTTAGCGCCGCATCGAAAGCCAACCCGGGAGCAGTGTAATAATGCAGTCGATCAAGGTCATATGTCATTTTACATTTCAGTCGGAAATTTTTAAAAATGTCAGCCAAAAGAAGGACATCAGTTTTTAAATAAAGATCCGAGTATTCTCCCAAGGTTTTCACATTAAAAGCTTCCCACACTGTGCATGCGTGAGAATACTCGGCGTCTGATATGCCTTCGTTCTTTAATGGTGAATACAAATTTTGTTTCGTCGGTAATTCAGTCTCGTCGAGTCTTTCCCAATTGTCCACGTAATCATAAGGAAAAACACCTTTTCTCGTTAATAAATCGAATTCTTGTACATAATCACAATGCCTCCTCGTGATTAGCTTTTCATCGTTACTAAGATACGACGCGAAGCTCTCGACACTCGATGGCATGAATCTGAATGAATCTACGAATCGATAATCTATGATAGTACTCTTGACACTCTTCGTGAATGATATGTAATTTTCCATATTTACCGGCAAAAGTTTGATCGACCCTTCAAATTTGTTCGCCAGCGCTTTAATTAAAAAGTATGAGCCGTAGCCTGATAAATTATGAAATACTACTGGAATGGTATGTGAGTTTTTAAAATTCAAATTACACCCTTCATGTACTGCACCTCGATATTTACCCGAAAAATGACAATGATCACGATGCTTAATATCTTCGGGAGCAAATGGTTTTCCGCAAATATGACAATTTTTGGTAAAAAGGAATTCCATTTTTTCATCGTGACTCATCGGATTCATTCGCTTGATCGATTTCAAGCTTGGGCTCAACGGTTTAGCTATTTCTTTTAATTCGTTGACAAACCATTCAATACAATCCTTGTTACGATCAATTTTAAATTTTGATAGAGAATCATCGAAACTACATTTTAAATAATATACAATACTGTGTGGGATATGTTTCTGATAGGCACTAGTATTTGCATAGTCTTTTGGCGTGATTGGATTCAAGATGCATTCAAGATCTGCGTAAATTGTGAACGGAACGTCTATTTTATGTTTATAGTTTTTGAATTTCAGAATTGAATCCTCACCGCTTGGCATAATGATTCTCGTCTTATTTAAGACTGCACAATCAATACCGTGTTTTTCAAGTCCACTTTTTGTATTAAAATGCGACAAACAACGATCGCAAAGCCATGTGCTACATTTATGGTTTGAAATTTGCGATCTTACCAGTCGTGAAAGATTTTTTATCCAAGCAAAATGATAAACTGTATAAACTGTATCCATACACATTGATTGTTAAATTGTTCATTTTCTCAAATTTCGCAATATCTTTCAATTGCATAGGGAAGTCTATACTTTCATACTTTAATACTGTGCTGAAGTGAGGATATGAAGTCGGACGAGTCGCATGTGATGAGCTTCGTCGTTTTGGATGTTGACGACTGCTTTCTTATTTTGAATATCACGTGGAAGTTCGATGAATGTTGACAAGCCTCCGCGTAATGGTACATGTCTGTTGATGTTCACGGTCAAATTGATGATTTCTACCATGGACCAGCCCGAATATTTTTCTTGAAAGTCTTCGACTTTCACAGGTAGTTTTTGCACTAACTCAGCGTACCACTGCTTAAAATTTATCGTTGTGTACATTTCTTCGTTTCGCGTGTTGAAAAATTTAATCTCCTCAATGATGTCGGTATTTTTGGTGATTGAAAATTTGCACGCAAGAACACAGTTCACTTTGACACTGTTGGTCTTTAACAAAATGTTTTTCAATCTTCTGACGATCAAATTTTGTGAATTTGCGAGAAAACGTTTCACATTTTTATGCCCGAGATTTATCACTATTCCGGTTCGAATGCTTGATCCGAAAGTATTACTCCTCCACAAGAAGACAGATTACGAATAATTTGCGAAAACCACGAATCTCCAATAGCAGGCCATAAGGGCGTAACAAAAACATACAATCGTATTAGACAAAAATATTTCTGGGGAAACATGAAAAAACAAATTGCTGACTATATCAGGCAATGCGAAAGTTGCCAAAGAAGAAAGTTAGTAACGATAAAAACAAAACAGCCGATGGTCATCACACATACTCCTCTCGACATGTTCGATAAAATTTCCATGAATATCGTGGGGACAATTAACCCACATTCTGAACTCGGACATAGATTTATTCTCACTATTCAAGATAATTTACCACTTTTTGTATTAAAATGCGACAAACAACGATCGCAAAGCCATGTGCTACATTTATGGCTTGAAATTTGCGATCTTACCAGTCGTGAAAGATTTTTTATCCAAGCATAATGATAAACTGTATTGATGTTTATTCCTAGTTGTTCATGACTATCTTCGGTATTTTCTTCATGCACGAGCAAATGAATCGTAGGCCTATCGGATTTGTTACGGCTAACGTGAATGGGTATTACTTCATTACGACGCTTTTTACCCTCATCGCGTTCAAGTCCATATATACACATGACACTGCTGTCCTTTAACAACATGTTTTTCAATTTTCTGACGATCAAATTTCGTGAATCTGCGAGAAAACGTTTCACATCTTTAAGCCCAAGATTTATCACTACGACGAACCGAGCATATCACTCGACCAAAATATGACAATCATGAGTGAAAGTCTCACCGAAGAAATGAATATCTCCGAAGTTCCGAAAGAAACAATAGACGATCTGTCCTCGACGCAGGTAAGAAACGAAAATTTACTACAGATCGAGAATGACAATTTATCCAAAAATCCACGACAAACTATTATCACCAAAACAGAACCGACAGTCAGACGCTCATCTCGAGAAAAAAGACGAAAAACATGCTTCTGCTGTCCGGACGAAATATCTCACGAACGAAAGAAGAGAAACAAAAAACAAAAGGCCGTGAGTCAAACGGGAAAATTTGACAAATTGTCGAACCCGGTGTCGAAAAAGAAAAAAGGTAGAGTAACAATTCGAAGATCCCTGTCCCAACCAACGAGCCGACTCTCGACAATCCGGGATCTCGCAGATCACGCTGTAAAAATTCCGACAGTAACAACCCAAGACGACCAAATGTTCATTCAAACGTCTAACACACCCAATCTAACACACCGACACGTGACGAAATTCCGGCAATAGAAAATGTACAACCACTCGACGTAACTCAGGCGACCATCGGCCCAAATCCTCCGGGTAATACTCCCTGGGGAGCACCCACACCACTCTCTCACGTACTGGGTGTTCAGAGTTCATCGAACGAGAGCGAAAAGTTCGAAAATACAACAAACGTAATAGAAACGAGAGACAACATCGAAATGACGCGAAATCACTACATTTGCCTAATCTCAGCTGACGGTACAGTATCAAACGAATTCGGGAAAAGAATGATCGAAATCGGTCTTTTAAACACTCTAACACCTGATAAAAAATATGAGCTTGGAAAAATAGTTGTTTTTGGAACCCCACAAAAGAAAATTGTCGCGCTAGTCGTTAGAGAATACGACTCTGACTCCTTGATTCAAGAAAATTTCGTTCTTGCGGTAAAAAACTTAAAAAAGGAAGGCTCATTGTCTTCTGAAATTCGTTCGTCATCCGCATCACTTTCATGAGAATTCGAGTCGCGTTCACGAATTATGACCCGTGACTCGATGTGAATTTGTTTTTCCTCAAGGGATGATAAGGAATCAGATTGATTGTTCAATGATTTTGTGAGATTTTGGTTCCTTTTTGCTCTAGATTTTCTGCTTATTTTCTTCTTGTTCAGAAAGGAATCTGAATTTTCAGATGAATTAGAATTTTCGCTTTCTTGACTCGGGTTATCAAGCCGAGTTTTTGAATTTTTATTTCCATTATTTAACGCGAGAGGTTCTGGATTCGAATCGCCAAATTCCCGGATCGTTTCCCTCAGAACTTCTGATCTCGAGTAATTTGGTGATTGAATTTTTTTTATATTAGAAAAAGAAGATTCGTCGGAGTCAGTTCGAGCTAGCCTGGGCCTCCGTGGAATTCGTCGTATATCGCCTTCAGATGACGAAAACGTCCTTGCCACTCCGGGCACGGGGTTTGCGTATGTTTCTCCGGTAGGAGTTTTTTCGACTCTCCACTTGAATTTTATGGGGAGTATGACTGGATTTCGGGAGAGAGCATCGCCGTTAGTATTTATTTTTCCGGGTTTATACCGTTTCATGAATTCGAATTCTTTTAATCGCTCTCTCCATCTGAGCACTCGAGACGTAGGGTCATTCATAGAATTTACCCAAACTAAGGGTCTATGATCAGTTAGTCGGTTACCTAAGTCTTTCCGCGAGTTTTTTAAATTTCAATTGGTTCTTCGATCGATCGTGCGGATTTTACTATGTCATCTAGATACACGAATAGTTCGTTGCCTTGTAAACCTTTTAACACGACGTCCATTAAGCGTTGGAAAGTTGCTGGTGCGTTTTTTAATCCGAAGGGCATTCGATTAAAGTCATAGTGACCGTGAGGTGTCGTGAAGGCTGTTTTATGTTTATCTAGAGGGTCCATACCGATTTGGTGGAATCCGGACGCCAAGTCAAAGATGGAAAAATATTTTGCTCCGCCGAGTTGGTCGAGAATGTCTGTTATAAGTGGCAGAGGATACGCGTCACCAATCATTTTTTCGTTCAGTTTTCGGAAATCTGTCACGAGTCGCCAACGTTTATTTCCCTTGGAGTCTTCTCGTTTGGGAACAATCCAAATCGGTGAATTATACGGAGAAATGGACAGTTGAATTATGTCTAGTGTTAGTAAGTCGTTTATTTGTTTATCGATTTCGGGTTTTTGATGAGGAGGATGTCGGTATTGTCTTGTGTGTATAGGTTGATCGTCGGTCGTCGGTATGCGATGCATTCACACGTTAGTGGTTTCGAGAGGCTCACCCGGTATGTGAAAGAGGTCTACGTTCTCCTCGATAAGCTCGAGGGTCGTATTACGCTCTTCGACGTTGAGATGGTCCAGGCGCAGGAGATCCATTACGTCATCGATACGATTTTCTCGCTTCCGAGTCACGTTATCGTTATTTTCAGTTTGAATTCTCGCGTCGCGCTCTGGATTTTGTTCATTCTCGTCCGTACTCATATCGAAGGGATATAGAGTAATCACGGGAACGACCACTTTAACGTCTTTGTCCAGGGTGTTGATAGCGTACAGGCATGCCTTGCCGTTTATATTTTTGACAAGAGCTTCGCCTGCATATACGCCGTCGGGAAGAGGTAGGCGGGGCACGTAGCCTGTCTCGAGAGTCTTTCCTATTCTTATGAACATAATCGTTTTCGCTCGGGCCCTGAGCAAAAACGATTCTGAATTCGGAAATGGGATACATACTCCATTGAGACGTACCGTCCTACTTTCCCAATCAATGGCTCCTTGCCTTGAAATCGCGTCGTATTCTACCGGAAAATTATTGGGAACGACTTGAAAATTTGCTAATTTGTCATAGATTCGCAATTTAATCTGTCCGATCGTCCGTGGTAAGTCTATGTAAGAAATTCCGTGCAGTTCGTAAATTACGGTCTGGTCGATAGAGTCAGGGTTTTTGACATTTCTTGCTTTAATTAAGGTCTTACATACGTTCAGAATTTTCAAAAAATTCATTTTGTTTTTACAGATTATTATTCTCTATAGTTTTAGGCGTATTTCTGTGAAACTTGATTGTAAATATTCCCCATAGATCGAAAGTTACTATAGAAAACCCGACCGCCCATGGAAAGGGCCTGATGCGCGCCTACCTGCGCAGGCTTGTTTGAGGCAGCTGGCCTTTGCCGTCAAAGCCTTTTAGGCTGTCGGTTCTTTTGTTATCTTACAGTGTGTGTAGGGACGTTTATGAAGCATTGTGCGAGTGTATTCCGGTTTGTGAAATTCAAAAATTGTTGGTTTAAAAAATAATGCAACGTATAATGCAACAAAAGAGGCCAGAACAACTCGTCGATTAGAAAAAAATAAACAGCAACAATTGTTTACTGACAAGGAAGGCATAAAATATGAAGCTGGAATGGGAGATTAGATGTAAGTAAACAAAATGAATTTAAAAATTCATAAAGTTCTTGCTTTAGCTGCGCGCGACCTCGAGCGAAACGCACTTAAAACTTTAAATGCATTTTTCTCAACATTACTTTTTCTGGCACGGTCTGCATGATAACTCATACAGTTTTTAATATTGTTCAATGCTTTTTTTTTTAATATTCGAAATTGTTTTCTCTATAGTCTGTCGAGTCGGATTTTTGATATTGCAATTTAAAAAATTTATAAACATAATTAAAGTGTGACATTTATGTCACAAAATATACACTTTTTTTAAAACTGCCGTGAATTGCAAAATTTTTCGAATTTCGAAAATCTGGCTCGACAGACTATAACTACAACTTTATTTTACAAGAATCTCTTTACGTTTTACTGATCTATCAACATTTCAAGAAGGAATGATGCAGACCGTGGAGCAACTTTTTTTTCACAGTGCTTCGGAAAACGTGATTTTTTATGTTGTAATTTTTGAAAAAAAAAATGGAATAATTTTTTTTTACAAAGTTTAAATACTAATAAACAATGTGTAAAAATTATTTCGACTATTTTCTATTGCTATCTCTCCTAAAAACAGTTTTTCTTTTAGCGCGTTTTAGACACTGCTGGACGTATGTAACGCCTTAAATTTAATTCGGAACCAGAGTCTACGTAATATAAAGTGTCGGGTGTGGTAGTGTCGGGTGATTGTAGTTGTATCGATGCTGAACCAGGTTTTGACCAGTACGACCGAGATCGCATCTGGTTTTTCGGCTCTCGGTTTTTTCTACTTTTATTCCTGGCGTTCTTGTGTTATTGGACCCTTCGCTACGCCCGCTCGAGGGGTCTTGTCGGAGTTTCTCTGACCCTATTCTGGGGTTTGAGCTTTTTTCGCGTTGTTGAACGCTCGTTTACGACAGTCGTTGATTACATGGCCGGCCTTTTTACAATATTTGCAGACGACCGGAGAGTTCGTATTTTGTTTTAAATTCGGGATTTGAGCAGAATTTATTATTCGCTTGCCGACTATTGCTTTTCTTTTTGAAGCATTGTTCTACTGTGTGATTTGATTTTTTACAATAGGAGCAGAATTTAACGGGTTTTTCGTTATTTCCTGTGAATTGTTTCGAATGGGTCGCGAGACACGTTTTTAGGAACATGTCGTGTTGGGGACGGCTTCTGTTTATTATTTTTTCAACTTGTTTAGTTTCTTGGTAAATTTGCTCAAGACTTTCGTAATCTTTGAACGGTAAGGCGTAATAAATACGGGGGTGAAGTCCGCCCCTGAACACATCTGCCGCAATGTCCTCTAACACAACTAGCGAAGGGTTTCTAATTTTTTCTTTACCTCGCTTAATATCGTCTACGGCCATGGCCTTGAATTGACAGAATTGATCGTAATAGCTTGTGACTGACTCGTTTGGTTGTTGCGTTATTTTTGTGAGGTTGTCGATCCATTCAGTTACGTGTTTTGAAATGATAAATTTATCTCGAATTCTAGTTGTTAATTCTTCGATTGTTTTGACTGATTCGGTATCAACTTGGGCTTTTCCTGTACATTTTTCAGTTAAATCCGCGACAATATCGACTTCTTCGATGTCCGTAACGTTCTTTCGCGCGGCTTCGCATTTTACAATGAATTTTAATAATCCGCACGTTTTATCGGTACCATCGTTATAGGTTAGGGTGTTATCTATTGCTATCATTCGCGAGGTTTCCATCGCGGCTGGCCCTGTATCGTTGATCATTTTAATATTTTAGAGGACTTACTCGATGATGACTAATTAAAGATTACTGGAAACGTGTGTAGGCTGCTACAGTCGTCTCAGATGTCGGCTGGAGTTGTGGCGACGGCTTGGAGAGGTGTCGCCTCGGTGTTGTGTAGATGAACTAGTGCCGTCGTGTTGAAGAAGCTTGAGTCGTCGAGTGGAGATCTCGTGTTGTTGCATGGAAGAGTCCCGTGCCGTCGGGCGAATGAAGATGAAGATTTTTGTTGTGATCGTCAGATTGGAGAGTTTGTTGATTTTCTTTTTCGTTGACTTTGCTTTGAGTTTTTTTCAGTTTTATTAGTGTATGGAGCGTGATGGCGTGGTGTTGCTAATTCGTTAACGACGTTAACAATTCGTCGACGTCGCTGAAGATGTTTGAGTTTCCGCTGCCACCGGTTTTATTAGTATATAGAGCTGTTACGTCCCAAAGTAGAGAGACAGAGTAGCTCCGTTGATAATTCGATGTGCGCGGAATTTTGGAATTGGTTTGCGCTATTCGGCTGAACGTGAGCTTCTACCTGGGACTTACTTGTGCTCAATATACCAACTCAACGATTTTTGATTAATCGTCGAGGTTGATTCCTCTTCGAAGACGTTTAGTTTTATGATTATTTTCCCAAACTTTTCGATGTTGATCCGTGAGAGTGAGTTTGTTGGAAAACATATTATTTGCAACACCAACAACGCAATTACACTTAACAAAAACTAATACTTTATTTCACTTTTGAAATTACAACTCAGAAATTTGTACTTCGAATAATTTTGTAATGAGACTGGGATTTTACTCCCTTGAGATACTGTTCGATTCGAGGTTGAAGATATTCTGATTTGCCTCTCTAAAAGGGGCGACCATTTCACCTCGGTTAGGGAGGAGTTACAAAAATTGGGTTGGTTTCATTGGTCATTCATTTTCTATGGAGGGGGTTATTTTGGTCACACGAGGGTGAGGTGAGATCATTGCTTTGTGGACGGCATTCGTGAGAAAGAAAATACAGTTTAAAAATTATAGTTCGAAGAATGTACAGAGTTTGTTTATACCTAGGTTTTCGACCGGTAATATCGCACAAGGCGTCGAATGAAATGAAATATGAATAAGAAAGAGATTGTCGGGCTGGATATTTGTAACTTAAAGTATACCCTACACTTAAGAGTAAATATTATCGCTCTTCGTTAAGGGTTTATTCTTGGAAGGGTGTATATAAAAAGGATGTTTGTTCTTTGGGAGAATATTTGGGAAGATATGGAACGTGTCTTATTACATTGCGTGACTGCTTACATAAATAAATTGAGTTTGGTCTTTCAAATGTTTGGAAAATAATCTAGAAATGTTTAGGGAAATCATAGTTTCGTAACCGAAGCAAGAGTAATTGTTATTTCTGAAATGTAGTTTAATAAATAAAATAATAAGATGATAATAAGAATTAAAGGTGTACATAGTATTTGAATTTTACCGGCAGGCTGCATTGTTTCGGAGGTAGGCAAGATAATAATGTAATTTATCGACTGGAGATGTGCGTCACCCATGCTGGGACGTAACAAGTGTTCCGTGCACACAGATATTAGACAGCGCCACGGTGGCTGGGGTTAGGCACTGAGCGAACCCCAGCCAAGTGCGCCCATAAGGCCTATATGCCCTGTGGTTCCATTTCCATGTAAATCTATGTTGTCTGGTACAGCGTATGTTTTGTGTTTAACCTACAAACATTGTTCGAAAACGACAGTGTCAAAATGAATCAAAAGGAATATCTGCGAAAGTATCTCAGTGCCGAGGAGGATGGAATAAAGAAGAAAAAGAAGAAGAAGAAGCCAAACATCGGCACAAAGACGTAAGTATATTTTCATAACAATTCTATCCTCCGTAGGGCGAGACATACACCCGAACGCTTTGTGTTTTAGGTTATGTTGATAATCGTCCACGAACTGTCGGGGCGACCGTAATGTGTTAAAAAAAATACCTGGAACATTCCAAGTTCTATGTTCCAAATATTCTCGGGTACAACCGAACGAATCTTCGATCGCCCCTTCTCGATAAGAATAAGAATAATGGAAAAACATATCAAACATATTTCCTCTTTTGCTTTCCTTGTTGCACAACGTCAGAGATGTCTTTTCCAGAGTTAGAATCATTGACGACGACCTAGACGTGAAAAACATGCGACCGATCGAGGACGGGGAGTTTGAGATTTTCAATACTACGGAAGACGCACCTCAGATCGTTGGGATTATCGATGAGCGCGGACCTGTGGATTTCGCGGACAAGAGACGATGGAGAATCATCGCCGATGATGGCGAGGGTAACGTGGCCTGCAGTACCAATGAGAATAAGGAAAGAGATATCGAGCCTACCGCCCAAGTGCAAAAAAGCGATCGGAATCAGAATGAGATGCCGAAAAAGTCAAAGAAATTGAAACAGAAGAAAGCAACGACTGGCGAAGATTTAGATTCCTTGAGAAAATCCAGCAATGGTGATGAACGCAAAATTGCTAATCATTCCGCAGACAGCGACGTAAGTCCTCCAAGAAAACCAAGAGACGGGTCCGATAGCGATTTATCACCGCCACGAGCTTCTAAACCAGAAAAACGCAATCACAAGTCCCGCGAAGCGACGAAAAGTAAAAGTAAAAAGTCGTCCAATAAACGAAAGAAAGACACCAGTATTGAATCGAGCTCGAGCAGTTCCGACTCGTCAGACTCGAGCCCACGAGGAAAATCAAAGCGACGGAACAATATGAAATCAAGATCAAAATCTGATTCGGATTTGAGCCCACCCCGTGATAGCAAACGTTCGCGATTTGGCAAAAAATCACAGGATGATGCGGATTCGGATTTGAGTCCTCCTAGAAGATCGAGAAACAATGAAAAATCCTTTCACGTTGAACAAAATTTATCCACAAGTCCGGGAAGGTCGTCCAGAAAGTCGAGAAATTACGATGACGATTCGCGTAACCGGAAAAACAAATCACGAATTCGTAAAGATTCCGATTCCGATTTAAGTCCTCCAAGAAGGTCCAAAAATGTACACAGATCTGTTAAATCTGGGCAAAATAAATCTCGAAGCCCGGTGACAATTTCGAGAAAGCCCAGAGGCTTGGATTCGGATGCGAGCCCACCAAGAGCACGAAGTAAAAAGTCTACTGATCCAATACGCGATTCTCGACGAAGAGACGACCCGAGAAACGACGAGCGGAGACGGGGACCCAGAGAATATGAAAATTCGCGACTCGAAACTGCGGAAAGGCGTCGAAGAGGATCACCGAGACGATCGCGTTGGAACGATGACCAATCAAGAAGATCAAGAAGTTCGGAACGTCCGAGCAAAGACGATGACACGAGAATGACCAAAACACTGGATGGAAAAACTGCAGGTTTGCAAGACGCTCGGGATCTCAGAATCGAGACGGCGGCGCACAAGAAACGCGAGGCTGAAATGTTCAAAAACGTAATTATTCTGAATTCATCGTTTATTATTTTCAAATCTTACCGTACGATATCTTTACCAACAATATTTCTCCGGCAGATGAGCGCCGAAGTTAGCGGTGTCGGACAAATGCCAGTTTTGCGAGATCGCAGAACCGGAAGAAAACGAGATTTAAATGCCGAAGCAGCGGATCGTCGTGAGAAGGAAAAACGTCAGGAGGAGATCGATGAGAAATACGCCAAATGGGGCAAAGGGTGAGAAGAAAACGAATACGATTTAACGTCAAACCGAGAGATTAGAAATATATAAAATTGTTTGCAAATTTCCAAAAATTAAAATAATTTTACATTTTTCTAGTTTGAAGCAAGTGGACGATCATGCGGAGAAAGTTCAGAGAGATTTGTACGAGATGAGCAAGCCATTGGCGAGATACGCGGACGATGCTGATTTGGATAAAGCGTTGCGCGAAGTGATGCACGTCGGCGATCCGATGTTGGATTACATCAAGAATAAGCAGATAAAGGAAGGAAAACGAGAACCAGGTACGCGATCTCCCTCGTTTACTTTACACAGTCATACTTTCTCCCACCACTGTTTTATCTATACGCGATATTTGCACAGCTCGTTGTCGATAATTTGCATCGCATCGATATAATTCTCAAATTTCCCTATTTGTAGAACGACCCAGTTACCAGGGTTCTTACATGCCGAATCGTTTCGGTATCAAACCGGGTCACCGATGGGACGGCGTCGATCGAAGCAACGGATACGAGAAAAAATGGTTCGATGCTCAAAACGCCCGTACGGCGTTACAGGAGGAAGCGTACAAGTGGAGCACGGCCGATATGTAATTTTTTGTAGATAAATCATCGAAGTCGATTATTATTATTTTTTTCTAATTAATTCGATTTCCTATTGTCAACTATTTTTATTACCAACAAATAAATAAAAATAAATACAAATACAACATTTATATAAAACGACCAGTCATACAAACGTACGGGATTACGCTTGCTTTGTTATAATTTCAGTTCGGAGGTACCCAAACGTTTGACAATAAATAAAATTCTAAAAAAGTACCATTTATTCATTTATTGTATCAATGAAGTTCCAAATTATACATCAAATTAAAATTACTATTTTTCTAAAATCAAATTAAAACGTACACGATTCCATACGATACTTTTGTTCCAGCCCATTGGCAACGTAACTGAATTACATCACTTAGCAAAGCTGTTTTTCCGCCTCCACGCCCGTTATGATTTATATGTGTTGTGTCAGTAGCTGCTGGATATCTGTGCCCGGTATTCGTCATATATATATATTTCATGCTATAGATATACAGTGCACTAAATGATTTATAGCCCAAAATGAAAATAATTTCAATTTAGCTCAATGCGCTTAACTCTGATAGAGATTGCGTTATTCGCGAGTTTCGGTCCCGCGTGCTCACTCTGTCTCTGTCTCTCTCTCTCTCTCTCTCTCTCTCTTCCACTTCCATAGTGAAACTTTGTTCGTCGACTGCGAGACGACGATGTTTCGATCGGTTTACTCGAGACTGCTCCATAGATATATAGATATATTCGTACATATATATATATATATATATATATATATATATATATATATATATATATATATATTGTGTCCATAGGGAAGTATATAGTACGGGAATATATATCGACGCAGGCAGTCGCGACGCAAGGGCAGGGTCGACGGCAGTGAGAAGCAGCCAGTACGCCCCGCGACGTCGACGGGACGCCAACAGCGTTCGATTTTGTCCAGTCGTAGATTTTTAGCCCTAGACGCTAGTAGTATCCTCTCGTATATGAACATAAATCCATGTATATTTATATCTATAAAAAATACGTATATACATATGTATAGATCCTCGTAGACATAAAGTAATCCCTTTTTCTAGTGGGGTTAACCACAAAGAGACACATACGAAAGTAACAAGTAGTTTGTATCGTTAATATTTCTTCTGTTCGGCACACAATAAAACATGCCCCGAGCACGAAGCATCCGATGAGGAATCTCAGTAACAAGACCGCGAAGAAAGGTATAAGAGGAAACGAGAAAAGACACCGGGGCGAGCGGTCGGGGGGTAAAAGACGATATAAATAAATAAAAAGAAGACGCGAGGCGGAACATAAAAAACAATAACGACATCTGTGGTTCAGACGTAGTTCTAACGTCGAGCGACTAAGGAGCGCGCTGTGTTTCATCTCTCACTTTTTGTTTTCCGTTCATTTGTTGCGCAACCGTTATCACCCAAGCAATAATACGATAGATAAAGCGGTAGAAAAAGCAAAATTCAAAATAACTGAGAGACGAAGAACGGGAGAAATATAAAACGCTAAACGAGAGAGAAAGAGGGAGAACGACAGAGAGGAATATTCGTCGAGAGTATCCTCAGTAGCGTCGAGGCAACGAAACGTAACTTGTGCGACTCGCACTCGCGTGATATGAAAATTACGCTAATAGAGGCGCGACCATTTGCATTTTTCTTTTAACCTATCCTCGTTCGTCGCCGGCGACATTAGACCAACTATTCGCATTCTCGTTCATTCGACGCTGCGTTTTCGTTGCTAAAAGAGAGAAACAGGGAGAGAAGGCGAGAGCGAAAGAGAGTCGTGAGAGAGAAAGAGAGATGTGTGACGGGTAACTTGTTGGCCCGGCGTAAAAATTCGCAGGAGCAAGTGTCGACGGGAGCGATTGTGACATTCAGTGAACAGTGACCGGCGCACGTGTGCATCGTATATTAGTAAAAAAAAAAGGAATACGTTCTATTACGTACGGCCACAAATACATATATAAATATATATTTATATACGTAGAATATTAATTCGTACAAAGGTATAAGAGAAGTGGTGATTTTCGTGTTTAAACAAGAGAGGTTAAATTAAACCGGTGATCGCAAAAAATGGGATGCACCACGAGCAAGGAGAGCGTCCAGCCGGCGGCCGAGGACAACAAAGAGGACGTTAAGAATGGCGGTGAGTTAAATCCACGCGACTTATTAAAAATTACGAATCTCGCCCGTTTTTCGCACGAATCGCCTTGTTTTTTTTCGATCGAAATCTCGGTTTGGACTTGCGACGATCGGAAATTTGTTCATCACAGCGGAACCACGGTTTCGCACTTTTTCAATTTGCATTACGAGGTAATTCGACGCCGGCCGGTCTCGCGGCGCTGCCAAAATCGAAACTCTCGCTGTATATCTATACGTTCATTCCTATAGACGTAAACGTACACATACGTACGTACGTAAGGTATTCGCGAGGGCATTCCACGTTAGGGGTTAGGATCGGCCTGGTACGATTCTCATCGTCGGCTAACATCGTGTATGAAGAAATGCTCTCTTTTTCCTCTTCTCGTTTTTTCATCATCTCATTTATCGATATTATTTTTACACCGTCGTTATTAATTTTTTACCAACATACCGAAATCATTTCTTTTTCTTCGATTTTCATCTCTTTCGACATTTGTCTTTCGTTTTCGAATTAATGAAAGCCAGTAATATTACATATATGTATATAGCTCGTACGCCGATACCCGAAGCTTAGTGGACTAAAGGCTTTTCATTGTTCGAAGGCTCGAGCCATCGAAAGCTCAAAGCCCCACCCGCTGTCAGTCGGCACGAGAGATCTTGTACAATGGTAAATCGTGTGAACGCCCGAGTGAGAAAAGCCATCGCGGGTGCCGAGGGCTGGCGGGCATACGCACGGCGAAGTAGGGGGGGGGGGACTGCGAAGCCAGCATGTTGCCGTTCACCCCGCTAGAGGGCCATGTTTATCCGGCACGCTCTTCCAACGGTATTCTTCGTAGTCGTCGGTAGACGCGTAAATCGGTACGGGCTATGTATACGTGTAAAACTTATAGCTAACTATATATATATACATAATGGGTTTCCTCTACACATGTAGGTTATATATAGAGACACTAGGCACGCAGGCAGCGTAACGGAAAAGCGACGGTGGCGACAAAACCACACAACTACATAAACGAGGCGGTCGGTTCTATACGTAACGCGTGTATACTTCGAGAGCATTCGTGTACGGGCTCTTGGTAGATACGCCCCGCACGCCGTCGGACCGAATTCCGGCTTGACGACCGATCACAATGCGCGCTTCTCGTTGCACTATATACCTCCTGTGCTCAAATACACGGGAGTAACATACGAGATAATTATTTCGAGCGTATTTTTTGTTTATAAATTGAAGAATAATGCGATGAAATACGTGGAGATGGAGACAAAATTGTGCGAATTAAAACGATTGTTTATATTGGAATTTTGAAAATTACGAATTTACAATTAGATATTATTAATTTAATTTTTATTTGTTTATTATTACAAAATACAAATGTATGTCAGACCCGAGCACGTGCTTGCGCACCGTTGCTCGAAATATTTTATATTTGATGAAATTCGAAATCCTATGCATTCCGAAATCCTTTATCGATTCGCGTCCAACCCGATAGCAAGTCTCGTCGTTTCTAACCTCTTTGCGTTTAATGCTTCTTGCAGAAATAGACTAGGGCTATGAAAGTTTTATTTCTTAATAGACGGCAAATTTTATCACGAAACGTGAGAATGATCGATTATTCTATTTTTCAAGGACGAACAATATTTTAATACCGACGTCGGGGTTTCAACGACACATTTTAGAGCCAATCGTGGGCTTACGTGTGATTTTACGCCATCCTTCATTCCTCGACGACGAAGAACGTGCGCCATTTTCAAAAAATTCAAAGCGTCGTAACTCCGTCGTTTTTGACACTAGAAACATTTTTTTGTTTTCGTTCTATTCGTCACGTTCCTGTCTACAACGCGACGGGGAAAAATTATAGGCTACCGTTTAAAAAATCGATGATGACCTTCACGTGACTTCGACGCTTCGAAGGAAAACATTTTCGATACGAACCTCGCGCGTCCCTCTTGAAAGTATGAAACTTTAATAGGATTTTTTGGTTTCCTACGAAAACGTTTTATCGAATTATTTCTATCGATAAATTAAAATTTATATATTTTATAGCAATGATATTTTTTTATAAATATAACGATGATGATGAAATACACGAGGAATATCGGTGTCAATTGCTCGACACCAAACAAAAGGGATACGACAAATTGAACGTATTTCTTCCTGTTCGACTATTTATTACGTAGTAAGGATTTGTTCGAAACAAACTTTGAAGTACTCGTGCAATATAATTCCCAATCGTTTCTCGCGTGCTTATTATACATTAAAACGAACCAAGATACGAATTCTTTTCGGCGATCAATGTGACCGTTTTTTCCCCTTTCCTAGATTTATACGAGCGTATAAGTGCATATCCCGTCTTCTCGGCAATTTAAAAACGACGGAAATAGGGAAATAGCATAAAACCGAAAAAAACACTGGTATACAACTCGAACGACTTATCAAAAATCGTTACGAACGTTGTAAAAAGAAAGTGTAACGTTTTTAATATTTTCGTCGTTTGGAAAAAAAAAACAAAACAAAAAATGCATCGTTATGAAATCTCGACAAATAAATTCGTGTCAATAACGATCAAAATGCAAACTCGTTCCAATTCGAATTTATTAATATTTTTCGATTTTCCTCGAATTGAAATTAATATCGTTCATTCTACAAAATCGACAAGCTTTTATCGTAAATAAATAAACGACAATTTTACGAAATTATTATTTATTTTGTTCATCGGTCGTTCGAATTTTCGAAATTTCTCTCGACTTTATTTATCGTTGATTTTACGGACGAAAATCGGACGAACATTCATTTCATTAAAAATAAATATTACAATTTTATTCATCGAAACGGGATTACATATATTTTTTCATCCTCTTGCAAATTTTCCAACCTTGTCCCTAACTTTTCAAACTTAACGACGGATTCATTTTACCAAAATAATATATTCGAATATTCGTTATGGAATATAGTTTTTTATTTTTATTTTTTATTATCGTCTACGAACGCAGACGGGGACACAGACGTTGGAGTCAGACCTCTTGGCTCGAGAATCTCGTTGATCACGAGCGACATAGGTATACAGCGGGTAATAACGCCGGACGAGACCATCAGAGTGCGCTTAACAGCTCTATATATAAAAGACCGTGGGCGTCGAACAGTCGGTCCGACCACATCGTAGAATCCGAGACGGAAGAGGACAGTAGTAAAACCCATGAGTGTTCAGCCAAACCTACATATATATATATATATACGTACTTTGTGCAATTTGCACGAGAGAAAAAGGAAAATCGATCCACCCTCGATCTCGACGTTAGTACCCCCCCTTTTTTTTTTTTTGTTTTTTATTTGTACAACCCCGGGAAAATAACGAATGCTCACGACCGAGTTCGCTCGGTGAAAACTTGTATTTTCTCATCCCTCTCTCTCTCTCTCTCTCTCTCTCTCTCTCTCTCTCTCTCTCTCTCTCTCTCTCTCTCTCTCTCTCTCTCTCTCTCTCTCTCTCTCTCTCTCTCTCCCCCTCTCTCTCCCCCTCTCCCTCTCCCTCTCTCTCCCCCCTCTCTCCCCCTCGATCTCCCCCTCTCTCTGCCCCCCCCCCCGCTAGACCGTACCTCTCGCGTTTTCCCTAGATGATTGCCTGTCGCGATTGTGCACACGAGTCGAATCGAGTCGAGTACATAAGTAAAGATAATCACACGTTACCTTAACCCCGAGCTGGGGATAAAAAAAATGACGATGAAAACATTTTTGTTTTAAACTACTTCAAAAAGTGGAATTTATTTTTCCCTCGAATATTTGTCTTGAATTGGCCAGCATTTCCGTATTATAATGCATGCAATTTCTCTTCTTCCGGTAGAAGTCTCGAAGAACGAGCTTTTTTCGGGGAAATCGACGGATGGTGATTGCGTAATGGCTATTAGCTAGTTTATTCGAGGGGAGGGGGACGAAGAGAGGGAGAGGGAGAGACAGAGCGATGGTTCAAATACACTTCGGGGTGTCTAGACTAATGGAATTCCTCCGTCCGACGATAGACTCGGATCGTATTTAAATGTCACACGCTTCGTAGCTTGATGTAATCGGACTTTGTAATGGAGCCGAATAGACGACAAGAGCTTATTCGCGTGTCTGTTGCGCTCGCTCTAATTCTCTCACTCACTCTCACTCTCTCTTTCTCTCTCGTTCGCTCTTCAAGGACGGCAATTACCGAGCGGTACGCCACCTGTGTGCGCTATCCGTGTCCTATATATATATATATACACGACACTAAATATTGGTTACAATTAAGTATGACACGTAAATATATATATTTACGTGTCATACGACACTAAATATTGGTTACAATTAAGTATGACCCGTTAATATATATATTTACGTGTCATACTTAATTGTAACCAAAATTTAGTGTCGCCTCGTTCCAACGTAAATATTTTTCTGGGATTTGAATTTTTATTTTGTAACAAATATGTAACAAAAATGGTACAACAAATTTCCAATATATTTTCCGATAATATGTAACTTGTAAAAATTTAATTTAACACTAATATCGTTGAAATATCTCAATTTCGTTCGAGTTTACTGAGTTCGAAATATTTGAGAAATAACGATATCGCAAATTTCATCAAACAGTACAAATTTGTCGTTACTTAAAAAAAAAAGTCGATAACAATATAAGTTTACGATTAGCGATTTAATGTTTTCTTTTTTTTAAACTCGAGTTTCGTAGGAAAATTGGATTCAACATAGAACCGTTACAAATTTCATTGAAACATTTCCTCTCGTTAGAATTTTCGATTCCGTACATAAATAAAAAGAAATCGATATTCTCAATAAACTCAAAAGTCGCGTTCTTTCAAATAAAAATAAAAATAAAAATCGAAACAAATTATTTCACAAACTACGATTCAATGTCGAGTTCGACGTTCCTATAAAATTTCACAAAACATCCAAAAAATATCGACGCGTCTAATGAAAAATACGATTTGATTACATTCTCCACGAGTTGGTAAATTCTCCAGAAATCGAACGAAAACGAGTCTATTTCGCAATAAATATATTCAACCCGACTATTAATACGGTCGATAAAGCGATAAACGTATCAACGAGGGAAAATAGTACCGGACCTGCGTAGCTGCCCCCCCCCCCCCACTCCACTCCACACACACCATATACACGTACGTAATAATTTCATATTGCTACGTGGCACGAAATTTTCCCCTCGCATCGTATCCTCGATTTTCAACATAATTGACATCGATGAAGGGCAACTGAATGATATATGAATTGGCTCGAAAATTTGCGCTTATGTACCGAGCGAAAATCCTTCGAGGTCTTTCGTACGTAGGTACATAACGGAGAAACGTAGCAGTTTATCGGGTGCTTTGTGTATTCTTACCCCCTCCCTCCCTCCCTGCCCCTCTCTCCTTCTCCCGAGTTGCATATAAGTTGCGAGCGTGTCGACGAGGCTCGCGTGCAAAACTCTGACCTCCTTCACGACATCAGCTGGATAGGTTTCTGCAACTATGTTTATGATTCCTTTCGGGGTAAAATGATATGTATACACGAAATTCAACCAACTACCACGAAGTTACGTACGTTTCTCGGTCGTTCTGTATTTTGGGATGACGGCGATGCCGGTGAAGGAATTGCGGAGGGGGGTGGAGGGCTTGAATTAACATCTCGGACGGGCGATTTTTTATACGAACGTAGCTTTACTTCACTCGACCATCCGGTTGTTTCATTCATCAATCATTTCGTCCTTGGTGCGGGACACCGTGAACTTAATAGAATCGTGAAAGAAAAATGGAGGAGGATGGGAGAGGGGAGAGTCAGAGCAAGAGAGAGAGAGAGAACAACAACACGTTACAAGATTAGAACTAGCTCACGGTTGGCTCGGTAATTTCTCCGTTATTCATAATAAAAATTGTTTCGAGTAGAATTAACATTATTTGTTCCTCTCCTCTCTTCGTTATCTCGAATTACGGAAAATTGTTATTTTATTTTTATTTTCTTTCATTTTTCAAATAAATTATTATTTACTGAGAATTTTTCGTTTTAAGACGAATAATTGGGTTTTTATTTAAATTTTGTTTTAACGTATTTGTTGATTTTTGTCGTTTCTTGTTTTAATTAATTGCGTTCGTTAGTTGAACGTTTGTCTATTTTTTTTTCGAATACGAAACAACGTTGTCGTACGAAAAGTTGGACAATGAATTCTACCACCCCCGCTGGTAGGAATGTTGTTCGGGAAAAGTCAAACGTCGAGTACAAACCGCGGCTGCAGTTTGCAAACGGAGATTTATCGAAGCGCGATTGATACGCAAACCTGGCGGCTGAGAGAGGGGCGGGGGTGGGGTAGGGGTGGTCGATGAAAGAGCGAGAGCGACGGAAAGAGCAGGGTGGAACTCTCGAGCACCGGGTGTTGCATACGCGGAGGGTCGTTGAACGAGACGATCGATTATTCAGTCAGCGGGCTTTCCCGCTCGCCGGCACTTCGACGTACGTGTGTTTGGCCACGTGAGTGTGTGGATTCGATCGAAACGAGCCTCGGTTACTTCCCACGTGTATAAGCACGCAAGATCGACAACCACTTTATCGTGTAAACGATATAGTTATTTGTTACGGGAATCTCTAAGTCGGTGGTAATAAAACGTATTTTGTCGATGTAAAATGCACAGGTGTCTTTATGAATAATTAAGGCAGGAGCGTAGCCGGTTTTTTGGAAATTACTATTTCTTAAAGCGTCTTGAATGAAAATATTTTAGGGGAAATTAGTCTATTTTATTTCGAAACACGGCCGTATTTCGAAAAATAAATAAAATGAAGAACGGCTAGGTTCAACGATAGGTATTATAATTTTTTTAAAAATCGTGCAATAGTTTTACATATTCGACTATTATTGCTCGAGTTATCGTACGCACCAGTTCGAAAAACGTTGCTTGGAGAAAAATCGATCGTTTTTCAAATATTGATTTTTTTTTTTTTCAATAAAAGACTTCAATCTACTTTAATGTATGTGGAATAACATATCTTGAATTGAGTCTAAAAAACCATTAAATGAATAAAAAATATTTATGAAAAAAAGCTGCCTTAAGTTTTTTCATCGATTACGAATATCGTGTTTCCTTTATCGTAATTCGAAAATATTCCCGGTCAAACGTGGCAACAAACTCGATTTTTACGTTTTTCCAAGTTTCGATAAGCACGAATTTTGGAATTTCAGGACGTGAGTGTGATATTCTAACTTTGGTTGAATGAAAATTTGTTTTTGTTTTTACTATAATTAATTAGAATTAATCTGACCATAAAAATAAGAAAATTTCTTGTTTTTCCACAAAAATGGGATCGGTCTTGTCCCTGTGATCCTTACGTAGTTGGGAATAGTGAAAATACGAGTAAATAATCGAAAAATTCGGCGATTATGATTCATCATAAATTCCATCCTTTGTGTTTTGATTCGTTCGATTACATGATTACACTTTCATCCTTCTAATGACAAGTACTTCGACCATACATTCGACCACACATTTATCTCTTATCGATGCATTTTCGGATTTATTTTGGCCTTTTCATACGTATTTTTGTTCATAATATAAAAATTCAATTAAACAATCAATGTGAACGACGAATTTAAAAAGCAACTTATCTCGACGATGTCAGCGCATGTCAAGACGACAAGGGTCGAGCACGTAAGAAGGGCGACGGTAGTTTTGATAATTTGTATCAAACTTCAATTATTACCAAATTTAAATACATAATTCTAATTATCGTGAACGTTAATTGTTGCTACAAATGCAAATTTATTTTCAATCAATTTTATTGTACGAAATGATATTTTACTGTGTGGAAAACGAAGAAGAAGTTCGATAAATATTCATTTTGTTTGTTTCTAATGAAACGCTGCACTGGACGTCGAGAATCGTCAAATGGAAGCGAGTCGAACCCCTCGCTGATAGGACTAACCTTGCAGGAAATGTAGCCTCTCGTGTCGTAAATTGATAAGGATTAATGACCAGAACGTTCTTTCGCCCGTTTTATTTCAAACCAGAATATATGCGACGTGAACAAGCGTAATAATGTTTTTGGTCGGCGCATCCATTAGAATATTTTTTCTCATAAGATCATCAACGTTTTGGAAAATTAATTTTTTTTAAATTAATCGCGACCACCTGAATAGACTATGAACGATCGGTAAATATCGTTCGGATACAAATAGCAGACTATCGTTCTAGGCTGTAGCCGAATTGGCCAACGATTGTTCGAATAATCGAGCTATACAAATATGCCCAGTCACTGAACGAGAAAGATATACATTAATTTCAATTCATACATTTATAATTAACCTCTATTTTATTCTATGTTCTTTATATATGTATTTTTTCTACATAGAACATTTTATTTTATGTTCTTTATATATATATATATATGTATTAGTTAATGGTAAAAAATGTATCAAAAAATAATCAAACCAGTCTTCAAAATAAAATCTCAAGAAAAGCGTTTTTTTCGGACGTTACAAATAACTCTAATTCCTTAAAGAATACAAATTATATTCATCATTTAATTTCGAGTTAAGGAATATATGTAGTATGATGATTATCGAAGCACGTGACCATACTGGAATAATGGAAACGGGAATAAATAATCCAGGAATTCGTCGATCATGATACACCATAAATTGCATTCTCTGTATTTTAATAAATCCGATTACACGTTGACACTTTCATCCGTTAACTCATAAGTATCTATACGGTCGATCATATTTTGAGGGAAAAATATCGCACGTCATAGTCGCGATTGATTAATAACAGTCATCGAGCCTAGTTTCCTCACCCGTATACTCGGGCAACTGGTCCGCTTCTAGTTCAACACATTCGTATTGAATGCAAGCCTTAAACAAATGTGTGTGCAATTTTAGTAAATTATTATCTTCTTGTTTAATAATTATTAAATAAGAAGATGAAACATTTATTTACGTTGAATTTAATTTGATTTAAATATTAAAAATATGGAATATTTAATTTGATAGTTTCTTCTTTTTTTTGGATAGGTATACAAAATTTATGTCTATACTCACTTGAGAGGGACCGCAGAACGATCCTTCGGCAACTGCATAACCGTAGAGTATCGTATGACCATTTTCGCTCGCCTTTCCGCATTGTAATTGCACGCACGAGTTCTCGATCTCTTTGTCCTCTGGGTTTTCAAACTAAAAGTTTCAAATTAGTATTCAATTTTTACCAAGTTATTTCAACGAACTCGATTATCTCACCTGACAGGTTCCATCGTAGCCCAGAGCAATGCATTGTTCAGCACGGCTTTTCACCGGTGCGGTCCACCTCGGGATCTGAACAATATTTTTATCATGTAATTTCGAACGATCGATTAGTAATGAAAAAAAGAAGTTACCTCCGAGGGTTCAGCGCACGTCAGGGCAACGACGCTCGAGAACGCGAGAAGAACGACCGTAGTTTTCAACATTTCGATCAAACTTGAATTATCACCAAACTGAAAGAATTTTAATTATTGTGAACTGATGCCACGTGATATCGTGATAATTACTGCTACAAATACGAGGTTATTATCAATAAATTTAAATTCACAGAATGAAGGTCGACTTCGTTTACTTCGAACGAAAGCCTGTAGGTAAATCGATATCTAGAATGGTCCAATCGAAGCAAATGGAAACAGTTCGTTGATAAAACTCACCTTGAAATGCGACCACTCGTTTCGTGAGTTGCTAGCGATTTATGGCGAGAACGTTTTTCCGCCCGCTTTATATAGCAAGTCGGAGCAAAAGAGAACACGTGTAACGATTTAGTTCTTGCGCACGTATTGGGATGTTCTGTTGTCGTTGGACGTTAAACGTTTTGGAAAATAAGCGAACGATTATTTTGCGCTGTGGGAGAATTACCGAATTTTCGTTTGAATGATGAAACTGTACAAGTATGGTCGGTCAATGAACGAGAAGAGAGATATGAATTTCAATTGTTTTATTTATTACTGTCATCGAGCGATTGAAGTTTATCATTTCCTCGCTTTTCGTTGGTGTTTCCATGTTTTGTTGCTTAAATTTGAAGAAAAAATTGCGATAAACCAAAAGTAGGTACAAATGTGATATTCTTAAATTTTCGATTCAGAGACCTCCCTATGTGGTCTATTTGGGCGAAAAAGATACGATTTTGGACTTTCGACACCTTAAGGGGATCGAAATATTTTCTTCCCTAAAAAGACTTTATAAGTGACTTTTCCGGTGAGTCCGTTTCGTTAATTTTATTTTCATAAACAAGTCATCGAAGCTCAGGTGTTTTCTTACTAATTCATTTCTTCACAAAAATCCGTCTTTAGTTGGGAAAATGGGAATAAATAAATAAACAATTCGTCGTTAATGATTCACCGTAAATTGCATCCTCTTTATTTTAATCGATCTGATTACATAATTACACTCTCATCCGTCTACACTCACAATCCGGCCAACCATGGCTTAAGGGAAAATTGATGGACGACGTACTCCCATTGGATTAATTGCAAGTAGGGATTTTAGTTTCCTCACCCGTATACTGGGGCAACTGGTGCGCTTCTAGAGTAACACAATGCCCACGAATGCAAGCCTGAAACACAATTATCTCTTATCAGTGCATTTTCTTACTTATTTATGCCGCTTTTTTTCGTCCGATATTTTTCATTCATGTTCGAAATTTTACAAAATTATTATCTACGTATTAAGTATTTGTATTTAAATTAAATATTTTTCTTTTAAAGTTAAAATTTCACGTAATGGGAACGCATTTAGTTGCGTGTACACTCACGCTCGATTCACCGCAGTACGTTCCTTCGGCAACTGGCCCAGCGTTGAATGCCACGTAAATAACTTCTCTTCCTTTGCCGCATCTTAAGTTGGTGCACGAGTAAATCATCTCTCCTTCTCCTGTTTCAATCTAAAAATCTTGATTTAGTATTCAATTTTTACAAAAGTATTTAAAAAAAAACACAAATGTCTCACGTCGCAGGCTCCATTGTATTTTCGTTCGAGGCATTGTTCATTGCGGGTTTTTACGACTCCGGTCCAACTCGGTATCTACACAACATTTTTATCACGTATTTGACGACCGAGCGTAAATTTTTTAAATAATCAATTAAAATTATGAGATAAAGAACTTACGTCGCCGTTTGCGCACGTCAAGACCACGAGGGTCGAGCACACGAGAAGGGTGATCGTAGCTTTCATCATTTTGATCCACCTTGAATTATCACAAAATCGACATTTTTTTTAATTATCGCGAACGACAATTATGGTTGCAAATTCAAATTTATTTTGAATAAATTTTATTTCATAGAACGATATGTTCGATAAACATTGACTTCATTCATTACGAACGAAACACTGTAATCGACGTCGTGAATAGTTAAACTGAAGCAAATCGAAGCAGCTCGCTGATAGAACTCACCTTGCGGAAAATGTGATCTCTCTTGTCGAAAGTTGATGGCGATGTATGATTAGAATGTTTTTTCGTCCGCTTTATATAGGAATCCGAAACATATGAAAAGAGAAGAAGCTTTTGGCCCGCGCAAACATTAGGAACTTTTTCTTTCTTATTAGATTATTGACGTTTTGTCCAAATCCAAATTTCAAGATTAATCTGCGACTTCGTGAATAGATTGTTAACGAGCGTTAGCTATCGTTTAGATAATTATGAGAGACGGTTGTTATAAGATGTAGAGGAATTAGCGAACGATTGTTCAAATTTTAATCAAGCTATTGAAATATGCTCAGTCATCAAACAAGAAAGAGAGCTATCAATTCCAATATGTAAATTGAGTATTGTTCTCGAGGAATGAAAATTGTACATGCGCGTGGCACGCCGAATAGAAATTTCATTGATCGATTCATTTCGAGATTAGATAAAATTTAACGATTACCTGAGTCGAAATTTTCGTACGTCTATACAGTTAGTAAACCGACTCGAGCGGAGTAGTGAGGCGTCCTTTAGACATATGCGAGACGGACGTACGGACCCATCGCTGAATCTCCAACATTGCAGAAAGTTTACATTTTCATTGTGAGATGAGAGTACGTAGGGTGTTATAAAACCTATACAATCGTCCTGGGAATCTCCTCCGTGCGGTTTTAACAAACCCTTCAAAGCATTCCTTTGAACCTACTGCTGACGTTCCTTTGAACCTAATACACTCTTCAGGAACTATTTACTGATCATACCTTTGATTTCCCTGCTATCCTGTTCATCATCCAGGAGTTATTTATAGATCATATAGTTGATTTCCTTGCTATACTGTTTTCAAAATGTCCTTATATACCTACAGCTACAAAATAACATACATATTTGACGTGTGTGAGAAATTGAGTTCAAATTTCTCACAGAACTAGAGCCCCTTCAAAACTATCCCTGACAAAATTAACCGCGTTTCAACCACCTTTCTTTGTACGCTTTACCGCGTTTTAAGTACGTCCAAACAACATTTCGAAACACGCTGAAGCTTGTGACCAGCATGCGAATTCGGGTGCAACCACGTTTCAAAACTTTTATGGGGCATTCCACGCCAAATCGGACACCATTTAGCTTTTGCAGCTCCGATTTTTGTGAAAATTTTTGATGTTCTAGTATTGGTTAAAACAGGCCTCCATGATTTTTTTCAATTTTCTTTCTCGGACCATTTTCAAGATATCGATTTTTGTTTAATTACATTACTTTTTTTTAAAACGTCCATAAATTTGTGAAAAATAGGTGAAATGGGACTTTTTTAAAAAAATTTCTTTTCAAACGCACTTTTGATAAACAATATCGAAAACAAATTTCAAACTGTATTTCTATAACATTTTCAAACTTTGAAATATGAATTGCTGATTTAGAAAAAACACGTACTGACCGATTTTCTTGAATTTTATTTGTGAAAAACTGTCATTTATTCCACAACTGTAAAGCCTAGGTAGATAATGGGATAACGATGGGATCTCTTTTTTCGATTTTCCAATTTTCATATTTTAGTTATGCGTGCTGAAAATAAATATTCATCTTTTTTCAGGGTCACCGGCAACGATCATTGTCACTTATGAAATAAAATAAATAAAATCCAATAGGCGAAATCATCAATATCCCGTCTCTCTACTGGTTGAATTTTCGTTTTTCTTTTTTAGTTGTGCAGGGAAAAGTATTTTCTACGACTTTTTCGATATCTGTGTAAGAAAAAAAGTTACGATAAAAGAAGTGCGACTAATTAATGTTTACAATTATTTATTGTCAATTATATTGCCCCTTTTGATTTATCAATTTTTTTTAAAATTAAACTTGTAGAGGCCTCAATCTCCAACAACTATTGTATACCTGATTTTGCGATAACTCGGATATTACCCGAGATAAAAAGCGTCAAAGTTGTCTTTGTTCATTATAATTGCAAGGAATCCAAACGCAATTGGCACCCAACAATGCAAGATAACCTAAAAATATTATAATTTTATTATTATTAATTTTTAATTACGACTCAAAATCGCGTTACGTAAATCCTTTGTTCCGTCTAAGTAACTTCCTGGAGCCGACGCCAGACATAAATGCCTCTCTTCCGTGAAAAACGCTAAACGCAATACCGGTTGCTTTTTATTTGGAGTCGAAGCTTTTATTCGGTCCGGAATCTTTACCTCGTAAGATTTTTCGTCGATTTTCCGAATACGACGAATATTTATTAACAAAAAAGTTTATAGCCGATGGCTCGTCACTGACGGTGGTAGTGTAACTAGCTTCATAGAAAGTTGCTCCAACGAAATTTCTTCATTTGACCCCGCGCTTGAAAATAAACTTAGCACGATTTTTGGGTCCCACGTCGAATCGTAACGTGGCGCAAAAGGTCTCAATTTCGAAATCCCTTTAAAAAATCGTGTTACCCTCTCATCTTCTCCGAACATCAGGCCCAGAATGAGTGAAAGCGCTGATCGATAGCAATTGAGCGACGCATGTGATGCGTTATTTTGGAATTCGCTTGTAAGAAAAGATAAAACGTTCCTTGGCGAGTCCCTTAATGGATTGGCACCGGTGATTGCACAGAAGCGCCACCATTTTTTCAATTCACAATGGTATTGCCGGATCGTGGCTTCTGTTAGAGACGCAATGAGAATGTCGATTGACTCTGGTAGGGCTTGTCTCAATTTGAAAAATAAATGAAATATAAACATAAATAAATGAAAAATAAAATTTGTGAAAAATAAATTTTTTTCGAACTTGATATTTTGGAACAATATAAAACAAACCTAGAACAACCCAGAACAACCGTCAGAATCGCGATATCTTAAAAGTGGGGTGCCAACTCAAAAATTATTTTTCGCAAAATTTGCGAAAAATTATTTTTTTTCGAACTTGATATTTTTGAACAATATAGAACAAACCTAGAACAACCCAGAACAACAGTCAGAATCGCGATATCTTCAAAGTGGGGTGCCAGCTCAAAAATTATTTTTCGCGAAATTTGTGAAAAATAAATCTTTATCGAACTTGATATTGTGGAACAATATAGAACAAACCTAGAACAACCCAGAACAACCGTCAGAATCGCGATATCTTAAAAGTGGGGTGCCAGCTCAAAAATTATTTTTCGCGAAATTTGTGAAAAATAAATCTTTTTCGAACTTGATATTGTGGAACAATATAGAACAAACCTAGAACAACCCAGAACAACCGTCAGAATCGCGATATCTTAAAAGTGGGGTGCCAGCTGAAAAATTATTTTTCGCAAAATTTGCGAAAAATTATTTTTTTTCGAACTTGATATTTTTGAACAATATAGAACAAACCTAGAACAACCCAGAACAACAGTCAGAATCGCGATATCTTCAAAGTGGGGTGCCAGCTCAAAAATTATTTTTCGCGAAATTTGCGAAAAATTATTTTTTTTCGAACTTGATATTTTGGAACAATATAGAACAAACCTAGAACAACCCAGAACAACCGTCAGAATCGCGATATCTTCAAAGTGGGGTGCCAGCTCAAAAAATATTTTTCGCGAAATTTGTGAAAAATAAATCTTTTTCGAACTTGATATTGTGGAACAATATAGAACAAACCTAGAACAACCCAGAACAACCGTCAGAATCGCGATATCTTAAAAGTGGGGTGCCAGCTGAAAAATAATTTTTCGCGAAATTTGTGAAAAATAATTTTTTTTCGAACTTGATATTTTGGAACAATATAGAACAAACCTAGAACAACCCAGAACAACCGTCAGAATCGCGATATCTTAAAAGTGGGGTGCCAGCTCAAAAATCGGTTTTTTTGGATTTTCTCTGAAAGTTTCATTCTCAGCCCTATGCCGTTTTGGAACAAAGTAGAACAAACCTAGAACAGCCTGGAACAACCTTAAAAAATTCTGTAACTTAAAAGTGTGGTGCCAACTTCTTGGAGGTCTTGTCTCAAGATGAACCCAAGTTGCTTCGACAGCGGGTGAAGATTCCTGTCATCTTCGCCGAGTCGAACATAAGTCCTATATATTGACATCGTTTTTCGGGAATCCTACGACATTTTTTATGATTGATTATGAACTCGAGTTCATCTAAAATAGCATTTTTACAACAATTTTCGTATAATTTTGCGATAAGTAAAATATCATCCAAGTAGAAAACGGATCTAAAGCCTTACTTTCTTAGGTATGCTGCCACAGGTTTGAGTATTTTTGTAAATACGAAAGGTGCGACGTTCAAACCAAACAGTAAGCAATTAAATTCGTAATATACGCCGCTATATTGGAACCGTAAAAACCTTCGAGAACTTTCTTGTATCGATACGAGGTAATAACGCGCCCTTTAAATCGATTGACGCTATAAAACAATTAGGCTCAATTAACGACTAATAATTAAACAATTCATGATTAATGATTCACCATAAATTGCATCCTTTTTATTTTCATTGGTTCGATTACATAATTACACTCTCATCCATCTATACTCATAAGTACGTACACGGTCGGCCATACTTTGTAAGAACAATTATAGACGTAGCAACCGCAGTGGATTAATTGCAGCCAGGGAGTCTAGTTTCCTCGCCTGTATACCTGGGCAATTGGTCCCCTCTTAGATCAACACATTCCCCACGAATACAAGCCTGAAACAGAGTTGTCTCTTGTCAATGTATTTTCTTACTTACCTTTTCATTTTTTTCTTCGAATGTTCATTATTGTTCAAAATTTCACTAAATTATTATTTTCTTATGAAATATTTGAATAAAAAGAAAATATTTAATTTCGTATTTACTTCGTTGTAAATTATAGAAATGTACGTTATGCGAAAACGTATCGAGTTACATGTACTCACTTTAAAGTAACCGCAGTACGATCCTTCGGCAACTGCCCAACCGAAGTACCGTTTGTAATAGTCGTTCCCTCTCTTGCCGCATGTTAGTTGAATACACGAGTACTCTATGTTTCCTTGCCATGTTATGAACTAAAAATCTTAAATTAGTAATCAGTTTTTACAAAAGTATTTCAACAAACACAAATGTCTCACGTCGCAGGCTCCATCGAATCCTTGCTCGATGCATTGTTCGGCGCGGGTTTTTACAAGTTCGGTCCAATACGGTACCTGCAAAATAGTTTTTATCGCGTATTTTATAACGACCGTTAATATTTTAAATAATCAATCTTGATGACGAAAAAAAAGCAACTTACCTCGACGGTGTTGGCGCACGGCAAGACGACGAGAGTCGAGCACACGAGAAGGGTGACCGTAGTTTTCATCATTTTTATCCACCTTGAATTAGGTATTACGAAATTGAAATAATTATAATTATCAGGTACGATAATTGTTGCTATAATTTCGAATTTATCCTTAATAAATATTATTGCACAGAAAGAAAGTTTACTTCGTGGGAAAGCAAGCGTCGTTCGACAAAAATTGATTTCGTTTATACCGAATGGAATACTGTAATCGATGTCGAGACTAGTTCACTGGAAGCCACTTGCGACAGCTCCCTGATAGAACTCACCTTGCGAGAAATGGCGCCTTTTGTACCGTTCTTAAGCTGATAACGATTTATGACTAGAACGTTTTCTTGCTCGTTTTATGGTAGACCCTAAAATATATGCATACAAAAACGAGCGTAATGCTTTTGATATTAGCGCTCATTTGAATTTTATTTTATTTTTTGTTAGATGATTGATGTTTTGTAGAACGGGTGAATTTCAAAATTTATCTGCGACTATGTAAATCGTTCGATATCGTTCGGAAAAAATAATCGACGAACTATCTACGCTGCTTCGAAATCGTCGAATATTTGTTCGAACGATAATAAAGCTGTACAAATATGCTCAACCACTGAACGAGAAACAGAGATATTAATTGTAATTTGCATATTTATTCTTGTCCTCGAGCGATTGAAATTTATCATTCGCACGCCTTACGGAATAGAAATTTTATGCATCGTTCACTTTTCGATTTAACCAAATGATGAAATTCGACGATTATCGACGTACATGATGGTCACTGGGTCGAATTTTCCCAAGGTGATATTTCATTCTCATTTCCTTTTTTCGCTGCTCCAATTTATATCATTTGTTGATGTAAAGCATAGCTTGGCCTTCGCCAAGATCTAAATTCATTTTGGAATAATCAAATGGTATTTACACTTTCTCTCTATTATTAGAGAGATTATGTATTATTTTTATTATCTATCGTGTATAATTAGCCTTAATATTATTTATATAAATATTAATATTTATTTTATTTTCCGTCCGTCAATCGCATAGTTATTTACTGTGACTTGCCGAGTCTTTAATTTTTCGTCATTGCGACCTATAATTATATTATTGTTATTTCTTTTTTGTATCTATTATATTTTTATTTGTTATTATGCTTTATGCTGTGTTATATTCTTTTGCCTCAATGTTCAATCAAGACATAAATTGATTGAGATCACTCAATCAATCAATCAATCTCTCTCTCTCTCTCTCTCTCTCTCTCTCTCTCTCTCTCTCTCTCTCTCTCTCTCTCTCTCTCTCTCTCTCTCTCTCTCTCTGTCCTTCTTTCGGTTCGAAATTCGCCAAAATAACAAAATTATTGTTATAAACATTTTTTGTAATATTTTAGATAATTTCAGTTTAATCCACGAGAGTTTTACGTGTCTTTTTTTAGACAAAGACAGCGTCACATTCCGAGCAGGGCATTCGTCATTATACGTTTCGGGAATTAAGAGTAAATCGCGAATAACATCATGTCGGGTAGACTGGGTACAGTTGTAACAATTTAGCTTTGATCGTCATAATAGAAGTGAGCTATGCACTAAGCACGTGAAGCGAAAGAGTGCTTATCAATTTTCACATTGGTCATCACATTTGCACGCCTAATGCAATAATTAGCCTACAGAAGCATTTTGAAAAAAATTCTCCGATCGTTACAACTTACCCTCATACCAGGGTCAGTTGTAACACTGGTTGGGGTTAGTTGTAACACGTGGAAATGCGGCACTATTCGTCTATTTTAATTAGATTTATTACAATAAAATCACAGATAATGGTCAATTGCAGTGTCTAGGACTAATAAGGCACAATTCTTATAGTTATATAAGTGAGAAATGGCGTTTTTATATCAGATATCTAAAACAATAATAGTTATTGTCAATATTTTATTTTCACTCCGCAATAACTATAATTAAAACAAAGACAACAAAAACTGAGAGTTTGAGAGCATCTGTTCTCAAAAAACTTAATGATCTGGTAAAATCATTAGTGCCAATAAAAAAATCTTAAACCATCTTTACGAAAAAAAAAACAAATGACAAATAAAACTTAGAGAAATACCATTTTTCACTCCCTCGTACGCGTATTTGTATTGCGATATGCCATGATGTCGGTGTGTTGTCTTTTTTATGCGTATTCTCGGCGTCTACAAAGTGAAACGAAGGAATTAGTAAAGTTACAACTGTACCCACAAAAATTGTTACAACTATACCCACCTCCCTCCTTTATAAATACAAAATTACAGTGACGAGGCAAACTGTCTCACACAAAAACTAATTACAATATCATATTCTCTAAAGTTTAATCTTCAAGCAGAAAAATACTTATGATCCTGTTTTTAATATCAGCTGCGTAGTTAGAAAAAATCTTCGATCGAAAATACTTACTTTGCCTCGACCGTGCACAATAGGGCCCCTTACAAGCGACTGTAGCACGCAACCACCGGGGCAACACTGACGAACACGTTCGGACACGTAAACTGCTTCTCTTTCCCCTGAACCCTCTCGCCGTATTTTCCATAATTCGAGAGATATTCACTTTGTTTCAACTGTACCCAGTCTACCCTACAACGCAGTAATACGAATATATGTATTTCCTTGGGTAAACAATTTGAAATTTGTCACTCGTACGGGTTTTCTCATAGATCTAGAACTCACGCTGCTTCTATTTCTCGACACCTGCGTGAGTTTTACATCCGCGTATGCACGCGTTCGCAGAATTGTTTATATTTTCCTCACGGTTCTGTTGAAAATAAAAAACACCCCTCTCCTCTCAAGCTTCTTCGACACGTGTCAGCCAAAAAAACATGAAATTTGTTTCGACACAAAAATATTTCCGACGATCGAAACATCCCTGCGCGTCGAGATTCGTCGACGCGCGCGCCCAGTCACTGTTTTTCCCCACGTTCGTTTTATAACACGCGCGAGATCCCAGACGAACCCGTTTATCGAAGATCTCGAATGGACGACACCATCATTCACATCAGTAGCCGCTTCGTACCTCGACCACGTCATACAGAAAAATACGAGCGAGTACCGCCCGTCGAGCGATCGATTTATCGACCGTTTTTCGAAAAAAAAACAAACAAAAAAAAACTGGCAAGACAAAAAAGACTGTAATTATTGCCATAAGCTGCGAAGAAAATAATAACTCGGCAATTTCACATAAGTCGCGTGCTTGCTGGAAGATTTTTTCGAGAAGAAACTTTCATATTTTACAATCTTCCATGAAAGAGGGAGATAAATTCCATGGATATAAATTCATAAAAGCTCAATCTTGGTCTTTTGTCCGTTGGTTGTTGAACCTTAATTAGCGAAATTGAATGGTAATCAGCGGGACGTATATCTCTCGACTAGTTCGTTATTGGGGCGGTGAGAGGGTTGGAGGGGGTGTGCGGATGTACGAGTGCATCGCACCTAACCCGCGGGAATGCTCGCGCCCGTGGCGCCACATTTATAACTGGCCAGTGTCACGCGACACGTGCCCCTTAGTTAACTGACTCGTGAATATCTCTGTATATCTATATATCTACTAGGAATAGGATGACATCTGTATATGTGCGTTTACCTGTGTGCATATAATATATATATATATATATATATGTGTACATAATGTGTAGCTGTATATATATGGCAGGTCTGATGTTCGCTAATATCGTGATTGAGTCGCGATACAGCCGTGTCCCAGTTTACAAAGGGTCCCACGTTAACTCTCTCTCTCTCTCTCTCTCTCTCTCTCTCTATTCGTCTCTCTTCGTAATCGTAGACGGTTTTACTTTTTTTCTTCTTCCGTGAATCGAAACTGGCTCACTACTCCATCACGCTCTCTTTCTTTCTGTCTCTCCCTCTCTCTCACTCTCCCACTTTCGACCCCTCTGTTTCTCGTGTCCTGAGCTTTTCGCTATACATACAATGTACTCGAGCCATTAGGTACTGTTTTTTTCTACTTTTTTTTTTTCAACTTTAGTCAAAGTCGGACAAGGAAACGAGGGAACGAGGAAACCGAATATTAACTCTCTTCCATTTGTGCACAGAGTGTGTGTGTGTGTGAGAGAGAGAGAGAGAGAGAGAATAGAGGACTAATATAAACGAGCAAATGGCCTGTGTGTTCGAATGTTACGATCGAGCTTTGCTCGGTCGCAACTCGGTTTCTTCAAAGTTCATGGTAACCTAAGGACGCCTTATATGGCTCGAAAGCTCAATGCGCTTTTCAATGGAGTTTGAACATGCGCGCAGCCTACATAATGTACACACTCAATCTGTGTGTCTGTTTGTGTGTTGGAAAACGAGCGGTGAAAACTCGTTTCGCACCTTGGCCACTCTACTCGACCTTGCACTTTGCACATCAACGCTTCTCATCGCGTGCATATGTATATATATATATATATGAAAAAAGAAAAAGATATATATATATATCTTTTTCTTTTTTTCGGACAATTAATGTTTAAGCTCGTGTTTTTGAGTCGTAAGTAACGGCAAAGGGCGCGGTCGGCTTTGGCCTGCGAAGTAATAGCTTGATTAACAAATATTTATGCAGAGGGTATATACAGGGTGCCTCATTTTAAACCACCCACTCAAAGCCGAATATCTTTTAAGATCAGCATTTGTTTTTTTATTTTATTTTTTTTTTTATTTTTCGTATAAAAGTTTCAAGGTCCGAAGGCGGAGGTAAAATGACATTAGTTATTTATTTGATCTTACGTGAAGGTTTTCAAGGCCATTTCAAAGTCAACTTATTTTTTTAATGGGAAACAATATATATATATTATTTTGTTTTGTAACTCAGGGAGCATCCAGATGTTGAAGGCCCTCGTCGTCTCAAGGGACAGACAGAGACCTTGTTAAACAATTGGGGTTTCGAATCCATAACGCGTGGTTCCACCCAAAAAATCGCCTGATGAAAATTTTCTCAGATAGGTCGTTTTCTCATGACACTCTAAGTTAGTGAACAAAATACGAGCCAGATAATACAAAGAAAAATGTGTTCGATTGCTTATTTTGTTTTGCAAATTCGTATTCTACGTAAACAAAATAAAAACAATTTTTGCTTTGGAAAATTTGCAGAAATTTTCGGATTTTTATACATTTTTTACTCGAAAACCATAGCTTTTTAGCAGAAGTCGGGGGAGGCGAAAAATGCTTAGATTCAGGCAAGAATTCTTAAAAAATATTTTTAAAAAATTTGAATTAATTCTTAGAAATTAATTTTTAGTTATATAAGATTTAAGATTTTTAATTAATTCAAACTTTTTTCGAAATTCTCTTATGAAAACTTACCTAAAATTCGAGCAATATTTTTACTTCCGTCGACTCCGGAGGTAAAAAATGGCGACCCCATACGCGCATAAACCCCTCGTACACGACGTGCTTACGTTAGAATTCCGAGGCCAGCATATTTGTTTCAATGTTGCGAAAGTGTCTGCCGCGTGTAACGTGAAAATTATACCCGCTCGCGGATCGATAAAAGCTCGCTTAACAAAATAGCGCACACCGTTGGAAAAGGAGACGACAAGAATTTCAGTTACCAACAAATATACTCCCGGAAAACGTGAAACATCGTTCGACTCTACGATTTCCCATATTTCTTCTTCCCTTTTTACCAAAAACAACAACGTAACCAAAATCCATTAATTTACAACCACGTAAAAGCTCTTTACTCATATCTCTCTCAAAATCCGTAAAAATCGCAAATATCGCGAAAAATCGAAACTCTCGATAATCGATAATCGATAAAATTCTATCGACTAATGGATCGAAAAAGTGGCAAAAAATTAGAACTTTTATCTCGCGAAAAGTGTCAACATCTCGTATTTCTCGAAAAAAAACGCGTCGATTAGCAAAAAAAGAAAAAAAAATCTTCGAAAATCCGGCAAGCTGTAACATAAATTATAGAAAAAAAAAAAATGTATATTCTCGGATTTCAACTTGCCACCGAGTAATAAATAGACCTGTCGCACGTGTGACTAAATTCGTTATTACGGGTGGCGTATCGAGTATCGGAGTGTGGCGAGAGGAGGAGGTGGGGGAGGGGGTTGGTGCTTGAGCGACGAAGCATTAAAGTTTGCCGAGAGCGTCGACCGCGAGAAAGTCTCGTGTGTGCGTTGGCCACACGAGTAGTTTCGTTTATTGATCTTCGCCGTGGGCTCGCGTGGCTTACACTATCGCTTTTTTTTACCCGTTCGTTCTCCTACGAACGATTTCGTATCGTTCATCGCGCGACACTTACGCCCTTATTTTTCGAGCTATATATTCGTCGTCTTTTTGTTTTTTCCTCTTTCTTTCTTTTCCTCTTTTCTTCTTTTCTTCGTCTTCGTTTTTATTTCCCTTTTCACACGCACAGACGAAGGGTCGACGCACTTTGTGGGCTCGGTCGTTCGGTTTTTCCGTGACGTTCGTGACCTTTGTCGCTCCGTAACGAAAAACGAATCGACGAAATAAAGGGAGAGAGAACGAAAGAAACAAAAAATGTAAAAGATTTTCGTTTCACCTTAGGGGAAAACCACCCTTCCCTTTCCTCTTTCGACTCGAGGGTCGACGAGACGCGCTTGCCTTCTCTCTTGGGCTCGCACGATAAAACTCGATTACACTACAGGAGCGACGGTAAATTGGCCGAGAAAGAGAGGAAGGGAGTGAGAGAAAAAAAATAAGAGACAATCTCAATCCTGTATTGGATTTTTTTTCTTTTTTTTTTTTTTTTTTATATATATCGTCGAATCGCGTGATCGTTCGTCGTTCACGATAATCAACACTTTAATAACCACTCTTAACAACGAAATGACGTAAATTCGCTTCGTTTTGATCGATGCGTCGTTCGTTTAGTTTTTTCGTTTTTTTTTCTTCTTCTTCTTCTATTTTCTTCTTTTCATTAATTTCAATTTGCTCGTGTCGTCTACGTTTCGTCATTGAACGAAAGAAAGACGCGCGCTCGTTTTTGGCAGGACTCGTTCGTGGCGCTGTCGGGCACGATCGCGAATTAATTATGCATGCTAATTGTTTCGCCGAGGGACGAAGGGCTTCGGGTTAGACACTCCCGTATTCGCGAAATTACTCCATTCTTTTCTCGAGACATCTCGTAAAACGTTTAATAACCGCGGGAGGAACGATATAACATCTCTTTTTTTATCACCGAAATATAAATATTCACACACTTAGACACACGCGCGCACAGACATTCTTGGCTACTTTTCTTTTTTTTTCTTTTTTCATCCCACCCAGTCCCTTTCGAGCGTTGCCACTCGTTGAATAATTTATTTTACGAGATAAAAACGCGAGGGAATCGCGTTTACCATGATCACTTTTGGAGAAGGCGACAAGTCGCTATTTCGAGGATATTGCGGTGCTTAATATGCTGTCGGGATGTTGATTAATATTTTGAAAAATTTAAGAGCGCGCTTCATTGAAATTCGCGCCGCTCCCGATTAATCGTCGCTTCTTCATTTTTCAAACCGGCCCGAGCTTTTTTTGTTATCTTCTTCGTCGAGACGTCGAGACGTGCCACTTCTCGTTTCGTTCCCGCGCACTTTTCTTTTCGAACGTACATATTTCAATTTGAAAGAGAGAACGAACGAGACGAAAGAAATAAAAAGTCAAGAAAACGAAAAAATTGGAAAAAGTCGAACGATATATAAAACGAATGAATAAGAAAGATAGAAACAAAAACAAAGAACACAAATTTAATAAATATCCCACCTTTCGGTTTCTCGAATATTTCCTTCTCCTTAAAATTGTCTCGAGACAAACGAATTTTTGTTCATTCGTACTTACAAATCCATTTTCCCTCGGTCTCTCGTTTTCCATGAAACAAAATAGAAAAGCATGCTGGCTGGTTACCCGTAGAATTCGTGGTTCGAGCTTCGCTTATCTCCGGCAGGGTGCGTCCTGCTCCAGAGTCATCGTTTTTCCCACGTGTCACCCCCTTTACCGACCGAGAAAAGTTTCCACCCTACGGGTAAAAGTTCTCACCCTGACGGTCGCCAAGGGTGAAAGGAATGAACGACCCCTCACCGTTTTACCGACCGTCGGTAAAATAGCAATCCGAAGGCTTTGAAGAGATTAACAGGTCAACCGAGGGTAAAATCATCCCCTTTGACTTTTCGACCCTTTTCACGCACACACACAAACACACATATAAAAATAGGGTGAAACATATATATGAAGGGCCATATATATATCACGAAAGATTATGTTAGGGATGAGAATTCGATGTCGTACCGAGGACGTGATGTCGTGTGGCCAACGTTGAATCGCATGGCCAGGATCGTGAAACGATAGAATATATCTCAACGTATTCAGCTCGCGAGCAACAATATTGATACAAGCGAAATACCAACACGACTAAGTAACTCGATATAATTACGTGCCTACCGGACCGTTATTCATTCATCATTCATTGGACTATATATATGTATATATGTCTCTATATACATATATCTCTCTCTCTATATATATATATATATTTGTATATATATATACATATATATATATATATCCGGGATCAAGGTTCGCGGTGCTCACCCGACGCAAACCCACTTGACTCACATTCGCGTCCTCCGACATACCTTTCAATCCCCAAAAGCTCGACCTCCACAGGTTAATAACACGTAACATATATATGTATATATATATATACATGTGTGTGTATATAGAGTGAAAGCTCTCATCCCATCCCTTTTCACGATGTTCCAACCACGAGATGAGATTTGGGATTTTTATCGCGCGGAAATATATCCCATATCGTAGGTATCCCCGCGTTTGCTCGCGTTCGCCAGATACGAGAGTGCACGCATGCGCGCGTGCGCAAAATTTAATACCATACCGCGTACGATAATTAAGCCCTGCATCGAATTCGCGAAGCGTAATGCATTACGAGTGCGGCATAACCTCGCGATAGAGAATAATTATGGTTACAACAATAATAACGATTGTAATAATATTTATTATTATTATTATTATTATTCATTATTAACGGCCGTGAATTATCGATGAATTCCCGAAATACTGAAATATATTCTGTCTCGTAGCAAATAAATGTCGGTCGATCGTCGTCTCGATACCAATCAAATTATCCCCAATTATCGATTTTTGTTTATTATTTTCCACAAAATACTCGTCGATGTATCTCTTCAATTCCTAAAAAAAAAACAAAAAAACCGTTCGACAGGAAGAGATATCGTAACGGGGGAAAAAAAAAAGAAAGATAAAAATCTAGCATTAAAGAAAATGATAAAAAGGACAAAATAAAAAATGCTCTCGAAGGAACAAAAAATATGGGAGAACGTACACGGGATGGGTTTCGCCGGTGAGAAAGCTTCGCGATAAAAGAGAAATTATTCGTCCACCTGGCCTTTGCGCCAAGCGATATCGTATTTATCGCGATGGAGAGAGAGAGAGAGATAATGCGAGAGAAAGAGAGACGGTAGTACCGGCCAAAGGGAGGAGGGGCGGATCGAAAGATAAAGGACAGAAATAGTGAAAGAGTTAGAAAGAGACAGAGAGAGAGCGAAAAATAGATTCTCCTCTCGCGTATCCTGCACACGACCCAAACAGCTTTTCTCACTCTCTTGTAGACTCGACGAGATATCCTTGCGCTTCAATCGGTGCGAAAGCCGAAACCCTCTCCTCCCTACCGTCCTTTCCGAATAAGAATGGCAAGACGCCGACTATATATATATGTCTATATATATATATACACACAGACATATATATATATATATATATACACATACACACTCGCTTACATATATAGACACAACGAGATCGCGATATACACACACCTTCGCACGTGCACTGGTGAGTGTCGTGCAGCATGGTGAGAAGGGAGGGGGGGGGGGCAGTACTCGTGCGGATTCCTCGTTTATATCCTCGTCGACCTCCTATCGTACCTCGAGATCACTGAAACTTTATTCATTATTCTCACGGAAAATCCCGATATATCGATGCTCGGGGTATTGAGACACTTCTCTCTCGCTCCCCCCCGCCCCACGCCACAGTGAAAACGGTACTTCCGGCTTGCACAATTGCCCTCTAGACTCGACCATGTAGACTGAAAACTCGAGGTTCGTATCGGCGGCGATTTCAACGTCGTTAGGATTCTTTTTTTTTTTTTTCTTTCTTTTTGTATTTGTTTTTTTCTTTATTTTTTTATTTTTTTCTTTCTTCTTTTTTTTTATTATTTATTTATTCTCTCTTATCGTCGAGAGTACGTGTACAAACTGAAACTGGCACGACTCCGGTCGTGGGTCTACGACGATGCCTGGTTAAGTAGCACGTGTACGTAGTTACGCGGTTGTTTAGATGTGTGTGCGTGTGTGTGTATGACAAAGAACTGGAATCGATAAAGGACAAGGTATAGTGCATAAACGTGGTAAAGGGAAAGGTGTATGGGTCGAGAGAAGAGAGGGTTTTGGTCAAGAAATCCATATAACAAGCGGGGTGGTAGGTCATCAAGATCTTGTTGTAACGAGCATATGTATTAGGGAATTTGCTGCCTGTAATGGCCGAGAGACGTGAGAAGAGAAATTGCCGATCGATGCTTAAAAAAAGCCTTCGGGTGAGGAAAGAAGAAAAAAATAAATAAAGGGAAAAAACGCTCGCTTCCCGTCTGTATCGAGTGGTTATTCGCGAGAAAATAACGCTATTGAACAAACGGACGTGGTAACCGGAGAGATCGATCGTCGAATTTAACGATGATGGAATTTTACCGGGGTGGAAAAAGTGTAATTTTTCTTTTTAGTTTGAAAGAATATTTTTTCTTTTTTTTGTCGCTCTTTTCTTTTTCTTCGATCTCGAGGAAGGATCGTGACGATAGAAATGCAAGGAGTTTTGATTTCTGGGAGTAATGAAACATTCGTCAGATCTTTTTGCTTCTCGATTTATTATTGTTTCGTTGATCGATCGAGGGTTGAATTTATTTTGAATTTTAGACGTAATTTTTTGTAGCATCGTGGCGATCGCGCTTAATCGCGGTGTAAATGTTAAGATCGTATATATAGATTTTTACGACGATGAAGAAGCGATAAATATTTTGTGGGAAAGTGCTGAAAATTGTTTCGAATTTTATCGTCGCAATGATACTTTAATAACGCTTCTTTTTCACTTGGAAAAATATGTTCGAGGACGAGAGATGAAATATCTCGCTTGGTATAAAAATGTTTGAAATTTGTTCAAACTTCGATAAACAATTTTTTTAAATATTTTAATATTTTTAATATTTTAGTATTTTTAGATTTTTTAAAAATCTTGATTTTGTTAATTCTCGGGCAATTTTTAAAAGAAAAATAATATTTTACCCTCGCGTTGAATTTACGATTATTTTTTTGCTCTTTTTTTTTTTCTTCATTCGGAGATCGTCTCGCTAGAATTACAATTTTCCAGAGAATCTTGATTATTGACCCAGATCGCGAGACGAAGAATGGGCTAGAGTAGGTTGCCAGGGGAGACTTTCGGTATAGAGCGCGGCGCGTGTACTTTTACGTACCTGGGCTAGAAGAGCTCCGGCATTACGGTGCATAACCCGTGTATGTCGCAGAATCGAGGTAGTTCGCTCGTTATTCGTAGCTGTGGCCGTTCATCGTCGTAGTTAAGAAAAGAAAAAAAAGATAGAACAGAAAAGTAAGAACTCGTGCGTCTTACCCCGTACACAAAACGTTGACATACGTCTCGTTTATTGATCGCGGGTTCTCGCAAATTGACAGGATACGAAAATATCGACCCAGAAATGAGAACCACTGAGATGAAAAAAAGACGGGATATTATTCAATTCCAAGGGGATGAAAGAATTTTCCGAGCAAAAAAAAAAGCGAAAGAAATATCGATATTCGATTCTACAAGTGCGGCTAAATTATTCTCAAGTAACGACAGCATTACAAAATCTTGTGTCGTTATTATATCGAAAATTGTGACGAATTTCTAAAGAATTTCGTAATATTGAAAATTCTTTACGAAATTTACCGACGATGTTGATGAATTGGAATTGCGTTGAAAAAAATGAATAATTATAATACAATTTTATAGATTAATTAATATTCACAAAAACAGAATTAATTTAATAAATCAAAAAAAAAACGACAATAATAACCAAATAATAATTTTCACCATATAAATTAAATAAAACGTTCGTTCGTTTCTAATTGATAAAAATCGTAACAACAAAGACGTTTTCCATCACACACGATAAAATTATTATCGAACTGTCCTAATAAAATAAATACCTCTCAAATTGCTCACACGATTTTTCCAATAATTCGTCTTTATCCACATCGACGAATCATTTGAAAAATCATATGGTAAACTTGTGAGCTATGTATACATATATACAAATATGCTAGGATGGAAAGTATCGGCTACGGGGTCATTCGTTGCACACCAAGACACAAATTTCTTCTTCGCCATGGCGTGTCGCGATTCGATTCGTACGTTCTCCGCTAGGGAACTTCCGGTTTCACCGGTCGATCCGGGAAACTCCGGTGGGCCGACGGTGTTATAGTGGCCGAATGGCCGCTCTATGCGTCTCTCGGCTCGTGTGAAGAGAAACCTCACCGTTCTCGTTCTCTCGGAGCGATGGAGAGAGAGAGAGAGAGAGAAAGCGTGAGAGAGAGAGAGAGAGAGAGAGAGAGAGAGAGAGAGAGAGAGAGAGACAGGTTGCACAGGAGAATACCGACAATAGAGCTTCTCTGTAAAACGGCGATAGAGGGCGAAGAGGTAGCAGGGGTTTTTAAGGGGCAAGGACGAGGGAGGGGGATGTACACAGAGTGTACTCGCTCGGGGGTTGGCAGACCTGGATGACTTTCGTGGCTACGAGCCCAGCGGGTCTGTCGTTGCTAAAGTGTGACAGAGACAGAAACCTAAAGGAAGAGAGAGAGAGAGAGAGAGAGAGAGAAAGAGATCGAGCGAAACGGAGAGAGGGAAACACACCCCGTGCGCAGCAGGTCGGTGTTGCGTGGGCGCGCAGGTTTACTTCTCGTAGTAGCGTCGACTGAGTGGGGCGGGGAAAGGCGCGCGCGGGAAGAGGTAGGAGGAGGGAGGAGGTGGATGGGGGGGGGGGGGGTATGGTAGCAAACAGGGATGGCTGGAAGTAGCGACGGTTATAAAAGGGGTTTGCAAGAATCGCCGCGCGCCAGTGACACGTTCGAGCTTGAACCAGGTGTGCTGAAGTCTCCTCCTCTCACTCGCGCGAGATCTCAATTTTCTCGCGAACCGAGGTGAGTGTCGTGCCACGAACCTCCCCCTGAACTCCCCCTGAACTCCTCGTTATCACATCTTCGTTCGATATTACGAGAAAAAAAATCATAATAATAATCATAATAATAATAATAATAATCATTCTCACGGTCTTATCTTCGTTCATCTTTTTTTCTTTGTCTCTCTCGGACACTCTTGGGTACCGAGCGACGAAACAAAGCACTCCCCGGCGGTAAAGCACGAGCACCAATGCCAAACATTCTGTGTTCTCCCTACTATACATATGATTTTCTTTATGTATATATATATATATATATATATATAAATATATATGTATATATATTTATGTATATTTATGTATATATATATATATATACTTATGTGCAAAATGTATACATGTACGAGTAGGTGTGTGTTCGTGTGGTTGCTTTATTGGATTATCGCGGAACGGTCCACGTTGGACCAATCCTCGTCGACCAACGAACTCTAGCCCGGTCGATCGAACGAAGAGAGTAGTCGACGAAAGAGGAACAAAAAACAAAGGAAAAAACGATTTTAAAAACATTTTTTTTACACTGTGACGGACTGTCGATTTTTTTCATTTATTTATATATATATATATTTTTTTTTGTTACAACCCTGTAACGGGCGGTAAAAATTCGCGAGAGATTTCGTCGCTATTAATATCTTCACTTTTATTATTTATTTTTAAGATTTTCTAGTTGATGCATATTTCGTTGTTTTTGTTTTTATTTCCTATTTCGTTGTTGTTGTTTCTATTGTTTTTATGGTTTTGAAGCATAACGAGCAAAAATTGTTTTCTTTTCTCGTATAAAGTTGCAATGCTCGAGGTTTTTTTAAATTTTTTTTATTTTTCGACAGAAAAATAAACAAAATTTTACACACGCTGATCGACGCTGACTTTTCTTTTTTATTCTCCGTATCGTCTCTCCCTTTAATCTCGCTGTTTCGTTCGACCAAGCACCGGATTTCTCTCATTGTCGCGAAACATCGATCGCGAGTCCGCGTACCGCGGTCATGCCCGCAAACGTCAGCTTCGAAAGCTTCGACGATGAATCTCGCCACATCACTGACATATATTTATGTTACGCGTGCGTCTGTGTCGGTGCGTGTAGGTTTGTGTGCGACTAGAGACCGCGGGTAAATTCGGAGTGAAATGGCTCTCGTCACATGTGACTAATCGTCATTCGGGCGAGCTTTCCGATACGTCATGCTAATTTTAGAATATCGATCATGGCTTCGGGGAATTTTGAATGACGATACTTCGTGAGCCGCCCCCCCCCTCCGCCCACTCCTTCATCTCGTCGCCCGCTTCACCTCGACATTCGAACACCATGTATCAATCGTATCAATCAAAATCGTCCTGTAAATCGAGGTTTTCACGCTCGATGCGCGAGACGTTCGAAATCGATTCGATTTTGTGCGACAAATTGTTATCAAGATTATTTTGTTGTTTTTTTTTTTTTTTTTTTTTTTTTTTTGTAAAATATGTGCAACGTGTTGTAAAAATTAAACGACAAAACGGGTCGAAATTCGTAAATTGCTTTCATGTCATTTTTCTCCGTCTCTAGGGGTTTTTTTTTTCACGAAAGCTCATGATGTTTGAAAACAGGGCTCGTTTTAAAAATTTGTTTTTTGTTATTTTGTAAAATTGTAATTTTTTACATATTTATTTATAAATATTTTGATGTTTATTGAGTGAAATTCTTGAAATTCGACAAGTTTAGAATCCTTAGGTTTTAAGAGTTTGAGAAATTTTGAAAAATTTGTGCGAAAGTAGGGCTTTTTTCGAGAAATGTTGAAAATTTCTGTTTTTTAAGAAAAAAAAAAACTATAAGAAAATCGCGTCGTTTCTCGAGAGATTCGTTGAGAACGAATTTTCGCGTAGTCGTCTTCTCACGAAGTTTAAGAGGCAGTGTTACAGGCGACGCGCGCTTCGAAAATTTGATCAGCGATCGTACGAGCAAGAAATAACCGACGAGATTAAAAACTGCCAGGTACACAGAAAATTATGGCAAAAAGTGTCTCTCGGTATTTCGTTTCCAAAATTGTTGCCATAATTAAAGAGAAAATACAAATGGCGTCTTCGAATCGCTGGTCGCCTGCGACGCTATTTTCAAAATTTTCGACAAAAAATACCACGAGCCACTTTTCGCCATAATTCTCTGTTCGTACCTGCCAATTTTTAACCCGATCGGTTGTTTACCGCTCGTACGATTACTGATCAAATTTTCGAATCGCACGTCGCCTGTAACACTGCCACTTAAGCACTAATCGTATAAACGTGACGTAGTGAGTAAAAAAAACGTTCGTGAAAAAATAAAATAAAACGTTGCCGCGCGACGTGGCAAAACCGTAAATTTACAACAGGGGTGAACGCCGATTGAATAATTAAGCCGTGTTGATTTTACGTGGACGAGGCAAAAAAAAGCTCGGTACTGTATTTTGAGCGACGTAATTAGGAGCGTATTATATACGTACGTCGTGTAAATCTCCCGAACAACGGTACGCGTTGGTAAACTTTCCCCCTCGCTCACTCGTCCATTCAGCATCGCAAACAATCCTCCTGTTCCAAAATACTAATCAACGTGATAAATAATAAAGTGGGCCGGTGCTTCGAGGTTCTTCTCAAAGACAGTTAGAACTCGAAACTCGCACGAATACTCGGGGCACTCGTCGACGTACGCAAATTCGATTAAAGTTGCGCGTTGATGAATTTTCAGTTTATTGTTAAATCAAGCATTGTCCAACCTCGCTTCGATCTCCAAGTTAATCCTGACGGTATTCCAAAATAGCTTCGCAAAACGGGAAAAAGAGTAATAATTTTATTTCATTTTGTGTCGCGAATGCAAAATAGATGCGATTGTTTCACGATAAATAAAAATTTGATGAATATTTTTTGCGATGATAATAAAAAGGAAATGTTTCAATGACATTTTACCATACATTTCTGTAATTATTACAAACATTTCAATGATCTATCGAATATATGTGAAAATAAGAAATATTTGTTGAAAGTAATTAAACGAAAAATCGGTCGAATTGCGACGCCCGATTGACCGAAAAGAATCGAAATTAATTATACAATAATTACAGGAAAAAAAATATATACAATTAACGTCGTTCGAATACAATATTAAAAAAACAAAAGCAATATTTTTCGTACTCGATACAAAGAATCTATCTTACCTAATGATCGGAAATTAATGAACATAATAATAATAACAATCCAACATTATTTGTATTTGATAATAATCGCAAATTAATACAAACGATAATAATAAAAATCCGACATTATTAAATCGCTAAAATGTTGAGTAACGATAATCGTTTCTTCGCTGCTCGTCACGCTCGCGATTATTTCGTCGATCAACGAGACAGACGTGTCATAGGCGCGTTAGAGCAGATATTACCTTAAAGGATGGTGAACAAAAAATAATAATAATGGTCGAGGTGTCTTGATTACAGGACGATATAAAACGGAGCGTGGTCGAAAGTCGTTTACATAATTTTCATGCTCTCGCGGTTCTGGTCCCCTCTTCAAAGTACAATGGCGACGTATATGCGCATTTATACAGAACCGTATTTCTCGCCCTACAGAGCGTCAGTCATAGGACCGCGAGAAAGGTTGAAAGGCAAATGAAGCCGCGGGAGTGCACCCTATGGGTGAAAAAAAGGATTAAAGGGAGAAAAATAAAGGGTCGCAGAAGAGTAAAAAATAAAAATGTGAAAAAAAATGTTCGCAGACCTCGCGTTCTATAAGTACGGTAACCCCGTGCCAACTAAAACAATACAGAGGGGGTTCGAACGTTTTGCTCGGGAATGAAGATATAATACGAGAAAAAGAGGGAACCCTCTGATGGACGATATGTATTTTTATATTTACGTACACACGCGCAATATTTTTCAGCTCGAACGTGTGAACGTTTTTGCCTCGAGCATATCGTTCGTATGCAGCACAGACGCTCGTATATCTATATAGCATCATATCATTTTTCCCCCTACGTAGGATCAACGAAAAACCCTCCACCGATTGAAAAAAGGGACTAACTTGCATCTTCGGAGGGTCGAAAGAAAGACCTGCAACGAACGAGCATTCTGTCGAGAATGATTGAATATCCGTCGAAGTTAATTTTCTATCCATTTTTTTGTTTATTATTATTGTATACCTTTTATTCGACGCACGAAATTGCGATATATATAATTTTTTCTTCTTTTAGGGTTCAATTTTATTGAAAAATCAATCTGTTTCATTCGTCGAACAATGTTGCGATACGCAACGTTTTTTTTATATTCGATATTTTTTTCAATGCGAATAATCCTTTGTTCGACGAAAAGAAAATAGCGAGTGTATTTTTTTGTCTCGATTTTTCATATTTTTTTTGTATTGATCTTTTATTGATGAAATAATAGTTACATATATATAGATTTGTTTTATATATTCAATCATTAGATTTACAATGATGATTGATATTGTCTTGGATGAAAGATTAAATGAAGTAGTGAAAAATTGTGTACGTATTTGTTCACTCGAAGTAGAAAAATCGTAACTGAATGTAAAATTGGAGAAAAAAAACGCGATACGTACAATTTTCTCTCAATATTTAATATTTTCGTAATATTAATGTTGGCAATTATCGGAAGAAAAAGTAATGAACTTTTTTTGTTTTTCCAATTTACAATATATTTTCAATATACATCTTTAAACAGTAAAAAAAAATCAGCGATATCTCTAAATTTTGTTTAAGTTATTGTTTCGTGGAATGAGAAAACAATAAAATTGTTGTACTCGTCTTCGAGTAGACTGACAATGGGGGGAAAAGAGGATAACTTCGTATCTCGATTCGAGTCGTTTACATAAGGATAAAAGAGCTTGGGAAGATCGCGAATTCTTTTAAATTCTCAAACTTCGTCATTCATAATTCTCGTCAGAGAGCGAGCGTAAATCCTCCGGGGCGCGTTCCCGGCAATTTCTAATTGGATCGACGTCAAACGCACTCGAGTCAAATTAGATTTTGCACTATCGCACCACACTGAAACCGAGCGCCCGATGCTCATCGATAATCTTTGATTCGATAAAAGGAATTTCATTAATTCGTTCTTTGATGAAAAAAGAGCAAAAAAAAAATACACACACACACAGACACAAATAAAACCGTGGAGGAAAGGCGCGGTCGGTTAGTCGTCGAACCGTCGAGCAACGAGAGACAAGCACCACGTGTTTTTCATTTCGTAAAAGAGGTTCGACGTTTACCTATATTTCGATTCGATTGTGTACAAATAAGATTAGTAGCGCGAGCTTTTTTTTTCTTCGCATTATTGAAAAACGACGGCACTTTGGCCGAGCCCATTTCGCCAATCCCTCGCTTTTCCAGATCAATCCTGTATAATCTCTCGCAGCACTCTTTCATCGCAAATTCGACGCGGACGTGTTCTCGATATATTTATCGAATTTTAAAATCGAACGATTCGATCTCCGACTGAAATATAATTTTTAAACTCGAACCAATAAATATTAATTTTTCTACGTGATTATTTTTATTAATATTTCTTGATTATACACGGTTTCTAAATAGTATTATAGTTATTATTATTATTATTATTATTATTATTTATAAATAATACATGTCACATTATTTTTTTTTATATAAAATTGTCGATCGTTAAAATTTCATCGTGAAATTTATTATCCAGCGATACTTCCTGAGTCAACTCCTGAATGTACAAACGATCGAAACGTTTGGCCCGAAAATAATAATCGTTTATTTGCGATAGGACGATTATAACTATGGAAAGTGAACGTTATAACAAGGTTTTGATTGATTTATCATGAAAATAGTGCGTAGCTCGAGTTCCGTCAATTATTCAACGACAGGTTTGATTGTACGAGATATCGTTATCAATGTAATAATAATATATGGAAACAAGGTGGAACGGTCGAGGAAGCGAACCAGTGTGCGATACACGTAGTGAGATTCGCGAGCAACGTTAATATTAGCAACACCACCTGTTTCACATTCATCGTAGGTAATCCATACGACTGTGCATACAATAATTTTCGCGGTTTCGCACGTTCGCAGATTCAATTATCGTCAGGATCGTTTGTACACTTTCAGAGAAATTTAATTAGCGGTTTATCGTGTCCGATGCACGAAATCCTCCATCGTCCTCGAGGGTGTCCATAAGAATTTGCAAAATCGAGAATCGCCCCTCGCGCCCTCAAAATAACGAAATCAACAAACAAATATTTCCCATTTTTTCATTTTTCATTTCATCGTTTATCGATATTTTTCATTAATTCATTCGTTCGTTATGAAAATTGAATAATTTCTCGAGTTTAAGTAACGAATTTAACATAATTATTTTTATCATTTCTCGTATGTCCTTTTCTTCGTGTCTTCTCAAAATCGTCGTTTTTCACGCGTCATATTTCAACTAACCTTCGAGGATAATTAAACATTGAAAATGTGTATAAAGTTTAAACGTTTCTATTAATTTTTCGCAAATCTCAAGACGGTAACGGTTTATTCTTCGACCTATTTTTTTTTTTTACAGAAAGTTGCGAGAGTCTAATGCAAAATTTACGAAAGTTCGCACCTCTACGTTTTTCCGTTTATTCGAGACGAAAAATAAAGTACACACGGCCATACGCATGCACACACGTACACACATAAAACATAGGCATAAAACACAATCATTCTTAATTCGTTTTTTTTACCTTACTCGTGAATAAAGTAAACCCTACGTGTAAGCGATGAATTATTAATCGCGGCGTCGCTCACGGCCTCTTGCTCGGGGACGTTTTCGCCAGCGGTTTCAACTACGAATAATATACAATTCTCTCGTGGGTCTGGCTTCGTTTTAATGTGGCGTACACCCGAGAGACAACTTGCGAAAGGAAAGATCGTACGAGAAGTCTCTCTCAGACGGTGACTTCCGGTTTCTTGTGTAAGACTCGGATATAAATACATCTCTCTCTCTCTCTATATATATATATATATATATATATATATATATAGTGCCGTCATAAAGGGAATACCATTTTGGCGTCGTTGTGGCTCGTAGTCTTCAAAAATGCATACCGTCACGCTCATCGGCTTTAAGGCCACCAGATAGAGCAAGGGATCGATCTAACCCCCGCGGTATACGTCGTCTATCGTTGCCCTCGAACGCGAGGGAATAAAAGTGTACGTATTATAGAAATGGAATAAAAAAAATACACACACAGACAATCGAGTTACGAGCTTTTTCGTATTTTCGTCCGTATCAATATTTACGGGGACAATTATATAACGCTGAGGATATCCTTGACGTCCTTGAGAGTCGAACGTTAATTTTATTTATCGAATTGTTATTTTGTTTCTTCTTCTTTTATGATTCATCGATCGATCTTTCGATCTCTCGCCGATTTGTTTTCCATACCGCCATCGTTACGTATTAAAAGGGCAATTCACATTCGACCTTTCATCTGGATAACGTCCTTAACAGGGTCGCTTATTTTTAGACTCGCGATAACGTAATTCATATTATTTCAAGGGATTATTTATATATTTTTATGTTTTTGCACTATTCGAGCGACGAGACAGGAAAATTTGATTTTAGAAGAAGACGAAAATAATTATTCGTTAAATAGGCGAAAAAAATGTGAATTAGCAAAATAATTTTGCTTTGTCAAAGTACCTACTAATAATTCGAAATTATTAATGTCCCGTAATCGACTCTTGGATCGTTCTTTATCAATTAATCAACTTATTTTGTAAAATTTTCGTTTAATTTTTGTATTTTTCAATATTTTGCATTTTAAAACGATAATTTTGAAAATAATCAATATCCTTATTGTTTTATAATCGACAGCAAGATTGTTTATATTATGTTCATAATCGATCAGTCGCAGGTATATTAATACCGAATTATTTTACATAATTTTAATTCTATCGATTTGTGAATATTTAAAAAATTGCTTTTCATTTTTTCCTTCACAATTTTATCGAACGTCTTACTCATCGTAACTAGCAAATATAAATATCTATGCGTTACATATCGTCCATAAAGAATAAATCTACGAATAAGAAACCGAGCGACACAGAGATATTCGAATATGGAAACTGGCCAATTTCTTGCGAACGAAAATGATTTTACTTCGAGAATCTTTCGCTCGTAGACGCCCTCGTGTTCTACGCGATACGACGAGAATAATTATTCTCGATCGTCTGGTCCTGCAAACGTTTCGTTCCGCCAAACTTGATTAGTCAATTGACCGGAGTAGTTCTCTCGAGCCTGGCAATAAAGCGTCAATTACCCAGCCCGTACGAGTGCAGGAAAACAAAGAGCTATCGCTCGGCTCCGAAGTACAAGCGTGATTGCAAATCGCATACGACTGGAAGGATTCCAAATTTTCAACGACCTATCATCCCATTTTCCGTGTTGGCCGTGTTGGATATTTTTGCTTCCAGTCTCTCTCTCTCTCTCTCTTTTTTTCTCTTTCTTTTTCTCGCTCTCTTGAGGGTTGGCTGAAAGAGCTGTGGATCTTCCACGCGTTACATCATGTACGAAGATCTCTTTCTGGCGCGAGAGCTTTTTATTTTTCGTTGAATTCAGGCAAAAACAGGGCACTTTATGTATCGGGGCGAAAAGGAACAGAAAGAGGGATGGAAGCTGCAGCAGGAAACTCTTACCCCGTCGGTCGGATCATAAAATCCCCATGACCTATAAAGTTCAGGATCTGCCAATTGCAAGTCGCCCATGAGCGCATTCTGCTTTCTATACTGTAAATATATATATATATTTATGTTAGCTATAAAATTCTATTTGACTTCAAGACCTCTGTACGATTTTTTGAATTCTTTACTGTTCGCAGCTACTCTCAGATTTCGGATCAGTTTCACCTCTCGCTGCCAAAGGAGTTACACTCTCGTTTTATACGATGCGAATGCATTTATCGAGTTGGAAAAAAATAAAAATACATTTTTTTTCTGAAATAATTTTTTTACTTGTTTTTGAAACGACCATTTTTAATACGATAGAGTATAACGTTTTGATAACCGAGATATAGAGAGAAAGAGAGAGAGAGAGAGAGAGAGAGAGAGTCGAAAAATTCCATCGAGAAGTTTCGCGAAGTTAAGGGTGAAGTTTTCATCGAGAAACTTTAAGGGATGATTTTTCTTCGCTCCAACCTAAGTTTCACTTTTTTTTTTTTTTTTTTTTTTATATATGGCACGAACGCGATCGAAAAACTTTGCTCTCTCGTTAAGCGCCTCGCGTGTATTATACGGGAATTATCTTCGTATTGAAATTATCTCGCTCGTTTTTAATCAAACGCGAACAACCACCCTCGGGATATTCACGAATTTTCCCATTTTGTCGCAGCTTTCGGGCTGAACGTTTGAAAACAAAAAAAAGAAAAAAAGAAAAAGCAAACAATCCTGTCGCCGCATGTCCCAGTTTCGTCTAGAAAAGCTTGTACGCCGCCGGCAAAATTCGACGTCGGTCGCCATCGACAAGAGGGTGGGAAAAGTTGTTCGCGATCGACGGCGATTCTTCAACGGAAACGGATTTTTCCGTGCCGATGTTATGAAATACACTCGTGTGTTATAAACGTAATAACGTCGAAGCGTCGATACGATTCGATGACACGAGGGTTACGTTCCGAGTCCTGGGGCAGTTTTCGACTCGTGACCGTTGAAAATATATTTCGTAATTTTTCTTCCCTCGTATCGAGAAATAATGTGACAAACATTGAAAAATTGAGCAAATTTTAAAATCGACGTAAATTTCGATTAAATTAAAAAAAACACACACACATTTAAAAGTAGCATACAAGAAATTATTCGCGCCGTTAAAAAATTCGTCTCTAACCGAGACCCAGCCCTTGAGTAACGACAAAAATATCGCTAAAATTTATTTCATCTCACGCCCAAAAATTCATCGTCAATTTTTATTTTCTTCCCTTTCCCCATATCTTCATTCTCCGATGCGCACAAAAATTGCCCCAGCTCCGTATTACCCTCGATACCCCTGAGGGCAAAGCTACGCAGACATGCAAAAAAAACGAAAAAAAGACGAAAATCCCCCACAACATATTATTTTCCTTCCCTTTCTCGCGATATTCAGTTTTTTCTTTCCTTTCCAATTTACTTACGCCTTTTTTCTTTCTCTCACGATGATCAAAGAGTCGTCGCCGTCTCCCTGTGTGTGTTTTTTTACGTAAAACCGGGGCGACCGGTGTACGAAGCCGGAAAGCGAGGTCGACAAAAAGAAAGGACAAAAAAAAAGGTCAGAGGCAAAACCCGGAAATGCTTACTTACACGAGATAGAAAACGAAAAAAAAAGAATAAAAAAAAGAAGTAGCACATCACAATGCGCGATACACGTGCACGTAGGTACACGGGTGCATACCGATATTACTGCACGAGGCTTGATAAAAGAGCACCCCCCCCCTCTTCCTTCTCCACCCTCACCCCCGGCGGCTGATGTGCATGTTTTTCCGTGTTTTCTCTCGTAAACACTTTGTCGCACACTTTACCCCCCTGGGTTCGTTTTTTCTATCCGCGAATCCCAAACTGACTCGCCGACACGAAAGAAAGACTCGCGGCTCATGTGTGTATATATATCTGTTATTTACGAGCCTATGTATATATATATATATATGTATATGCGTGTATCTACCGTGAGCGATACACCCTCTCCCCCCACCAGAAGCGCGCGCCGCCGGCCCCTTGCCCTCGTCGTCGTTGTCGTCGACGTTGTTTCTATCCGTCGCGATAACATGACCATGATTCATGCGTTCTTTGTCGTGTATTTCCTCGCACCGTGACGTACAGACGTGTATTCTCCGACTGGTCTGAAATTCGGGGAGAAATAAAAAAAAAATCAGATACACAGACACGAATCTGAATTTATGAAAGGAATTTTATACGTGCGAGAATCGTCTCAATTTTCATTCTGTAAATAAATTATTTTGTAATTAAAAATCTACTTATTCGAATTTGTAAATGAATTGCCAAACGTTGGCGTCGCGATTCGATACGTTTCTACAAAATATTGTTTTTCACGTGAATTATTATGAAATATTTGTCGTTTTTTTTTTTTTTTTTTTTATAGAATATTCACAATTCGAATATCGCGAATTATCGAACTTTTATCGATATTCTCGTTACTCGACGAATTCATATGGACGAAAGAAAAAGAGGGAACGATTATTATGTTTGCGCGAAACGATATACGTAAATAAATAGTAATTTGAATTTTCGTCGTGAATCATGAAATATATTCGCGATTGCAATGAATTCCCAAACGTTAGCGTCGCGATTCGACACGTCTCTACAAAATATTGTTTTTCACGTTAATTATTATGAAATATTTGTCGTTGTTTTTTTGTTTTTATAGAATATTCTTAATTCGAATATCGCGAATTATCGAACTTTTATCGATATTCTCGTTACTCGACGAATTCATATGGACGAAAGAAAAAGAGGGAACTATTTTATATCTTTGCGCAAAACGATATACGTAAATAAATAGTAATTTGAATTTTCGTCGTAAATCGTGAAATATATTCGGGTCTAGTAGTCGGTACGAGACGATTTTCCCGTATGAAACGCGCTTAACCAATCCTCGGCGATATTGCCGGAGGAGGACTAGGAGCAAAACGTTATCTCACGTAGCACGAGGGCCACGAGCAAGCGCGACGCGATATCCTCGGGGCAACAAGAGCGTGCTGATTTCTATGCCGACGATGCCACACACACACACAAATACACACATACATACACACCGACGCGACCGCACGATGTTGAGCAGCCACAAAAGCAGCCACAGCAGCAGCAGCAGCCCGGTTTCTCGCTTGCGCTTCTACAAGAAGATCCTTCAAACGTGACCGAAATCCCGAGAAACTCGCGAATCGCCTCTCTTGGTTCGCGCGGTGGTAGACTAACCCTCCCTTTTCCGGGTCGAGTCGACGACGAACGATCCCGAAAAACGATCGATAATACTCGATTTACATATATATATATATATATATGTATATATATATATGTGGGCCGGGGGGGGGGGGGGGGGGTATGTGCTATAAAGTCTGTTATGCTGCTGATGCAGGTGCAAGGAGTGCCACTTCCGGTGTCCGGCTGCCCTCGCTCGTTTCACCTCGCTCGATTCGCCCTCGACAGAAAAAAGCCCCGATCGTTTCGCAAGCCCAGCACATCTACGGCTTGTCGTTTATGTATGTGTCTGTAGGGAAGAACGAGGAACGAGCACGAGAGGATTCTCGACGGACCCTCTAGCATCCTGCCCATCGGAATATTCATTTCTTCTTTTCACGTTTTCTACGACTACGTTATATGTATATATATATATATATAACGTACATCATTAGATGGAGACAGAGACGAGTTCTCGTTGCGAGAGGACGAAGTGCGATTTGAATGAAAATACGATAAAAAAAAGAATATTCATTCGTCCGTTATAATGAATAATTGATTTTTTTTAAACGAACGCCTAGATTTTTATCTTTTTGTCGAGGACGTATTTCGTGCAATTAAGGATTGTTTGTAAAAATAAAGCTGATCGTTGCGAGAATTTCGAAAAAGTTGATTTAGATTTTTTGTATAACTTCGGAAAATTAAAATTATTGAAAAACGTTTGCTAAAAATGTGTTAAAAAATTATCGTTCGATAAATCGAATGGTTTGTATTTTTAAATTGAACGAATATTCTTTTTATACGTGCGTATTTCGTAGCATCGTAATCGTTTAGAAAAATACTCTGATTCGGTGTGAAATTTTCTTGAAAAATTGTGTAAATGGTTTAAGAAAAATTGAATGTTTCGTAGTTTTCTATTTGAATTTTTGGTTTTTTCGTCTATTACAGATATTCCTAAGTCGGCGGTGAGCGGCGAATCGACAGCCGAGGCAGGAACGCCCGCCGAAGTAACATCGTCGCCCTCGTCGGGCAAAGAGCGTGATATCGAGGCTGCGACCGAGGCCAACGACGAGGATAAGGACAAAGAGGTTGAAGCGGCGACGAGGATACAGGCGGCGTTTCGCGGTCATCACGCAAGAAAGAGCATGAAAGAGATGGAAGGTTCGACACAGCAACAAGGCGCGAAAACCGGGGACAACGAATCAACGCAGGAGCACGACGGTCTCCGAGCGTACGAGAAGGGTGAGTCGTCCGTATTTTCACAAATTTCATTAATTTTCTCGCGCCACGATTGCGAGGTCCCAAGTTATTTTCTCGAACTTTAAAAATATCTGTACAAAAATCTATGAAAACGACTTTTTCCAAAGTACTAATAATAATAGTAGAGCACAAAATCAAGGGAGGCAGTAGCACAGTGGTAACGTTCGCGACTCACATTCAGCGGGTTCCAGGTTCGATTCCCACCGGCGGCAATAAATTTTTCCTGTGTTTTTTCTGCGCTCTCGGTCGTTAGGATTGCATCCCGAGGAAAAGTGTAGGTTCAAATGAAAAAAACAGAGCTTTGGTGGATGGGATGATAAAAAAACTGACAAGGTTTTTCTGGGGTTCGATATTTCCGAGTCCCGTAGTCCCTCGCATCATATAAAAGACGTATGACGGCAGGAAAATGGCTCCAGATATATAAGCCGTTGCGAACCACGACGATATATTTGTTAAAGCCGACGTATCTAACGTTCGAACTGAAGAAAACGAATAGGAAGAACCAACATAAAAAGAAGGAAAAGGGAAAAAAATAACTAAACCCTGAGGCGATTGGTGTACAACAACTTTGCCATGACATAAAAAAAATAATAATAATTCGCACAAACTGCACCTTTGTAATAATCGAATCTTATCAACATTCTCGCATAAATGAAGTCTTTCTCAGAGTCACGCGAAACCAACAGTAAAAATCGACAATAACGTGCTACGGAACAAAATTTCATTACCTTACGATCTCACGGAGGTTATGAAAAAACATATAAAAACGGGAAAATAACAACGTGCAATTTCTATGTTTGCAATATCCTCTCTCTCTCTCTCCATGTTCATCGCGATTACTTTTATATGTTCGCGATCATCCCTCGGGCCATTTTCGTAACGCGCTGAGAGGTGATGCTGCTCTACATATCCACTTTTTGTACACAAAAACGTACGTACAAGTATGAATATAAACAGTACGGGTGATCGGATGCGAAATATTTTACGCCGACACAAGGGAATACCGGTAATTCCCACAGTTCGTATTATGACACGGTATACTACTCCTTTCTCTCTCTCTCCCTCTTTCTATATATATTGTATATATACAGTATGCATAGGATTCATTTCCCTATGTATACCTACACACATTCCCGTGTACCAAAACTCGATAACTCTACCGTTTCGTATTTATATGAGTATTATTCCCTTCCATGATGCATTTGATATTTTCTGGAAGGTTGCATGCTGTAGCTACTTCTTGAACTACGTATAATACGATATAGGTATATTTATGCGTGTGTACGTATAATATAAAGTCACAGGGGAGACATCGACGACGACGACGACGACGGCGAGAATGAAACGTGGAATGACTGCTCCGCTGCGTTTCGCTCCGGATCGTCGAACGAGCATTTCAGAGAAAGAAAAAAAAAGTACCGAATGATAGAAAATGCCAGGTCATGGTGATGGAGTGAGAGAGTGAAGTAGCGAAAGGTGGCATGAGGAAGAAGAGGTGGGGGGGGGCGTAGGGGTACGAATCAACGAACCGTAATTGTGTGCAAGAGACACGTGCTCTGAAACGTAAGAAATAGCGGGGTCAAGTGTACCACTTTTGATATTCTCTATCGTCGACGTTCTACTATTAGCAAGCGACACAAAAAAAATTTAAAGAATTTTTACAAAATCTTGATTTTTCAAGTTGGTTGAAAAATTGAAATTAAAAACAAAAAGAATATTCGCATCTTGTGCACCCACGTGACACAAATGACTTCGTTTTCGCACGATGTGTGTATGCAGAGTTCGGTGGGGATGTGCAGGTATTAGTGACAATTAGATATCGATTTCAAATTAACCCAAATCGAGAACGAGAGCGGAAATTTCTATCGTTTTTTTAATAATTTTTTACGACCGTTTGCCACTTTTTGCTCTCTCATTTTGTCTATTTTATTATCTCAATCGCTCTTTCTTTATATGACGTTCGATCGCGAGACCCGTAAATATCGTTCGAAATTCAAGGGAAAAGACATTTCGGAAAAAATATTGTTTCGTAATTTTCAAACTATTATCGTACGAATAAAAACTAACGACAATGAAAATATCGGTAAATTGCGTTTAAAGGACGTTGATGACTGGGTCACTTACGATATCGAACAATAAAAAACAGACGGATCGTACTTTTTCCATGTGTTTCATCAATTATCGATAACAATACGGTTCGTATATTTTTGCAGAGCTCACCAGCGCCGCGTCGAAGATAGGTGCGTCATTAACGGGCCACATGTCGAGAAAGGACCAAGCGTGCGCATCGGTGGGAAAAGCGGTCGGTGATTTCGTCGACAATGCATCCGCGAAAGTGGGAGAAAAGGTGAGTGAAAAGATTTTTTTCAAGATAAAAGCCAAGCCTTCACCTAATACGTAAAACGAATACACACACACCCATACACTGAGAAACACGCCCATATTTGTATTAGTCGCCATGTTAGGAAACACCGCACGTTTTGCTCTGAAACAATATTGTTTTCTCGTTTTACGTTTTTTATTTTGTTTTTGAATTTTTTTTCGAAACGTTGATAAACGCCTCCAGTGACGCACGGAGCTTCGAAGACGTTTGCGCAATGTATACACGAATAACACACACGTGTGCACAGTCGCGAGATCGACATTGAAAAATAATCAAACGAGAAACGGGGCTAAGCAATGTGGAACGAGCTTCGCCGTACTTGCTCTTATACCACCGAGAGTACGTACTATTTATTCGATAAGGTTCACCAACTATAAGTTTCTTGCGATTTCGTTCATTTATTTCCATTTTTTTTTTTTTTTTTTTTTTTTTTTATATAAATTCGATAGATCTCGTTCAAAAATAATTTCTACCAAAGAACTACCTGCATTTCTTGATTACAGTGAGTACGTAAAAAAAAAATCGAGAAGAAAATGTCAAGGACGCGATATTTCGTCGATCTGTCCTGAAAAGCCCTGTATAAATGCAAAACGTGTTATCTCGCAAAGTATATCAGTTCAATAGACCACTCCCACGTTATACTTCATATCGAGCATTATTTTAGTCCATAAAATGTATGTATACGTCGACGTATGCGCGGAGAATTTATATTCCGGCGATTAACATCAGTTTTCTCAAATCGCGTGACGAAGCTTTCGTAGCGCGAACCACCGAAGGCGGCCTGGCTTGAAATACGTACGGCCCGGAAAGTTTCGTACTTATTACTCGTCATTCTACACACATAAGTGAGTTAGATAGGTTGGAGGGGGAAGGGAGCTCGGGGGAAGACAGGATCGCGTGGCAACGCTCGTGGTGCTAATCGAGCCTTGGCCATAGTCGCCATATATATTTCGCTTCGAGAGTCTCTCCTGTATTTTCCATCAGTGCTTCTCTCGGGGCGAACTCAGCGCTTGCCCAGGCTTCTACTCACCGCAGTATACACCTCTGTCTATACTACGAAGGTGATCTCCGTTCTCGTACAGGGTGCATACAATGTGGTATAGCGTGTTCGAGAGACTAGTCCGGGTCGTGCTAGTATCGTGCACAACGAGTTATCGGTACGCCGACAGTATTCAGTTATCGGCCTCCCATCTGGTCGAACCTCACGTATCGCTACTTCACATTATATACATATATGTATACCTTAGTATATATGTATTATATGTATAGGCTGGTGGCGATCTCTACGTGTATGTGCATATTTGTATGCGTGCCTGTTTATACAGATGTATGGGGCGATTCGACCATAATCGTTAACTTCGATACTCTCGAGAGTCATTGCGTACGTTTTTTTTTATTCTTCATTCCGGGCGCGCGCCTTTTCGAATTTTTACAACCTCTGTCGTCCCTTTTTCCCTTTTTGGTAGCTTTTTTATATCTGCTCGTTTTGCTGGACTAACCTAACTCGAAGGTCGACGCATATGTTGTTTTTTTTATGATTGTTTCCAACGTAAACCCTTTGCAGATTTTTACACGACCCATCCTCTTTCTGTCTCTTTCTTGCTAGATCTTTCCAACCTGCACTTCACTAACCTAACCTTATGGGTGCGTCTCCAGATTACGTTTTGTGGCACTGTACGGCATATTCGCTGTTAGGTAACCTTTGGCCCTTTCGAAGTCTAATTTTTGTGCCTACAGGGAATATCATCGTCAGGCGCCGAAAATGTTTTTTTCTTCGCTCAACGATACGCGGTCACCGCACCAAGTATTGTCCGCGTGAAATGCTGCTTAACTCGGTAATCACCAGAACCGCGTCGTATCCGCGTACCCGTCGCTGTCAGTCATTGTCATCGTGTATTTTTTTATCCCATTGTAGAACCCTGAAACGGATGAAGATTGTTTTAAAGGGGGTTTCACGTAAACGAATGAAAATTGAATCGTTTGATGAGAATTCGAAGTTAACGTAATCAGATCGAAAAACAAGAAAAATCATACAAAATTGTAATTGTGAAAAGGTATCGATAATAAAATTGGTAGAAATATCTTTCAATTTACAGAAAACTGTTTTACTTGAGAAAAATAAATAAATGCGTTGAAAAAAGTGTCACTTTTTAAAATTCGTTTCAAAACAGATCTTCAAAATCTTAAGACTTTTTTTATATAACTTTTCTATTAATGATTTCAAAAACGTTAAATTTAAAACAAATAAATGCAGGTTTATAAATCCGACGTTAATTTTTTCAAAAATAACTCTCCTCGAGAATCGCGCCATTCTTCTTCATCATCAAATAATTCCATTGCCGCGCGAATTCACCGGAATAGAACAATTATTAATAATATCGCGACAAAGCGCGAATATTTAAATTTTTCCGAAAATTCGATCCTAAATTATCATTGCCGGGCGATCGCGACGAAATAAATATGAAAATGACGTGCATTAATGAATACCGATTACCCTATAAAGTAACGTTGGATAACCGACGATATCGGGCGTTCGTTTGTTCTTCGAAAACGTTCGAAGCCGTCGCACACGTTGACTGTACATATTAACTAGGCCGTTAAATAATACATGAAACTTTTCGCCGCTATCGTACGTTCGAATATTTAAATTGATGTAAGCCCCGATAATCGTTTAATCACCGACCGTCAACCTCCGGAATTCGCGAGAAAGTTGAATTATAACATTTACCCGCTGCCCTAGGTGGTTTCCTAAATACCTATATCATCAGCGCAGACTTCCTCGAGTTCCACGAAACAGTTCTCTACACGTGTACACGGGTACATTTAATAATATAGGTCGTTTCGATAATTCACAATGACGCAGGAATATAAAATCCCACAAAAAAAATATAAAATGTTAAAAGCCCAAGTCCCTTAAATTAAAACAATTGTTCAGTTTAATCAGGGACTAAAGAATTCAATAAAAATCGTACAATTAAAAAAAACACTTCGATAACACATTCGCCCATAACGAGTAAAAATGTCGAGTCGCAAAGTTAAATTCAGCCCGACGTTCCAACTTCCTCAAGGTAGAAAGAAAGATTCGAATAACGGAACAATGTTCTTCGTGGTTTCTCGATTCTCTTTCTGGTATAAAAAGAAACTCAAATTCAAGATCATTACAATTTACCGCCAGCTAATCCAATAAAAATTACTATTCTCACATTTCCTTCCCCTCTCCATCCGACCTACCATCGATTACCCCATCGGCAATCTTTTTCCTCGTTTCTCTAAAATTAATTTCCTAGCTTATCGATTAGATGCACAAACTCGAGTGCGTACAGCTCGGAAGCTTGAACATCACGGAAGCTGAGAGTTCATGATGGAAGCTCGGCAGACGAATCGGGTTACAGGCGGTTTCTGCGACGTTGAATGCAAACCTTCGATGATTAGGGATGTATGCGCCAGTTTTGGGGCTTTGGTGGATATCACTATCCTGCACAGCGTGAACTCTCGTTCACTGTGTCACGAACGAGAGAGAGAGAGAGAGAGAGAGAGAGAGAGAGAGAGAGAGAGAGAGAGAGAGAGAGAGAGAGAGAGTGGTATGATGGAATCAATGGGATTAGAGAGAAGGGAACCATGCGAAGCATTTGCGATCGCGGTCGATGTAGTTTTGCTCGGAAAGGACCGAGGGGTTGGAGGAATCGAGGGAGTAGATAGACCCGATCGCCTGATTCTCCGGTCGTTTCATCAAGCCACAGTCTACCCAGCTCCATGTCCTGTCGAAACTATACAGGCCCTCGGGATCCCAGAAACTGTATGTATGGGTGATATGTCTCAGCGTGTGCGCATGCGCGCGTGTACGTTTACTCGTGTTGTGTAGCTTCGCTGGAATAGGAGCAGCCTGCGTGCCATTCTATCGGAAAGTTCGACAGCTGTCTAGGGCACCTAAACCCACGCATACACTCTGTAATGAAACACCGCGAAGGGACAACGGAGACGCGAGACAGAAACGAGAGCCGGAGAACTGAGAAGGAAGGAGCCGGCGGTGAATGGACCAACTCGCTGGTCGGAAAAGTAAAACTCAATGTTTTCCCAGCAATTATCGTTGAAAGGAATCTTAAAGCAGCGTCGAATATTTATTATTAGAGAATTCATCATTTTCATATTTTCTTTGTCTTTGCAACGTCGATAAACGAAAAAGTGGAGGATCTTGGGGGATTTTTCGCTCGACAAGCTCGACTCGCCGTCGTCAGGAAAGTTTTTGATGACAAATTCGAGCACCGTCACTTCTACTCGTGTCTCATCTCAGCCTCGCAGCTGTTCAATCAATTTATAGCCACATTTTTCTATTTTTATTTTCAAGCTTTTATATCAAGGGTGAGCTTCACAGGGCTATCGTGTCAATTTTTTGTTTGGGTGAAATTGGAAAAAGTTGTTCTTTGGGAAACGAAGAAAGTCGAAGTGAGGACAGGAGGGACGAGGGTTGGATTGAAAAAAAGAGGAAAGTTGAAGAGGCGGGAGGGTCTTGAGGTTTTTAGTTTAGGTTTTTCGTAAATGTCCCCAAGGCGAGGACGTTCGTCATCCTCATTTTTCTTTTTTCTCTCTTTCTCTCTCTCTCCCTCTCCCTCTTTTTTCCCCCAAGCCCGTTATTTCCTTGAACTCGAAGGTCTTCTTCTGGCACTCTCGGCAACGGCATTCCTCCGACGATAGGAATTGTTTTGGCGAGCTCCATATTTTACTTCTACATATTTCGCTATCGATTCTTCCACATCGCCGTAGTAGAGATTTCCGCCTTTCAGAGGTTCCACCATAGTACGGTTATATATTAGTGTGTACTCAAGACTATATATATATATATATGTTCCACAGGGCTTTATCCTAGTTTTCTCCTTGGGGCATTTGCGTTCGAACTGCCTGAAGCTTTTCCACCATCTCTCTCTCTCTCTCTCTCTCTTTTGCTAACAGCCTCGCTTTAAATAAATATTGTACCTTCGAGAAGTTACTTTTTTTTCAGACTCTGGTAAGATTTTCCTTTCAACGCTAATTTCTTTTTCATCGATCGAGTCTGAACGAGTATAATAGAAAAGTCTTTTCTCAGTTAGTTAGCTCTTAGGTAAATTTATCGCATGGATGAAAATTTCCAACTTCTTATCCCCCGGCACTTTGAAACTTAGCGCGGACACTGACACATATATGAGGTTATTAAGTTAACCCTGGTTGCGATCTCGTAGCTAGTAAGCGGGAAAATTTCATATTCCAGGGGCAGCAGACTGTGGCACAGCTCGGACAGAGCTTGCAGAACAACTCGACCCTGCTAATGGTGAGATTTTTTGTTTCGGCTTGACTTTGATTGTTGCGGTGTAATGTTTTGACGTTTCTTTCCTTTTTTTTTAATTCTTGTTCGCACATTTTTGTTTGTCACTCACCATAAGCACTCGAGCTTTTCATATATGATACACGAACACGAATTTTGACAGCATTTTTTTGTTTTAATTGTCAATATTGGATTTATTTACGATTTAATATTTTATTCGTTTAATAAAATTTATTATTTCTTTGATTAAAGAAAACACGCGGCGAAAATCAGCTTTTGCGTTAACTAGTACAAAAACAATGGGAGTTTTTTATTTCACGGAACTTTGATCTCTCGTCGCGACTAACGAAAATCCTGAATATGGGACACGTGTCTTACGGAAAACAAAAAAAATGTGTTACATTTTAGTCTCCCTTTTTCGTCGATGAAATGGTCCTAGGGCTTTTCCAAGGGATGTACCAGCAGACATCTTACATACCCTTGACTGTCGCAATCGGCCAAGTGCTTTTTTTCACTTCTGCCGGGCTAAGTCACTTGCGAGGGAAGAAAAAAGAGGGATTAAAAGTAAGGGAAACGTCAACTTTGAAGGCGTGGTGGTACGAAAAACGTGTCACTGGCTCTGCACTGGATGACTCGTCGATTGAACCACGTTCGTTTCTGGCTCGCGAAGGACATGGCCGATGGATTATTTGATTAATTAGATCTGTCAATTTATATACCACGATGATTAATGTCTCACTTAACTCTGCTTTTGTTCTTCAATTTCTGTCTAAAAGAAAAAACGTGGATGTGATTAATTCGCATTTTTTGTAGAAATTTCGCATCGATAATCGTGAACAAAATACGACGCCTATTTCTTTCAATCAACCTTCACTAAAAGCTTCGAAAAAAAAACGTTAATCAACGAAAGTAACAAATTTTTCCATTAATTTCCCTCCCGCTCATTAAACCTCAAAAAATTCGCAAACAAAAAATAATTCGATACGTTCTTTTTCCTCGAATTCGAATCTTCGATTTTTTCCAAATTCGTTTCAAACTCGACGCCTTTTCGTACTAGGTCAATGATGAACTTATTTCACGAACGACTTTATCAAATTTTGCGTTTACCTTTTTCCACGTCCGTAACGTTGTTCGATCGGTAAACAACGAAAGACACGAGACAAAGTTCGCCGCGAAAACTTGAAACAATAAAATTTGTACGTTTCTTGCGCTTTATTCGAACTCGTTATATGAACTGTACGTATTACTTCGTTCCGCCCAGTTCGCACGTTTTCATATGCCACTTGTTTAAAACTCGCTACGTCGAAACAGGGTCAGCTCGAGGGTCGTACAGTAGAGTTTACGTGACCATGATGTTCACAACCCGAGGCTCGAATACTTGTCACATATATATATATATATATATATAGATAAAGCTGTATTGTCGGCACCTCAGACAGTACACAGTTACACTTACGCGACCACCGTTACGTTTAACGTACACGAGTCAAATGTACACAGGAGTTGAAGGTGTTCGTACACCGAGTTTCAACACAAGCGACACAACAAAAAGCTCCAGGTGCGATAACGCTTGGAAACTCACATAATGCAAATCGGCCGAGCCACGTCACGGGTTTGCGTTTTATTTTATTTTGTATTTTTCTCTGCTTTTTTTCATATTTCTTTTTTTGTTCAACCTTTTTTTTCGCCCATTTATTCACGCAATCGCGTATACATACGAGGCACGTGCCGACCGACATTCACAGTGAACGAGGAGAAAAGGGAAAACGGGCGTGCGCGCAATTGCAAACGGTATTAGCGGTTTCGCGAACGACTCAATTTTATCCACGAGTTTTACCCTCGACTCGTGTATAATTCACGCAATATCGACGAAATAATGCGAGGCACGAATAAATTTCCGCAAGGAGCGTTATTCTTATATGATTCGTGTCTTTATTACGTATGGATACGTAATGATACGAGAATAAATGGATTTGTCCATTTTTTTCAAATAAATGATAGACGCGGGTTTGCAAAGGTGGGCCGCGCGGTGAAAAAAAGCTGATGAATTCGAGTTATTACAATTTTGTATAGAAGTATTTTCCTCTCGCCATTGTTGTACGTAACTTCGTATCGGATTGTTGAATACGCATTCGTGATTGCCGTTCGATGGCCCGGCTGGCGCGAGAGCCCCATTTGTGCAATTAGGCCATTCGTTCCTACCCCTACGATTGCAGGACAATTAGTAACACAAAGACGGATATATATGTAGGTAATTACATAGATAACACATGTATACATATATATTGATCGAGTTTCCCGAGGGAATAATCCGGACACAATGTGGCTAATCGTAATTGCCCGAGCTTCGACCTTCCGGCTTCCATCAACGACGGCGTAGGTCTCGATCAACTTTTCTTTTTTTACTTCGTTCCTCCTGTTCTCCTCAATCTCCTCGTCTCTTCCTCTGGCTCAGATTCATCTTACTCAGCACATAGACCGTGCGGATTTATAGGCGAAGGAAGAATGAGAGGGAGAGAGAGAGAGAGAGAAGACTTGAAGTAGGTCGTGTCTAATATCCTTTTTCGTTGAACCGAGCTTGTCGCGCCAAGACGAAAGACGTGGAAATCAAGAAGAATTTTAGCTCTCGTGATTCGGGGAGAAATCGCGACGTTAACTCGCGCCATTGTAATAAGTGGTAGTTGTACGTCTCGTGTATAACTCCTACGCGTATCTATCTATATCTATCTCGTCAGCCCCCAACAGGAAAACATACTAGCGGTAAGAACGATCGATCTTTCAGCTCAGACAACGTCTCACGAGTTTCTCAGCCACCCTCTTCTCTGACGGCACAGTGAAGGCGAAGGATTTTTTCGTATTTTCCTCAGCACTTTTCCTCCCTCCATTCCATTTCAACTGTTCCAAACGTCGTACATATATATAACCTGTATTATATATTTTTGTCGATTGAAAGCCGATTGTATCGAGGCTCAAGAAGGCTGAATGACTAGAGCTCTAATATTGGATAAGACCACCCTACTTTTTCATATATGTTTCTACATCGTATTTCTATGTTTTGTGTATTCCACAGTTTTCTATAAGGGGAGTACGTCGATGACTTTCGTGAAGTTCGATGACGATGCAAATTGTACTCAGGGTGTTTGACAAAAGCCTCGTTCGGACGGTTTCAATGAATTTTGTTTACTATATCGGATTTGGGGATTGTTTCAAGAATGTTTTTCTCGAGGGTTGGCGATTTTGCTTTTCTTTTCAATTGAATTTTTAGCAGCGATGAATAATGAGTAAAAGTCTAATTGTCATGTTGTAATCTTCGTTATGAATAATAACGAAGCCTCAACAGGGCACGATTTGTCAATTTTTTCTTTTTACGATTCTAAGAAAATCGAATTTGGTCGAAAATTCGTCCTACATTTCAATCTACACTCCGAGATTATTATCGAACATGACGTCGATACGATGTATATAGCCTCATAGAATCGTGAGAATATATCGATGTGACGCAACAACACCGACGGACGTGAGAAACTGCGTCTGATCGAATACAAGACGTTTCCACTTGGCAATGATGCATGCACGTTCCTACCGACCGCAACGTCGGTGGTTGTTACAACGGTACGCATTACTCAAACCGTGCTGATGATGCACACTCGCCGGATATATACGCCGAAATGCAATCGCGAAATGCGCGAGAATCGAATGTCGTCGGCTGGTGATTGAGACGGCAAATTGCAGTCTATAAGTTGTGGATTTATAGTAGAATGGCACGTTATAATATACGACCATGCGAAGCTATGATAATGCTTTACTAAGGGGTTATCAATTGGTCGGGGTAACTAAACCGGATGAAGTTCTTATGGCCAAAAGCTTGCGTATATATCTTGAACATTCACTTAATGAAGTACCGCGATTATTTATTATCTAGGTTCGATTTTCGGCTTTATTAGCGTCGTTGGTTGAATTTTTTTGAGATCAAGATTTTTCATTCAAATTCGTGTTGTAAAGGGCTTATGGGATCGGAAATTTTCCGTAGAAGACGAATATCATATTTTTAGTTTTGATTTTTAGGAAATACCCGGTCAAAAGTTGAAAAATCTGAAAATGTTCATGTTTTTTCAACTTTTGACAGGTGTAATTTTGAAATTCGGAAACGCGACCACGATATTCATGTTGATCGGGAAATTTCCGATTCCGCAATACCCCCATAAAGTATTTTTGGATCGAAAAAAATGTTGAACCTCCCGTCGACCTCAAAGTTCATGTTTACTTCGACGATCTGTCACCTGAGAGAGATCGATCTTCTTTTCGTCCGAAATAAGTGCAATAGGAGGTCGCTGAATTTTCCGGTACATCACGAACTTCGCGAACGCGTTACCGAATTTCAAAATTTTGCCTATAAAAAGTCGAAAAACCGTGAAAATTTCCAGATTTTTCAACTTTTGAGCGAGAAAATAAATTTTTACGAAGATCATAAATATATAATCTTTTATATTTTTCATTATAGAGTTATTATAAATAGTTATCTCGCTTTTTGGATGATTAATTTTCTTGATCCCATCTTCGGATAACTAATTTATCTACATTCCATCGCAACTTCCATTTTACAACACCAAATGAAATTATCCGACCGCGAGTGAAGAAGGTAGCAGGTTGCATTCTCGAGTTTTGCTTCGCACGAAGTTCTAGTCTTGAATACGTAATGGAAGTGAGAGGCGAATAATGCTGGGAAGTAGATAACACCGGTTTTGGTCGGACGTATATGAACGTTGCGCTGTTACCTCATTTCTGAAACTGTCTGCAATATGTTCGTACAGCCGAGCGAGTCTTGGCAGTTTCGGGCTACCTTGCCTGTTACTATTTTCATGGCAATAGCCATCTCCTCCAACTACGAACCTTGCGAACCTTACCCGCGAAGTACTTTTGGACCGTGGTTAAAACGAAGACGTCTCTTGACCGCATCCGCAAATTACGGGAACTGTCAGTACTCTACTCAAATTGCCTCGGTCGGTTTCTTATCCGTTTTATATTCTCACAAAAGAGTTAAAAACCGATCTTGTTAATTTAATTGCTTTTCTTCATTATTTTTTATTATTTTCAAAGAAAAACCTTGAATTTTGTTAATTAAATGACAAAAAAGTTCTTAAATCTTTGAAAATAATAGCCTAACAATTGTATAGCAACTATATCATGTAATACGTTAAAAATTTAAGTAAATTAAATTAAATTAAACGACAATATTAAAATGCACGAGGAGTAACTGAAATTCAAAATAAAACCTAGAAAGGGAAAATCACATAGTGATATTCAATATTTAAAAATTCAACACATATTCTCTTGTGTTTTCATATTCATCTACCAGATTAAGTTTTATCCTGGAAAACAATTTCAAAAAAACGCTTTTAGCTTTGCGATTCCTGGTTTCATCGAGGAATTAGTTTGTTGAACCAACAAATGTAAGACTCTTAATTAAGCCGGGCATGCGTCGGGGATAACTGACAAAAATATATAAATTTTGTGGTTCTGACAATTTTTTTAAAATCTCAGCTTTTCGATCCAAAATCTCGTGATATTTTTTAAACCAACGACATGGTTTTTTATCTGTTTCCTGATAAATTACGAAAAAGAAAAGCACACGCCGTGTAAAAAGTCATTTCGTTGCACCTACCGCTTATCCAGTAGTTCTCGGGTATCCAATGTAATCATAAAAATCGAAGGAGAAAATTGCTCGTAAAGTGGAAGTAACGGCAACCCCGGTCTTTCATCGACTTTGATCGTCACCGCATGTATATTTATACAGAAATCTTCATCTCTCCTGTATAGACAGTGCTATATACAGTCTGCCTGTCCGTCCGTCTATAACGCAAGACCACTCAACCGATTTTGATGGCAGTTTTTTATACCTTGTAACGCAATTCTTCCTCTTTATGGCAGCTTGCCTGCCACTATGCTTAATTATATAGTGAGTAAACAGGGGACGAAACAGTAAAACAAGAACATCAGATACGATATGGGGGAAAAATGCTCTGTGAATCTTTGGCCGATTGCTTCGCATTCAAAAAATAATCCGGTGTACCGAGCGCATAAGATACTTCAAAAGCAATTACGCTGGCGTGTAGCTTTAATTGGGAATGTAATCGACTCTCCGGAATAGTTGCAAGAACCGAGAATCGTTCATCGAAAAGGATTTAAACGCTTTGTTGTGGGATATATCATATCGCATCGTTTTACCTATATGATCGTAATGTATAGAAATAGTTAGGACAGCACAGCGTGTGCCATTTTCTATTACTGCTTACGTTTCACCAATAGCAGTCAATTATAAAAGTGCCGAATAGCTTCTGGCACATGTATATATATATATATATATATATATATATATATACAAATTGCATGACTAGCTTCCCGACGAGAAAACTTTCATTCCGCTCACTGGGAAAATCGGTGAAAAGTCTCATCTCGTTTTCCCTTGAGTTTTCAAAGCTTTCCTCTATATATATATATATATCGCTAGGCTCTATTCTCTCGTTCGCAAGCTTATAATTCCTTCCCAGCCCCAACGTTTCCCATGCCCCCATTTCTGCCTGCGGACTTTGGATATCTCGTCTACATTTTCTTTCCTCGTCAGTTTTCGTTTCATTCTCTCTCTCTCTCTCTTTCCTCGTTCTTGCTTTTTTCTTCTTTTTTTTTCAAAATCCTCGAGATCTTTCAACTTCTCGCATGTATTGCAGATCGTCTCTATTTCAATCTTGTCTTTTCACTTTTGCATTGCAAAGCCGTAAAGTCCTATGAATTCTAATATCGCGTTTATATATTTCTCGAGATATATCGCGAAACAGGGATCAGAACGAAAAGCCTTCGGGGATTCCATCGAAATTGAGACGGATGGAACTATCGTGACTTCGTGATTATCCATTTTTTTTCGTCCAGATATTCGCCGAATTGGCGATAAAAAAGAAGGCGTTATATATCGCCTACTCTATCGAACAACGTGACACCAATAATAATAATAATAATAATAACGAAACTTAATGTTTTGTTACGAGCGGAACGAAACAAGTTTCTTTCATCACCGGAAATTTTATTACCACGTTTTGTCCCATGAACTACGTCGCGTTGCCATCGTAAAAAATTTCAATGAAAACAATTAAGCCCGAATATATCGTGAGACGGCGTACTCTTACGTAAATTCCATCGTATCGTTAACTCACGAAAGTTGCCACGGTTCGCGCGGCAAAACTCGTGAGGATCGTTCCTGACGCCGTTGTTGCAAAGAGAATTGGGTTAGCGACGTGTGTCGTACGGGATCGATGGGTTCGGACTGTACAAACGCTGGAAAACTTTTCGTGACGATGAATCCACCGAGATCGAGCATCGAACCGAATAAATCCCCCGTAGAAACGTATTCGTCTCTACACTTTGGGCATTCTTAATCGCGTATAACTCTAGGCACGTACGCGAAATCCCTCTTGTACTCGAAAATCATTGGTAATCCGTGCACAGCTAATAAACGAGTCTCTCTGTCGACGAGAGCAACACGCTAATCGACGTTGAGAACCGTAATTGAATAAGTTGGACACGGGAGACGTCATATACACGGACTATACAAGACTAAGCTACACACACACACACACACACACACACCTACGGACATAGACAGGACACGTATATACACGTTAGAGACGAAAGAGATAGCTATGTGCCTAGATAGTGCTCTGGCACTTTCAATTATGCACACACAGCGCCCACTATCGTACCAAAGAGAGACAGACCGAGAGAGAATCGGGTAGAGAGTGTGAGCAAGTGAGAGGGATAGAGCGAGAGAGAGAGAGAGAGAGAAAGGTCGCTCGATAAACCGTCATCAATGTTCCGTGTGTACCTCCCTCTCTCGCATGTATGCACCGAGGAACAAGTGGGTGGCAAAGGCCCATCCATTGGCAGCCTAGAGGAAGAGAGAGAGAGAGAGAGAAGACCCCAAGCGGCAGATATTCTGTATAAGTCGACAAATGTAGCGAGAGTCTGTGCTCCGTGCGCGCACGGCCTCGGTACTCGATGATTCGAAGTTTCTGGAGCACTCGCGAACCGAGTTATACACTGCTTGCGCAGGCACTCCTCGCGGCTTTGTTCCATCTCGAGCGGATCGTATATCTTTACCAAAACGTAATATCGGTCGATGTAACTAGTCACGGGTAGTGGATCGGGGCAACCCGAGGAAAATTCAACCCTGCCTAATCCCGCACCGAGAGACGCGCAATCAGGGAAAACAACAAAAAAACGGATTGGATCCGGACTGAGGAAAGTGGGGAAAAAGGTGGTGACAACGATTGGACGACTCGAAATGGACAAAGAACTCGATGATTCGGTTCATCGAAGCGAAATGGAAGTCTGTTTTCACGTCTCTCGAAGCTGGAGATACGGAGATCCTGGGGTGGCACTCACCCGGGGTTAGTTGAAGATTCTTTTCTCTTTTCATTGTCGGAAGCGAATACCGGCGAGTATTTCGAACGGCGCGTCGTCGCGACGTGACGCGCGGGATACGTGCATTATATTATGGTGCACGATGCCAGGGTACGGGCTTATTTCACGTAGAAACATCTATCCGTGTGGTAGGTGGAGCGAGAGTAACTTTATCGAAAGTTCCGCGCTGTGCTCCGCGAAGTGGGAAATCCAGACCAGCGCGAGCAGGAGTTCGGTGGGAGTGCATCGAGGCACTAGGCCATCGTTCCGATGCAGAAGCATCCAATGGCAAGTCTCTCTCCTTCTCCATCAGCGTAGCTCCGGCTTTTAGTCTTGTCGTGTCTACGTATCGGCTCTCTCGGCGAATAATTAACCGACGGAAGAGAGTCAACGAGTCCCTGAGATTTGGGCCTGGTGGAACTTGGTACGATGTTTATATCATCCCCGCGGTACAAATCGATCGACGTTCGGTCGTCCTCCATTTTCGAACCCGGGTGCCCCAAGCGAGATCGACGGGTGGGCTTATACGTTTTCCACCCTTGACGTACTAGGCGATCGTTATTGTTGGACCTTTTGACATTATGCAGATAGGCGCAGCGTGCGATACGACGAGAAGGCTCTTCGTCCTGTCCTCGTCGTCTTCGTTCGTCGTGAAATGAACCGGATCTATTCCACGATCTGGAACGCAACGTCGTCCAATATACACCCTAATTACATTGTCGTCTATCACCGTAGATCGTGTAGATACCACCCTTCTGTATACGCGACGAGCAGGATGGATTTGCTTTGGATCAACACGGTAGCACACTTTAGGACACGTACCGCATAGGGTTCAAGGGACGGATCACCATCTTGCCCCCGGAGCTTTCGGACCCTTCTCCGTAACCCCGGAGTTTACTCTGATCCTCCCTCGTGTCCAATGATCCGCAACAGCGAAGGGACACCTTTATCGCGCTGTTGGAGACCTCTCGGGTTGGCTTAACGCCCTTTCTATGTAGCATACATTCCGCTCGATATATATGTACATACCAAATACCAAATCACCAATATATGAAAGCTGTAGGGCAACCAGAACGGGAATCGTCAAACAGGACGTAATGCTCTATCGGCGGAGCTCTACATTCTTGGAGCATTATGATCATGGTGGGAAGACCTCTGTTCCCTTGCACGTGGCAGCGACCAGTTTCTCTCTATTCAATATTAAAGAATCAATTTCCGACCTCACGTTGCAGGCATGTTATTGCTAGCGGCTGAATTAAGACTCAATTTTATGCCACGTCCACGCGCTTGGCACTGGCCGCAATCTCCAAATCTCTACAATCGTTTAGCTTGGTTTTAGGAAACAAACGTCGCCATTCACACGCTTGCTAGAGCGTCAGTTTGTTCTGAAGACGCACGCATGACCCGGCAAATTCCCTTTGTTTTGTGACCAAAAACCGACACTCGATCGGATCGCCTACAAGCGCTTGCAAACCTACGCAAATCAAGCAAAACCCTCTATCCACATGTTTGACTCTGTGACAGCTTGTTGAGGTTTGCCAAGCGTGTCGACGCGGCATTATAGGTTATAGTTCTGGTTTGGTCACACTACAAAGTTCAATTCGTAAATTCTCCAGCGTGACTCAACCGATCGCCTTGAAGTTTCGCTCTGCCAATTCTTGCCACGGTTCTGCATCGATAACCCCAAATTTCATCGGAATCCGTTGCGCCAGACCGGAGATATTACGAAACGCGTTTTCGAAGCGTCTCGAACGAAACATTTCGCGAAAGTTCTCCATTTTGCGTAGCTTCTCGGCACGGTCACAGAATGGCGGATTATCTAACTACCTTTTCGATGTACTTTAGAACAGCGTAGAAGATCGGCGGGAATGAAAAACGAAAGCGAATTTCTTGAGAGGATCTTCCTTGATCCCTTTAAGAATTCATTGTGCCGCCGGAGATTAACTTAGTGGTTAGCTTGCTCGAGATGAGCCTACGAGAAGTGAAGCGACGAGAGTGGATGGATCCAGGCTGTCCCACAGGGCCTTCGGGATTAGTAAAGCGGTATTAGGCAAATGACATCACATGTCCTTCGGGGCTGTACTATTAGTTGATTTAATATTTATGACTTCGAAGTGACGTTTCGCAGGCTAGCACGCTGCAACTGACAAACGTAAAGGCGTATCTACTACCAACAATCGTAACGCGTAAAACGTACGTCCACGTTGGTTACGGCTGCTTCGTTGCACTCGATACAAATATATACACAGGCAAACGAGTTACATATGCAACGTTCGTCTATTCTTTACTCGCATACCTGGTCTATTGACATTTTACATAAATATTTAACGCGCATACACGACTCGGTGTATATATACATGCGCGTGCCATTTCAATAATGAAAAACCCAATACTTCGTCGTATCGCGAGAGTTTCCAGATGTATAAAACGATGCAAATCTCTTATATGCAGCGAGTTCGTCGACCGACGAGACAGACTAAAGATGGGCTTTCCTCGACTTTTCTCCATGACACGTGTATCGTGAGACGAATCCTTCTTCATCTCTTATTCGATAGTACCGAAAAAAGCCGACGTCGACTTCAGATATTTATCGTATTTTACCAGAATAACGACGCTTCGCGAGACCGAGCGGAGAACCGCACTGGTTGATCGTTCATCTTGTTATATCTCTGTATTCTCTCTCTCTCTCTTTTCTCTCTCACACATCCATATATAAGGTAAGCCAATTTGAGAATCGCAACGGCGGGATCTACCTTGAGGAAAATACTCTTTCAGCCTCTCCCTCCTCATTTCTCTAACTCTATATCTCTCTTTTTCTCTCTCTCTCTCTCTCTCTCTCTCTCTATCCCTCTCTCTATCTCTATCTCCATCCCTTCGTACACGGGGCAATTTATTAGGACTCCTCGAGGGAAAACCGTTGAGGGGATACCTTATATCTTTTTTCCATCTCCGAGGTCTCGACAACTCCACTAGATCCATTTTCGGTTCGAATAGTCCCACTCCACGTATACACTCCACGTTTTATTCAAGAAGTCCTTGATTGAGTTAGGCATATCGAGGGATCGTCAAAAAATGGATATTATTTCATCTTTCCACTTCACCGGATAAATATAGCTGCAACGTTACACGACCCTTTCATTTTTATCATTCGATACGATGATGCACTTATCCGAAAATACGTCCGCGAGGAAATTTATCGTTTCTCGTAACATCATAACAACATCGACTTATAGGCATTTTGTCGCCCTCTGTATAGTCCACAGCTGGCTCGAGCGTCGCGAAATGAAATTTATTTATTAAGATTAACTAACTCTAAAAAATAAATCGTTAACAAAATTCAGTTATTTTCTCTCGCTCACCAGTATCATGTGTCACGTTTTATATTTCATTTAAAAACGACCTAGGAAACCAAATTCGTAAATTACCTTCGTTATCGTTTTTCCTCGAGCATCAGCGATCCTCGTATTACGACGTTGAAAAGGATTTCTTCGGTATCGCTATAAAGAAAACCCCTTTTATTTTCATCTTTCAAAAAATTTACAACGAAACTTTCGCCTATAAAGCGAAATGACGTTTCCTCGTGCGATCCATCTAATAATCATTATTCCCCGAAGGATTTTGCGCGTCGTTGTTGATCTTCGAAAAATAAGCTGTAATTTCGAGCCCGCGCGCAAGCTGTTCGAGGCACTCGTGAAATTTATCATCCAATTCACGAGACCCGCCGTTGCTGGATATTATTGCTGCGAACAAATGGTTAATAATGTTCCTTGCGATAACACGCCTCGAGTATATAAAGTGTCGGGGTTCTGCACCAACGTTAACTCTCGTTTTTCCCTTCGGGGCTTTCCTCTCCGGGCGTAATGCCCGAGACAAAAGCTTTTTGCTGCCACCTTCGTCAGCTCGGAGTCTCGGAAAAATGCGCTTAGGGTGACGAGGCGTTACGTTTTCTTTCGCTCCTGCTTTTTCTTCGCGTCGATGTTAATACGTGTCTGTATGTATGTGTGTTTTTTTCCTCTTACATCACGCGCGTGAAGTATAGAGACCGTGTCTCGCTCGAGTGACGAAGCGTGCAACGTTGGTTGCTTCAAGCCGGCCTCGAAGAATATGGAAAATAGGTCGCTCTTCGAAGCTACGAGTGTCCCGAAGTTGGATGAAAAATTGAATGGACGCTATTCTAGGTCTGGGGCGTGTTGGTATACGTGTCAGGGGTTGGAAACTCTCGACGCTCGCTAGGTCTCTCCCAGGAGAACGATAATCCCTGAGCATCGAAAACTTTTCCGCGGTTTTCGTTCGCCAAAAGTTCTGAGGAAATCGCCCGGTTGAGTGTTTGGGAAAGAAAAAGGAAATAGGGAAAAATAATAATAATAATGGTAATAAAAAGAAAGGGACGAGAATTCCCCGCGACTCGGTCGTTTATCACGAGCGCGAACTCTCGAGAGAAAGTTAGAAAAAAAAGGAAAACAAAAAAAAACAATAAGATATATAGAGGGATGGAAAATGCTTGCTCCTGCAGGTCTAACGGTCTCGTAGGACGAGCTCTCGCCTCGATCCTACCAACCGCCTCTCGTCCTTTTCGTTATCTTTTAAATTACGTCCAAACCTCCTTGCAGCCTCGAAACACACGTCGTAATTGAATCAAGGTTTTCTTTTTTTTCTTTCTCTCGCTCTCTTTCTCTTTCGTACTCGTTTCTTTTTTTTTCTTTTGTTCTCTCAACGAGACTGCCGAGTCTCTCTATAATGGGGAATCTCATCCTTTATTCCAGTCCTTGACGGCTAGAACACCGACTCGGCAACCGTCCCTATGAAAGCAGCCTCATTTTCCACCAGGGCTGCTCCACTTTTCCGCTCGCTCGAAAATAAGAGCCAGAAGCGTGAACGTGTACCATTCCCCGTTCATCTCCCTTACCCAGGCTCACACTCTGCCAGAAGACAAACGAGCTTTCCATTCGCGATCCGTTTAACGTCAAATGCTGAAACCGTTCGAAAAACTGATAAATTGGTCGATTTTCGGAAAGTTTTTCGTCGATGTTGTTTATTTTATTTTTATTTGGAACGTCGAATGAATTTTTTTTTTTTAAATTGTTTAATCGACTACGATCAAACTTTTCATCGATATTTAGTTTAATTCGTATTTACTAACTCGGATAAAAAATCATGAAATTATCCTGATAATCGAATTACTAAAAGCCGACGAAAACTGGACACGATTTTACGTTCCGGAATATTAACGTCGTACGCGCCTCGTCGAGGCTTCGTTTCGTGTTGCATTTCATTACAGCGATACGTGTAACGCGAGTGTAATATTTATGGGAAAAATGAAAAAAGTTATTTATTATGCGCGAACGGGTACAGCAGGTTTTTTTTTTTTTTTTTTTACGTTAGATTAATTCTCCCTTATTCTCGTGAAATATAAAATATTTCGTGTCTCGGCGAAGAGGAACAAAAAATGTATTTACGTCTCGATTCCCTGCTGCTCATTATGCAGCCCTGAAAATAGCGACTGATTTATATTTGCACGTGGATAAAAACGCGCGAGCGTTAAGGAGCCAGGCGAGACAAAGAAAAATTCGCGAGACGCCAAAAACGTTTGAAACTATAATTTAATCATTCGACCGTATTAAATAACGCTGCGGATATATTTTTTTTATGTCGATAAAATATTTCCATTCTGATCGACACAAAAGAAATTTCAAGTTGCATCTTTTTTCTTTCATACAAATAACTTTGTGACGTTTAAAATACCACCAAAAATGTTGGCGAAGATGAAAATAGTTATTCCTGTTAAAATAATTGATTAAAGTACATTGCACATTGTGGCTGAGTTGATGTTGAAAACATTGAAACCGGTGAAAATCGCGGACGATCTAAATGAGAACTAGAGAAGAAAAGTAGATGTAAATTGCTTTCTCTTAATTTGCCCTTTTCGCAAAGCTTCCACGACGAGAAAGCAGGAATGGAGAATCTTCCTGACTCGTTGCGGAAGAATCCTAAATTAAAATTTTTCCTTTTTTAAAAATGTCTGCATTCGTACAATTTTTTTTTTTTCTCGAAATTTGCAATAACAAAATTTTCCAAAATTTCCTTATCGACGGAAATATCGAAATATTGTCGTTCGGTCACGTTGCTTTCACGAAAATGCGATATGTAAGTTCTCGACTGACACATCGTGATTATTCCCACTTTTTTGTTTGTCGTTGTTGCAGATGGACGACGTGCTAAACGAGCTGGACGGCATCGATTTGACGGATCCGGATTTGCACAAGGCAGCGACGAAAATCCAAGCCAGTTTCCGGGGTCACAAGGTACGCCAGGAGGTCGTACCTGGCATGGAGGAGAAGAAGTAGAGAGTTGAAAAAAATCGTAGTTTTTTCTCTCTTATTTCTCTCGTGCGAGAAGGAAAGGGAAGCTCGCGAAGATAAAGAAAACTAAAAACAGTAACAACAACAACAAAACGAGGGGAACGATGCGAGACGAGGTGATTCGCAACTTTCACGAAAGAATCATTTCGAGAAGAAGAAGAAGAAGGAGAAGAAGAAGAAAAAGGAAAAAAGAATTATATAAACAAATTTAAGAAACAAAAACAGTGATTTATCGATTAGTACGTATAATACGTGTGAACTGCACACACATACACACACAATACAACACACAGAGATAAAATCAGGACGGAAAGGAAAGAAAGACGAAAAGGATAAAAGGGGACGAGCGATTAATTATTATTCTTTTATCATCCTCAAAAATCGTTGATTCTCGATATTTACGTAATTCGTGTTATAATTTCGAATCGAATGAGAAAACGACGGCCTTGAACTTGCGTCGATAGTCATTATAGTATTTATAGTTCGTTGTTGTTTTTTCCTTCGTTTATATATTATTTTATCTTTTAATTATCTCTCTCGTTAACTTTTTACTCTTGTCTCTTTGAGCCTGGGGAATCTCGTCTAGGCGTATCTCCGAACGTCGTCCGCTAACAATAAGCTGAAAATAAAGCGCAAAGTTCAATGAATATCGTTCGTCGTCTCTCTCTCTCTCTCTCTCCGACGCCGCCTGGTGGAAGCTGACAAAGCGACCAGATTTATACTCTCGTCGATCGTACGAACGACGTTCGATCTCAATCGCCCCTTGAACGAGCCAGCGAGGAATAGTTTTTTCTTTTATTTTTCTTTGTCGTTGATGTTGTTGTTTTTTTATTTGTTTGTTCGATTTTTGTTAATTTCTTTTTTTTCATTCCTATATTTTGATTCTCTTTAAACGACGTAATTCTTCTAGCCAAGAAACGTTCTCGAAGCCCGACTGGTATTTTTTGCGACGTAATTACGATACGCGTCCAATGTCGAAAATCGACGAGATTCCGAGATAGATTATGTACGATGTACTAACGACGTTTAAAAAAAAAGCTTCAAACGTATCGACGTTTCTGTCTCGAAGACTCGACCAGCCTATGATATAAATTAATCGAAATTTCGTAATGTTTATATTCTTTTAATTTTTGTTATTGATTTATCATTAAGTATGCCACTGTACGCAGACGATAAACACTGTAAGGATGTAACAACAATTAATGAAGTATCGTCCAGAAAACAAAAATGGAAATTAAAATTGTATAGAGAATGCGAGAGAGCGAGGAAAAAGGGAGATAAACGAAAGAAAATAACACGGAATAACATCGAGGAAATGGATTATGTGAAATAATCACATTCCACCGACTGTATAACGTTTGTGCACAGCGTGTATAATTGGTTCGTTTGTATTTTTTTTTGTTATCAAGACTAAAAAAAACTAAAAAAAACTTTGAAAAAAACAAACACGTGTTTGACGAAAAAAATTGTATTTTTTAATTTATTCTCTCGTGCAAAAATTAAATAAAGTCGAAAGATAATTTTTGGGTTATTTTCGACATACTCGTTAATGTTTATAAAACAACATAACAACAAAAGTATATTTTCTTTTTCCGAACGAAGAGATGAACTCGAGCGCGAGATAACTTTTTATCGTTGACCTCACCGTCGGCCAGACCATAACTTTTTCATCCACCCGTCCGCGAATCGCCACACTGGGGAAATGTCACCATTTCGTCGAAGCTCTAACGCTCCCCCCTCCCGTATATTAATCAATAATACCGCGCGCTCCATGTTCGCGAAGCCGTGTATCGTAAGACGATGCGAATTAAGAGAAATAAATTATTTTCGGGTGTGCACCCCGTCTGTGTTAACAAAAGAAAAGTAATTGCAACAAATTTAAATACTCGAGACAAGACACAGGTCTCATTACGTACGTGTGCACTCGTCTCTTTACCAATCGACAGTTCTCAAGTCATGACGGAACGCTGAAATTAAAAAAAAACGAAAAAGAACCCAGCATATGAAACAAGTAAAAAATGCAAGCAATTACGTGAAACAATTGTGAGAGAACACAAAAAAATAGGAACGAAAATGGCCGCATTTGATAATCATTTGAAAGTTATATACACCGAATCTGGATTCTTTTTTGATTTTTTAAATTATTCGTCTCTGATTTTGGAATAAATATTTACTCTTTTACCTACGAAAAGAATACAAAAGAAACAAAAAAATATATGCATATGTATATATACATATATATACATACATATATATATATATATGTATGTACATATATATATATATACATAGAGAGAGAAAAAAAACAGCGAGAGATTTACATTGTAATGCTGTCCGACGAATTTCGACCTTCGATTCGCAATTGTATAACCCAAAAGTATTTCATATACGATAATTATACATACTATACATATATAAATACCTAACGTAAAAGATAAATCTAATTATTACGTAAAAAAAATAACCAAAAAGCTTACCCTGAAAGGAGCGAGGACGTAACGAAAGGAAGGAAGGAAGCGGAAGTGAGAGAACGGAAAAAGAAGTACCACACTCGACCGATAGACGGCGTATCGAGATGCGCGCGCGCGCGCGAATGTGTTAAATTTCGTAATTATCGGGGATTCGTTTCGTCGCGTCGACGACGTTTAATTATTATTATTTTCTTATTCTAAACGATAAACGCGATACGTGTTTATACATATTTTTCTGCGTCGGAATTCAAAGTGTCGTACGTTCGATACTTCAGATACTCATGAACCTGCGTAAATGCACACATGTATATATATATATATGTGTGTGTATGTATGTATACATATATATCGTCCTTGATTAATTGTAAAGCAAATTGTACCTATTACGTGATTCTTCAATCTAATTGATTTCTTGGTGCCAGTTTACGATCGATTGAGTTAACTGTTTTTAGCTGGCCTAAAAACTTTGTGTAAAGTAACTTATTTCGTTTTAAAATTAGTGCCCTCTGCTAAACTCCAATTAACGTCGTTATTTAATTTTTCGTTTGTTGTTTTTCTCATTGTATGAATTTTTATGATCGTGTCCCACTCGAAAAAAGTCCAGTTGCACACTTATATTCGTGGATTGTTTTGTTGTTATTACGATCTCGTTGAATTTTATGTTTATGTAAAAATAAAAACGTTTTATTTCTTTATATACGTTAATTATCACCTATCGATCTGTCGTCTCATCGACAAAAGCAAGTTAGGCGTATGATACATTTAAAAATACACAACATACGTTAGTTTCCGTACGTTAATTAATCGCCGGAACTTTCGATTATCGAAAGAAATGGAAATATACCTTGCAAGAATATTCAAAAAAAAAAAAAAAACGATGGCTTATATTATATAAAAATTGGATAAATCGAAAACAGTAATGTCGTGTGTAGAGATGTATACATAATATATATTTTCTTGAACACTGTTTAAAAAAACATAACGAAAAATAAAACGGAGACGAAAAAAAAGAGGGAAAGAAAGAAAGAAAGAATGGAAGAAGGAAAGAAAAAACAACTGGACGTTGCAACGTCGATTTACCGGCAATTCCTTAATTGATATACATTCCGAAAATATGCCTGTGCGCGTCTAAACAATTATTTGTAAACAGCACCCACGTCGTAGAAAATGCCTGTATTTCTGCGTAAACGTTTCAAGTGGATAGAAGAAAAAAAAGAAGTCGACTATGATTCTCATGATTGTGAAGCATTTTTTGTGCCCAAAGTGTCGGAAAAACTTGACGAATCCGGCTTAACGTGACTGGGTTGTACGAATGTGCTTATCGAGCAGCTCGGCGATCGTCTCAAACTCGTGAGTTTTTCCAAATGTCTTCGTAGATAAAATGCGACGCGATTGAAAATCGGCACAGCACAGGCTTTATATGCGTCATAAAATTCATACGCTAGATGAAAAAAATAAGATAAAACAAACCTGCGGAAATAAGCGAGCAATCGCTAGCGCAGATCACGTGTACGCACAGTGTCAATGGGTTGGAGACATAAAAATTTGATGAAAAAAAGCGAAGACATGATTTTTTTTAACGATATTTAACGAAAAAAGAGAAGTGGCATTTTCTACGATCGTAAATATAATGTTAAGGGCGTAGCATTAATCATTATGCACACAGTGGTGGAACTATATAAATTTTAAGAATGTAACAAAACAATTGTAACATTTAAATGAACAGTATCGTGTATTAATCTGTTTGTTTAAAATAATAATATTAACAACAATAATAAAAATGCAAAAAATACCAAAGGTAATCGAGAGCATCGTGTGTTTGCAGTAGAATCGAATTTCCCGGCAGAAATGTGTTTCTTCGTCGCGCCGCTAGACGGCGATGGTACGACGGGAACGGTCGATAACGTTCTTGAGCCTCCGCGCATTGTTTACACTTTCGTTTATTTTATTTTGTATTCGTCCAGCACCGGATGAAAACACACTTTTCGTTGATAAAGCGGTCAAACTTTATCCGTTCCATGAGTCTATAAATAAATCTGGTTCATCGAGTGGGTTCATCGGTTTGATTACGAAAGCACGTGAGATATGTCTAACATACCAGCTTCGCAAGTTGTGTGAGAGTGTTTTTGTTTTTCATTGACATCCCGAGATCCGAGACATAACCTCTATGGGTCGAAGATATTATTGCGATTATTGTGACCGTTCATTCAAAGATGACACCGAGGCGCGAAAAAAACATTTGTCCAGCTTGCAACATGCAAAAAATCGAGCTGATCATTACAGTTTATTTAAAGGTTTATGTCGTGTAATTTGATATTCGATTCGAAATCGACTTTATTCAAACGAGCTCATTAATTTCCAGAGCCTGAAACAATTTTAAGAGAAGAAGCTACGAAAACTCCGTGCAAAAAATACATGACTTATGGAGAATGCGCTTTTGGTAATGGCTGCAAATTCTCGCACTATGCCCCGCCAATGATTTGGCATCTTCAACAAATAGGTAAGTCCTGTACATAAATATAGTCTACAATTATTTGTTTACATGTACAAAAAAACTCTCGATACCGAAATATTATCAACGCTACTCTCGCTTGTACTACACATACTATTATTAGATTTTTATGTTTGCAGTTGCTCGAAAAAATTATGGACAATCGCAGTTAGGGTATCCTCAAAATAGGCCAAATCCAAATGAAATAATTAAAGAATTCTTTCAAGACCCTATACTGACGGAAAATAAAGGTAAAATTGATTATCCTATGTGGAACGTCGTCCCAGAATTACAAAATTATGTAAATCTACCGCCATCTTTGTGGCCGATAACTCCGGAAACTGTTACGGATTCTGATTTTAGTGCCTGGGGCTCTTGAACTCTGTAGACTTTTATAAATTAATAAATGAACGAAACTTTCCTTACTAAGCACAAAACGTTTAATAATATTACAAGGTGACATGAGACCATGAAAGTCCATTGAGTGGGTAAGTATTAAGGAATTAGCCTTCATAAAAATTAAAGTCTACCGAAACCGTAGAATCCTAAGTCATAAGTCTTCGATCCTTTACGAATAAATAAAAAATGCAACTACTGATATACTGAAAAAAAGTTTTTTCTTTGTTTCATAGTCGCTTGTGGCGCCATCTCCATCACATTTATAGAACCGTGTATCTTACATCTTAACTTAATACGATTTACCGACAGAAATTCGCAACATCTCGAAAACTGTCCTAACCCGCCATCTACCGTAGATCGCAGCAACTTCTTAGCAACGAATCTCCGAAGGCTCGGTAGTATTCGCGTTTGGTCGGTATTTTCCGGAAATGTGCAACCATCTGCCCCCCGTATGGTGTGCGGCTACAGCTGTACCCTCTCCCCACAAACGATATTCGCCCCCCGCCACATTCAACGGTCGTCTTTGCCGTCGTCGTTCTCGCCTGCCGGCATTGCGATCAGCCAGAGAACACACACAAAGGCCCGAGGCCTATAGTACCGGAGAACCCGTTGCCGCGATAGCTTGGGCATTTTTCGTCGATACCGCATATCGACGCGCCGTGATATTGTCGCTCGAAAATCGCGTCAAACGAAATTCTTTCAAACATTCCCGAGGCACACGGTTCTATACTCTGTAACACCGATGCGCGTTCTGAGAATGCGCGAGATTGAGCAATTATGAAATTTTCGCGCTTCTCCTCCTCGTGGTGTTGTCGTCTCGTTGTCGATCCGGGTGCAAGTGTCGCGTCGGTTATCGCGTGATCGGCGTAGTGTTTATAATACATATACATATATATATTCGACATAACATATACATATGTATTTCCGGTACGTGTAATTGAAGGATTTATCGTCTCGTCCTTCGTCTGCAACAATACGAACAAATATCAACGGTAAGTTTTATGATCGACGATGAAAATATTTTTCTCTTAAGCGAAGTTCGTATTTTGTTTTTTTCGTCTTGCATCGCGGCATGCGAATATCTGAGAATACGGATGAGTTATGGGAATGGACCGTACGTGAATTTTTATAACCTTCAATATCACAGCGACGTCGAAGCGTCGACTTTGCTATAATACGACATTTTTTCGATAAACGTGATTCCGTTACATTGACATAGGTAGACAAAAAATATCGCTGGGCGGGGAACATTTATGTGCAATCTCAGCGATTGTTCGTAACTGCTGGGACGTAATAGAATCGGCTTTATGTGTTAATAAAAAAAGATTGTACTTTATAAAACTATTGTACAGTGAATGTCCCATTCCAGCGCGTCTACTGACAAATGTTTTCGGTGTTTATGTACCCGGGATGTAAATTCGTATTTTAAATATGAAAAACTTTACATCGAAAATATATTCAATTATTCACGCTTCTTCGGATCGTTCGCTGTAACTCTTACATAAACCCGACAAACGTGTATAAAACCAGTACAAAAATTCTATAAAATATACAGTAGAATCGAAGCTGTGATATTTACCAAAACGAAGAATAAAACATCT